>SJYX01003315.1:180293-264768 GCA_006410675.1 Oreotragus oreotragus | reverse complement strand
AAGATCAGTATGCCAACTTGAGTGGGAAAAGCTTTCTTTACTTTGCAATTTTTGCCTCTTAAGACTGTTTATCCTGCCCATATGCTGCATTGCTTTCATTGTCCTCACGGTAGCTTTTTGCTTAAAAATCATCTGAAAACCATATGGCATGGAGGGACTGAATTGGATAGATATTTCCCTGTTAAGAAATTAACTGTTGGATGCATGAAACAGGGCACTCAAAGCCAGTGCACTGGGAAAACACAGAGGGATGGGATGGGGAGGGCAGTGGGAGGGGGGTTCAGGATAGGGGAGTAGGGGATACATGTACACCAATGGCTGAGTCATGTCAATGTATGGCAAAAACCACCACAGGATTGTAAAGTAATTAGCCTCCAATTCAAATAAATAAATTAATTTAAAAAATTAACCATATTTGGTTTTCTTACTCCAGATTAACCAGAAAACTCCACACATTTCCAGAAAAAAAAAAAAAACCCTCCAGAAAAACCAAACAAAAACCAAAAATATCTTAAAGAACAACAAGCTATATTTCTTTACAACAATTTAAATTTAATTATTAACAGGTGAAGATTTTTATCTCCTTTTACTTTTAGGTATAGTCTGGCAGTGGCCGCCAACTGTTCAGTGTACACACTGTGCTTTGGCATCTTGCTTTTGGTAGGATGGGGCAAAGGTGCAGAGATATATCTGCAAAGCATTCAGAACAGGTTTGTTCAAGAACATTGCTCAGGGCCTTCTTTGGAGGTCAAGTGGCTAAGACTCTGTGCTTCCACTACAGTGGAGAACTAAGATCCCACATATCTTGCAGTGCAGCCACAAAAAATAAAAGCACTTTGCATTGAAACTCAGTAGGGAGCACCATTACAGAGCTTTCTTCGCTTCAGAGTATAATCTTCAACCACCAGTAAAGGCCTCTAGAATTCTTCCTGTGCTCCTGTTCTTCTTAGTAAGGATAAATGGGAGATAATACTTCTTTTGATAAAGACAATATTAATAAATAAATCATAATAAATATAGTATATATTTTGTTACATATAAACATGTAATAAAATAGATTATTAGTATAAAACTGTAATAGTAACTGCTTACAAAGTTCTTCTTGAATATGAATCAAATCACAGAATATATGAAATTATGAGTACACTTTTATAAATAGGTGAATTTGTCATAAGGCGCTAAGTAGAAGCAAATATATGAGTGTATGTAGTTGAAAGATATTTGAAATAAAAATATATGGATTTAGGCCCAATGATAGTGTTTCTTTTTTCCTCAGTTTCTCTGTTCTAATGAGTTTTTAGTTCAGTCACTTGACAAATACTTGTTAACTGAATAAAAGTGCCAGGTGTAGATTGCGCTCTGGATGCTAAGAATACAGCAGTGAAGATAAGAGAGATCAGTCACTGCCCAAGTGATTCTCATGTTCTACTGAGGAGAGAAAGGCAGTCTGCAAAATAGGCATATCTATGTATAGAATGTCTATCAAGTAAAACAAAGCAAAGAAGGAAGATAAAGACTACTGGTCAGTGCAGAGTGGATAGGGTAACTCTTTTACAAATAGGTTGAGCAAGAAAGGCCTTACTAAGAAAGAGAAATTTTAGGAAGTGTGAGCGCATCTCTAGTTTGGCCAGGCAAGGAACATGATACTACTAAGAAGGAATATAAAAATGACAGAAAGGATGATTCCTAAGAAAAATCACTCTACTAAAGTAATTTGTTCTTTGAGTATGATAAATAAAGGCAGGAGCAAGATCACATGATCAATGCAATCTATTTTTATGATAGCAAAGAGGATGAGAAATACCACAGGCAGTGGAAGATGGATGGACACAAATGATGAAGCAACTACATGGGAAGTTTTGATAGTTTTTGTTTTCGTATATTTATGTTTCCCTATGGCACCCCACTCCAGTACTCTTGCCTGGAAAATCCCATGGATGGAGGAGCCTGGTGGGCTGCAGTCCATGGGGTCGCTAAGAGTCGGACATGACTGAGTGACTGCACTTTCACTTTTCACTTTCATGCATTGGAGAAGGAAATGGCAACCCACTCAGTGTTCTTGCCTGGAGAATCCCAGGGACGGGGAGCCTGGTGGGCTGCTGTCTATGGGGTCGCACAGAGTTGGACACGACTGAAGTGACTTAGCAGCAGCAGCAACCCTTCTTCCAGCCCTTATAATGCAATAAAGACATTGTGGAGAAAGTCCTGCTTACTTTGCCAATATGAGGGACTCATATTCCCCAATCTTGACTGGACTATGGGGATTCATGTTTATGATACCTGAAAAGGATTTCCAAATTGAAATAATGATTTTAAATGGCATCTGATATGCTACTCCATTTATCTGTGTATGTACATAGGTTTGTATATATGTATGTATATAAGTCTATGGAAATAAATTTCTAGAACTTGTTAACAGAGAGGAAGTTCACTTACAACTAAATGTAAATTCTACATTAGTGCTTACAATACTAACTAAAAGCAGTCAGAACGTAGAACTCTGTTAATGCTGTGGAAAGTAATGTAAAATATTGAAATTATGCCAATTGAATTTTTTTTTTTTGTGGGATTTTTTTTTTTAATTTTTTTATTTTTTTACACGAACCAATAAAGAAAACAATCTGTTTAGAAAATGAACACCCTTCTAGGAAGTGATTGCTGTATGATAGTGGGGTCATTGATTCATATCTGTGCAGCTTAAGATGCTAGAATAAAAAGGAACCAAATCACATTCCTGCCTGAAAACTGTTAAACTAAAATGGAAATACCTGTGATGATCTGTTTCTAAAGACAAGATTTTTAATTGGTTATTAATAAGAATTAGGATTTACAAGGGGTCAAAGGAAGAACAGAGGAGAAATTCTAGAGGAAAATCAAACACCATGAAGGTGTTACAACAAGGGCACAGTAAAAAGGAATACAATAATATATAGTTGGGAATTTACCTTTTAAAGTAATAAACCTTGATTTATTTAAAATTGTAATGCTATTTTCTAGATAAATTTAGATTACCTAGATTATCTATTCACCAGATAATATCAATTAGCACTTTTTCATCTTTAAGAGTTGTTTGTATGTATTGTGTGTGTGTGTCCTATACATAGTCACTAATGTTTTCATTTGAACAAATATAAAAATAAATTGTTTGATCAGGAAAATTCCCTGAAGGAGGGCATGGCAACCCACTCCAGGATTCTTGCCTGGAGAATCCATGGACAGAGGAGCTTGGTGAGCTATAGTTTATAGGGTCACAAAGAATCTGACATGACTGAAGCAACTTGGCACACACGCAAAATAAATTACTTTCTAAGACTGATGAAGTAATATAAAAACAGGCTCACAATATATGTTCCAAAGAGATCTGGAGACATTTTTCAACACAAACCACAACTAAGTATACAGAATAACAAAGCGCTTTAATCACAAGTTTGAAAATATTTAGAAACAATTTTATTTCTATATGCATATTCCATACTGCAAGGTTGCTTCAGAATAGATAGTCTTGTTTTTTGATACAACCATTGCCATGTATATATACCTGTGCTAACTCACTTCAGTCATGTCCGACTCTTTGTGACCCCATGGACTGTAGACCACCCTGTCTCTTATACACATCTAGATGTGTATAAGAGACAGGAACTGTAATTCAAAAGATTGGTATTGCACTAAATAAATACCCATATGGGTCTGACTAAGAAGATCTCTAGAGACTGATGGTGCCCATATGCTTTTCCTAACTGTGTATGATTTAGTATGGGGAACTAGAGATGCACTAAAGAAGGAAATGTCAGATTAGAAAGCAATTTCTAGAAGAAGAATAGAAAGCCATGTGATTTCTAGATTAAAGGATATTTGGTNATATATATATATATATATATATATATATATACATGCATTGAATAGTATTGTGATTTTTTTTCAGTAATTTATCAACAAATGAAAACTACTAAATCATTCCCTAAATTGACTACATTCTTCAGATGTTGAAAATAATTTTGTTTTGTTTATTATTTCTTGTTTGTGTACCACTTATGAACTTTACTGAAATTCATTAGTTCATGTTTTTCTGCTGCTGCTGCTGCTAAGTCACTTCAGTCGTGTCTGACTCTGTGTGACCCCACAGACGGCAGCCCACCGGGCTCCGCCGTCCCTGGGATTCTCCAGGCAAGAACACTGGAGTGGGTTGCCATTTCCTTCTCCAATGCGTGAAAGTGAAAGTGAAAGTGAAGCCACTCAGTCGTGTCTGACTACTAGCGACCCCATGGACTGCAGCCTACCAGGCTCCTCCATCCATGGGATTTTCTAGGCGAGAGTACGGGAGTGGGGTGCCATTGCCTTCTCCAATGCGTGAAAGTGAAAGTGAAAGTGAAGCCGCTCATTCGTGTCTGACTCCTAGCTGCCCCAAAGATGTATAGATCTTCCACTTATTTTTGTGAAATGGTTGCATCCATTTCATGAGTAGAGTATTGCTTTCTATGTTTTTATTTTTATTTCCCACTGGCACATTAATACAGAATATTTAGCTGAAAGAAAATTTTGAGTAACTTGTGTATGCAATTGAGTTGCATAAGACAAAGGTTTTTTTCCTTTTAAAGCTTACTTATTCTGTTTACTATCTAATATATTAAATAACTAAAGCAGGAGAACAAAAAAATTCAAAAACCAGAATTTTAATAACTTTAAAAAATACATTTGCCTTTAAATTCATCATTGATATCATGTAGGACATACCTTTCCCCACATATACCATTGGAGTTTTAGTTTAAATAGTATTGGAGTGTGAATGAAGTAGGAGCAAAAGAAACTAAAGTAACAACACACAAAAATCTTAACTTAGAATACCTCCTGACTTAGAACATCTCCTTGACATAGAAACCAAACCTTTCATTTGGAGGAAGACATGGGCTTCCCAGGTAGCAGTAGTGGTGAAGAACCTGTAAGAGATGCTGGTTCGATCCATGGGTCGGGAAGATCCCCTGGAGTAGGATGGCAACCCACTCCAGTACTCATGCCTGAAGAATCCCATGGACAGAGGAGCCTGGCAGGCTACAGGCCATGGGGTCACAGAGAGTTAGACACCACTGAAGCAATTTAGCTCACACAACCTTTTCACATAGCCTTGCCATGTCCTGCTTGGTATTTCACTGATGCTTAACTTTCCTTACATGTTTTTTTCTCCTTTTTTTGTTTAATTGTATTATCACCTTGCATTTACCAAGGAGAATCACACCCTAGAGCAATATCACAATTATGTACCTTCTCTGATTCTTCTGCTTAAGAATTTGAGCTTTTTAATTGCATTTTAATCGAAGACAGATCATATATCCTTTCTGAGTACGTTTTTCTGTGAGACAGTTTTAGAAAAAATTTTCCAACTTTTCTATTTCGATCATAGCACTAATATGTGACTTTGAGTGGAATAAGTACTTGTTTAAATGTGCTTTTCAAATAATTGTTTTTCTCCCTTTTTCTTTCTCTCCTCCCATCCCACTGTCTCTTCTCAGATTATTAGTTTATTAAATGTCTTCACACCCCAGAAAACATTGGAGGAGTTCCAAGATGTGTAAGTAACACAACTCGTGAAGGAAGCGGGAGTATAACATCCAAATAACACAAGTGATGTTGCTAAGAGTCGAATGAGATCCCTTAAGAACTGGCAGCAAATGAAAGAAATCCCGGAAGTCTCAGTTTCTGGTGTTTCTTCCTGGAAAGATGGTTCCGCTATTTTCTGGCATTTGGGTTCTTTGTGATTTGTTGTCCCGTGTTCTTGGTTCAATCAGAATCAAGGAAGGCTTCCTATTTATTCTTTATTTATTTTTAATGTATTTTGTGAGCTTTCTAGAATGAGTTCACTTTGAGAAATATTAATGGTGGACATGATAAAAAAAAATCATCCTTAATCTATTTTTGTGGTGTCTTGGATTTTGTGCAAAAAATTACCAGGAATATAGTGACTAAAAGTGAATCACAGCATGTTGTCTTTTTTTAACACAGATACACTGCATTTAATCGAAAATTATATTCTGAAATTTTTTTCTTATTTGTAATATTAATACTCAAGAAATACTTCAGGGAATTCAGGGTAAAGTTGAGAACAAAATGAAGGGAGAAACTGCACAAATAGAAACCACACACCCTCTATTAGCACCTTGTTGGTAGAGTTACCACAGCTATCATGCATGCAATACTTGCGCATTTTTCATATTCTTAATTCAGTCAGAGGTTGAGCTGGGAAGCTGTTTGGGAGACTTAGAGATTTAGGAGGGGATTCTGACCTGTTTGAAGGACTTCGTGGGTCTTGTGATTTGAAACTAACGATGTGGATTTACCTTGCAGTTACTTAGTGATGGAACTGATGGATGCTAACTTGTGTCAGGTGATTCAGATGGAGTTAGACCACGAGCGAATGTCGTACCTGCTATACCAAATGTTGTGTGGCATCAAGCACCTGCACTCTGCTGGGATTATCCACAGGGTAAGAGCACAGTCCAGAGCTATAATGAAAGTGCTTGTGGAGAAGACAAAGAGCAGCTGTGGGTTACGTTCTTTAGGTAGGGGAGCTTGGTTAAATATAATGTACTTCCTCATTTATTTTACTATAGAATAAGCATATAGCTCGCTAACGTGTAGGAGGAAACATATAGCACACTGTAGCTGATTTTGTTTCATGTTTTGTTTCAGCTCACTGAAAGTCAGCTTATGAGACTTCTCAGAAATTCTGACTGGCAGAGGTCATACGTGCAGCTGAAACAACACAACTCCTTTCCACTGTTTGTTTCTGGTCCCATAAAGACAGCTGCCCTGATCTGCTCTTCTGTCAGGCCTAGAAATGAAATATAAACTAAAAGGCTTATCTTGCTGTAAAGAGAAACCTAACAGATGACAACCAATGATTCTTTTTTTCCTAAAAACCTCTTCCCAAGATGAGCCAAAATTTGTAAAAATGATGCAATTATCTTCTGGGTTTAAAAAACTTTCTGAGGATATTAAAACAAAAAATCCCAAACCTGATTTTAAGCTTCCTTGGGGCAGTACTCTTTGGCTTTACATAGGGCTCTACAGCCAGTGGGGAGGCCCATCAGTGCTATTGCAAGACTGCCATGTT
Organism: Oreotragus oreotragus; assembly: GCA_006410675.1. NCBI lineage: Eukaryota > Metazoa > Chordata > Mammalia > Artiodactyla > Bovidae > Oreotragus > Oreotragus oreotragus. The sequence goes on along the minus strand of SJYX01003315.1, from coordinate 257,663 downwards.
GATTGAGTAGATGGACATCACATGTGCCATTTGATGTTTTTAATTTCTTCTCTTGTTCTTATTGTCAGGACTTAAAACCAAGTAACATTGTAGTCAAGTCTGATTGTACATTGAAAATCCTAGACTTCGGGCTGGCCAGAACAGCAGGCACAAGCTTCATGATGACTCCCTATGTGGTAACACGTTATTACCGGGCCCCCGAGGTCATTCTGGGAATGGGCTACAAGGAGAACGGTAAGGATGCCTCTGAGTAGCAGCCACAGAAACTGTAAAGAAACTAAGCATGTCAAGAGCAGTGTTCTCTCTCATGTATATGAATTTTTAAAAATAGGGCTACGAGCCTTCATAGTCAGAGGTTTTCAAAAATTACTACTAAGAAGAATCAACATGAAGGATGCTTCTAAGAAGCACACATAACTAGAAGAACATTGAAATGTTATAACTTGAAAGAATTATAAATAGTCTGATTAAACAGTCGTATGGATATTGATGAGCACGCATGCTGTAGATATTTAGAAACACTGATATTTAGAAGGCAGCTCAACTCACAGTGACTATAAACAGGAAGAAATCCATCTATTGCATTTTACCATTTGACTTTATGTCATGTCTTATACTGATGTCTCTAGTCCTAGGAAAAGACAAACAAAAAGATACCACAAATCCTTGGAGCAAGAATCTTCACACATGCTCAATGCATAATCATTTTAGAATAATCCAAATTGTTCAAGTTGGATACATACTGTTCTGTAAGTAATAGTTACGGTAGTAATTACCTGGTAAGCTTTTATAAATTCTGAAATCATACAGAGAGAAAAATATTAAATTTTACACTGCTGCTTTCATAAAGAAAATCTAGTATTCATAAACACTTGCAAAGAAAAGGTAGAAAGATTTTTCAAAATATAGTACAATTTGATTTTATTAAAATGAGGATTTATAAAAATACTTATTAGAAAGCACTGCACTATATTATTTTGAAGAATAGTCCTAACAAGTAATGAGGTGTATTAAAAAAAATCCAACATATTAAGGAATTAAAACCTTTAAAGTACAATTGTATATGTATACTTAATATATCTTTCATGCTTATTTTGATACTTTATTCTATTAAGTTATTGGGAAGCTATAAGTTCTATAGAAATAATTATCATTGTATTTTTATGTAGTGCTACAGAGTATTTTTATGAAAATTCCCTGGCCACCAAAATTTTGAAACATTTCTTGTCCTTCTTCCAGATTAGAGGAGAGCCAGTATTTTTGTGCATTTGTGCAGAGGAAGTGAAAAAATTCTCAGGAAGGTCAAGCTTACTGTGGTGAACAGTGGCAGAGTTCTGTTTCTTTTTGACTTGGAGGAGGAAAAAAATCTAATCCTGTTCCAAGGCAATACTACATCTAACTTATTTGGAAAAGCAGATAGTTGTATACATTTTTCATATTAAAAAAAAAATCAAAGTGGGAACAAATTTTTAAAATTCAAGAATCTGCAAAAATCTGTAGGGAAGTCTGAGTTTGCTATTAATGATTTTCAGATCTTTGCTGAACACAGATGGCATGTGATTGCATCCCTTGTCCTTCCCTCACTAGAAAGGACTGCAAGTTTCTGCCTCCGTTTTTTGGCTTCTCTGGATCCGTGGAGAAAGCATACCTACCACCCTTGTGCTGCTCTCACCCACATGTGGGATGAGGGTTATCATGCACAAAAACCCGCTTGCTCCCACATCAGGCATGCCAGCTCTCCCGTGCACCGAACCCTGCCTTCCTTCCTCAAGGAGCGTTTTAGCCTAATGTTTTTGCCCAATTCCCTTCATCCTTACTAAAAAGCGAGTTGGAAGAGGGTAAAGATTAGTAAGAGAAGGTGAAGTATGTTTCGTTAACAAGCATGGCAACTGAGAAACCAACATATGTGCATAACAACTTTTTAACACCATTAATACTGTTTGCTTCATGACTCCTTTATACATGTGCAAATTAATTATACATCTTTTTTCTTGAGATATATCAAAAAGGAACTAAAACTGATATTTATAAGAATAACTTCTGAAGGAAAAACTAAGTCCTGAATATCAGGGCTTAATTAAATTTTCAGTGTTTTTTTATTCTTCTTAAAGTATTTTATTATCTATAATTCAAAATAGCAGTGTTGTTTTTCATAAATAAGAGAGGCCAACATTTCTCAAGTGATTAAAATAGATTTCGAATTAGTAAAAGAAGTCACTAATACTTCTGCCTTTAAACCATAGTTTCAGCCATTTCCTAGTTTCTTGGATTTGGCAGCATGTACCTTATTTTGGACCAAAAATGATGATCTCTAATTGCCTTATTCCATGTAATCGGGTAGAATAGAAAATGGAAATAGCCACCCCTAAGAGATGATTGAGACTATTTTCTCTCCCTCCAGAGAATGACATTGAAAACCCTTTGGTGGCTTTGAGCTGTCACCTGAAATGGAGATAAGTTTGGTTAAGCTGGTGCTTGTCCACGTTACCACTTTATGGCACTGAAGGATGATCTAAGACACTCACAAAGTCATTTTTAAAACTTGAGTTCTTCTACTAGACATGGTTTATGTCATATTACAGTGCTGGTTTTAATTCACCTTTTTGGCCAACTTTTGGTGGGAGACAAAAATTTGTACCTTCTAATCAAACTGTTCTTTTTCCTCCTCCTTCAGAGATCAATTATCTTAGTTAACTTTACTTTCCTCCCTTTTCTTCACCTCCCTCTCTCCTGTTCTAGTGGATATATGGTCTGTGGGATGCATTATGGGAGAAATGGTTCGCCACAAAATCCTGTTTCCAGGAAGGGACTGTATCCTTGTACCTTTTGCTGCAGCTTTACCTGTTTTGTTCTCGCTCCCTTTAAACACATAATGATTTTACCAGAGAGTAAAGATAGAAGCAAAAAGTTGGGTAAGTGGTGTAACTGCGATGAAAAAAAAGTGATTATTTCTATAATCTGACCAGTACTGAAGATTACCTATCTCAATAGTTTAATTACATTTTTGATGTTTTTTTTCTTAAATTATTTTATCTATAACTCAGAATAGCAGTTCTCTTTTTCATAAATAAGAGAGGCCAACATATCTCAAGTGAGTAAAATATATTTTGAATTAGCAAAAGAAATCACTGTTTTCAAGTATCACCCATCTTTTTTCTAAATCCATTTTATGCTTCTACAAATTTAGGCCTGATCATTTCTCTTCTTGCCAACATCTTAAGCTTCTGTCCACACCTTTATTGATTTGAATTACTCTCAAAACTATATCCAGGCTTAAGGCACATCTTCCTTAAAACATGAACTTCCACATTTAAAAATCATAATTTTAGTCAACTTGCTGGAGGTCTGGTAGGTTTAAAATAGGCTTTCCTTATTTGACTTGGAGATGTGACTTAGACATAGATAATTGCTTTTCCAATGAAATTTAGAATTAAAGAAATGAAATGTACAATATGGGGGATGTAGTCAATTTTAAAAAAGTTGTGTTGATTTGCCTTATACCACTGAGTCTTTAGCTAGATTTCATCAGGAATTTTTTGGACAGATATCTCTGATTTGGAATTATTAAATGAGCTGGTGATATGAAATATGATAAGGAGCCCAAGTGTAGATATAAAAGTCAGTGAGGAAGCTACATAAAGATAGTATGTCTTGCTTAAGTTAAATTTTACTTAAATATGGGTAAACAGTTTCCACATGAAATATGTTGAAATTAGTTCATCTTCCTATAATTAAAATTATAGTTTAATGTCTTAGTCGTGACCATATTTAAAAATTAAATTAAACCATAGAAATCCTTATTGAATAATGGATTATATACACTCTGTGTTTTTGGGTAAAATTGTTTCATTAATCTTTATATGAAATTATTATCATTTTGTAATTAGAGCTTACTACCAGTAATAAAGGGATCAGAACACTAAAGTAACTTTACTAGACCATGATGGTCAGACACAAGTTTGGGGGCTAATGGAGCTTATTTATGAGGAGAAGACTCATATCAATATTTTAGCATAATGAAGTGATTTCAGCATTTACTAGAAGTAATATCAAAGTTTCAGTTCAGTTCAGTTCAGTCACTCAGTCATCTCCAACTTTTTGTGACCCCATGAATTGCAGCACGGCAGGCCTCCCTGTCCCTCACCAACTCCCGGAGTTCACTCAAACCCATGTCCATCGAGGCGGTGATGCCATCCAGCCATCTCATCCTCTGTCGTCCCCTTCTCCTCCTGCCCCCAATCCCTCCCAGCATCAGAGTCTTTTCCAATGAGTCAATTCTTCGCATGAAGTGGCCAAAGTACTATCAAAGTTTAGTATATGCTAATTTATACCTTGACTACTTCCAAGATTCTTCACAGACAAAACAAAAACAAAAAAAACAATCTAAGTGAATAATTCACTTAGAATTATTCAGAGTGATTTCCGTTGAATTTCTCTGAGGCTGAAAAATGATGTTATAGTACTCTGTCATCATAATCAAAGCTATTCTTTTCTCTGAACAAAACTTTTTAATGTTCCTTTTATTTATTTATTTTTAATTTTTTTAATTTTTATTTTTACTTTATTTTACTTTACAGTACTGTATTGGTTTTGGCATACATTGACATGAATCCGCCATGGGTGTACATGAGCTCCCAAACATGAGCCCCCCTCCCACCTCCCTAAAAAAATCTGTATTCTAAGTGAAAATAGTAAAACACCTTGAAAAATTGGGAGCTCTTAGGAAATTACCATTGGCAACTGAAGTTTTAGCTGTTTTCCTGTGTTAAAATTGTTTTTTTCACTTTGAGGAACATTGTGTGGGTTTCTTGACTATTGACATGACCCAGATGATATCACAAGGTAGTTTCTTGATGATTAAATTAAAGTGTTGGCAAAATACATACATACATATTTACTTTTCCATTCATTAGTTTGCTAGCTTTTTTAATATTCAAAGAAACATTTAGAAAGTATTTATTCTTATTTTTTTTCTAGAGCAATTTTTTTTTAATTTTTATTTTTACTTTATTTTACTTTACAGTACTGTATTGGTTTTGGCATACATTGACATGAATCCATCATGAGTGAAAGTATTTATTTTTATTGTGTAAATAGTTTCTTAATTATATAAACATGCACTATTATATACTCAATTTTCATTTATGGTTTTATGATTAAAACCTGCATATAGGTTGACATAATAATAGTATTACTAATAATTCTCCAGTCTATGATGAATTTCAAGTTAGAGAACAATAAATATGCCAAGTCACTTATTTTCTATTTTCTTTACATAGTCCAATGATCATATAAGAGGCATCAAAGACTACATTTCATTAAGATCTTGTTTCTTTTAATAATAGCTTATAATACAGCAGTTTTATAATACTTTCTTGAAAGCTTGCTTGTCTTTTTTTTTTTTTTTTTTAAAGAACTATCTAGTCACTGACTCCTTCCACAACCCAACCAGGGCATGGTATTTTCTTGATTACCAAAGTCTCATATAATATCAGTATAGTTTGTATATACTGTAATATCAGTTCTTTCTTTAAACCTGCATCTTTTTTAAATTAAACTTTTCATTTTGTATTGGAGTATAGCTGATTAACAGTGTTATGATTGTTTCAGGTGTGACTGTTCTGAAAAAAATGGGACTCAGCCATACATACACATGTGACCATTCTCCACCAAACTCCCCTCCCACCCAGGCTGCCACATAACATTGAGCAGAGTTCCCTCTGTTACACAGAAGGACCTTATTGGTTATCCATTTTAAAAAGATATACTCTTTCTACCTTTTTATTTCTATTCTACTTCAAATGGTTGCATCTTTTCTGAACAAGGTCAGGTGATATTCCTTTATTTTGAGCTCTGGCTAGAGTTCTCTGGATCTGGGGAACAATATAAATAGGCACACCATATTCATTTGAAACTTCTGGACCTCAGGCATATTCTTTCTGATTAAAGCTTACAGCTGAGCTGCTAAAACACTGTTTCTTGCCTTTCCCTCTGAGGACATGAGAAATTTCAGTTAGAAAGAAAAGAGTATATATATAATCTTTCCAAGAAAACAGGTTATTAAGGAACAGGGAATGATTTACCAAAATATTATATATTTGAAGAAATAAAGAAAACATCCTCAGATTAACTAAATATCACATCTTTCTAAGCTTGAAGAAATGAAAATTAGGGATAATCAAGGTAAGGTAAACAAAAACTGGAGGTTGTGGATTATTATATCCGTCTAGTACAGATAGATACTTTTAATCCTTCTTCCCTCTTTGAAATAACTTTGCTTATTTCCTGATAATCTTTTACAACTAATACATTTTGTTATAGTCTGAGTCTTCTACCTAATATTACAGTAATAAAACATTATCTCAAACAATACATACTTTATAGTCAGGTTTTAAAAATAGTCATTCTTCACATCCATAAACAAATTGCCAATAATCACAAACATTTGAAAAAATAAGACTTAACTTCTTTTTCTTTGTATTTGTTTAAGAGAAAATTTTTCACCATGAATTTGTTAATACACTTCCCTTTATTACTTTAAGAAAATCTGAGTAAGCTGAAGATTCTGAGATCTGAACAGATGGAAGAAGAACAGTGTTAAGAGGAAAATTCTTCTCCCAGGAAATTTAGAAGAGGCCAGAGTATACTAGAGTGAGGGGGTCTCAAATCTCCAGGACCTAAAGCCTGATGATCTCAGGTGGAGTTCGTGTAATAATAATAGAAATAAAGTGCATAATAAAAGTAATGGGCTTGAATCATCCTAAAACTATCCTCCTCCCCATCCCAGGTCCATGGAAAAATTGTCTCCCATGAAACCAGTCCCTGGTGCCAGTAAGCTTGGGGACCACTGTACTAGAGGGCAGGATAAGGCATAACTGGGATAAAAGAAGGTCAGAAGGGTATACTGAGAGGGGGCAGAAAGTAAAGGAGGACACAGCAAATCAGCTTTGGTGGTGGAACAGGAAAAAATCAATTGAGGTGATGACCTCGATGTCTTGGAGAGAAGCTTTTGGGTGACCATGCACATAGCTCCACCAGGACTGCCATTTCCCCCAGGAGCCCCTGTCCCCCAGAAATAGATATCAGTTCAGTTCAGTCACTCAGTCATTCCAACTCTGCAACCCCATGAATCACAGCACGCCAGACCTCCCTGTCCATCACCAACTCCCGGAGTTCACTCACACTCATGTCCATCGAGTTGGTGATGCCATCCAGCCATCTCATTCTCTGTTGTCCCCTTCTCCTCGTGCCCCCAATCCCTCCCAGCATCAGAGTCTTTTCCAATGAGTCAACTCTTCGCATGAGGTGGCCAAAGTATTGGAGTTTCAGCTTTAGCATCAGTCCTTCCAATGAACACCCAGGGCGGATCTCCTTCAGAATGTACTGGTTGGATCTCCTTGCAGTCCAAGGGACTCTCCAGAGTCTTCTCCAACACTACAGTTTAAAAGTATCAATTCTTCGGTGCTCAGCTTTCTTCACAGTCCAACTCTCACATCCATACATGACCACTGGAAAAACCATAGCCTAAACCATAGCCTTGACTAGATGGACCTTAGTTGGCAAAGTAATGTCTCTGCTTTTGAATATGCTATCTAGTTTGGTCATAACATGAACTTCCAGATGCTCAAGCTGGTTTTAGAAAAGGCAGAGGAATCAGAGATCAAATTGCCAACATCTGCTGGATCATGGAAAAAGCAAGAGAGTTCCAGAAAAACATCGATTTCTGCTTTATTGACTATGCCAAAGTCTTTGACTGTGTGGATCACAATAAACTGGAAAATTCTGAAAGAGATGGGAATACCAGACGACTTGACCTGCTTCTTGAGAAATCTGTATGCAGGTCAGGAAGCAACAGTTAGAACTGGACATGGAACAACAGACTGGTTCCAAATAGGAAAAGGAGTACATCAAGGCTATATATTGTTACTCTGCTTATTTAACTTATATGCAGAGTACATCATGAGAAATGCTGGACTGGAAGAAACACAAGCTGGAATCAAGATTGCTGGGAGAAATATCAATAACCTCAGATATGCAGATGATACCATCCTTATGGCAGAAAGTGAAGCCTCTTGGTGAAAGTGAAAGAGGAGAGAAATAGATATAGAAAGGTTTAAAAGTGTATTGCTTTTCCTTATCTCTCCACAGTTCTGTAGACAAGGTACTGGAAGATCTTTAAAAATAAACTGAACTAATTGACAGAGTAAAACTACAAACAACCCAACAGATTCCTTAGTCATTACTGTGCTATTCCATTCCAACTGCCCTTAGCCTGATTGGCTCTTAGGACAAAATCCACGAATAGTGATATCCTATTGTGGGACTCTCTCCCTTCAGGAGTCAGATGAGACTCCAGAGCATAATGGTTCCAAGAACTGGCTCTGGTCCTCTTCATTTTAGTCATAAATTATCTCCTAGGAGTTTCAATGTATTTTGTATAATACCTCCTTTGCCAGCCTTAAAGAATTGCTATGATGATATAATATATATTATGTTATACATGATATTATATTATATATGATATATCATCATTAGATGTTTAGATGTTTACAAACATACGTGTTTTGTGTGCTAAGCTGCTTTAGTCCTGTCTGACTCTTTGTGACTCTATGGACTGTAGCCCACCAGTCTCCTCAGTCCATGGAATTCTCCAGGCAAGAATAATGGAGTGGGTTGCCATGCCTCCTTGAGGGGATCGTCCTGACCCAGGGATTGAACCTGCGTCCCTTATATTTCCTGCATTGGTAGGTGCATTCTTTACCACTAGCGCCACCTGGTAAGCCCCTTACAAACATACACATACCTGTAAATAACTTTAAAATATAAAGAACTCCAATTTTTATGGCATAGAATTAGTTTGGGGGCACCTTAGCCCAAATATAACCTTCAAATTGAATTAGATAAATATTAAAAAATAGAAATAACCAAAAGACCGCCTACAAAAAAAAAATCTCAAGTGATGAGGAACCAAAATGATCTGTGAATTAGACAGTAAAAGGAAAGAAAATGAGTAGTTCATCACTTACTGAAGCACTTCTGCAAGTTGATGTGTAAAATGAAATGAGGATAATTACCCCAATCTTCAGGGAACTTGGTGATAATGGGAAACATTCAGAGCCAAGCATTTACTATGTGTTCATCAAAACATGAAAAGTTTAAAGAAAAAAATTATTTTTTCAACATTAGGATTTCTTCAGATTCCTTATTTATACACACTGCAGAATTACAGAGATTTAAAAGATGACAATTTAAAATATTTTGGCGCAATAAAAAATGATTTAAGCCTTTTTATGGCAGAGTATTTTGAAAATTTTTAGTCTACAGTTTTATTTATATTTTAACATAAGCTAAAGATTTTCTTCTTTATAGTAAGTTTCAATGGATTTTATTGTTTCATTAAAAAAGAAAATCAATGGTACACATCTATAAAAAAACATTAAAAATTAATATGATGCCATAGAAGTTATAAAGAAAGAAAAACAAGTTGAATAGCTAGATCGAAGGAGAAAAATCTTCCTCTGTTCCCTGGAACTAGAATATTTAGCATTGTGTTCCATGAATGTTTTTTATTTTTCTTAGTTAGATCTACAGGTGCAAAATAGGTACAATCACAGTTTATTTATACATACTGGTAGTTTTTCATAATTCTATCTTTGCACTAAAGTTTAAAACAATGTGTTTTTGTAAAATATCTAATTAAAATTTGAACTTTTAAAGCAAACATTTTAAAGAAATGGTGTTCTGATTTTAGAAAACCATATTAAATCTTCTATTGTACTTTGAAGTGCTTGTTGAAAGATTTATCAAAGCCCATTGTCTGAATCCTATGCTAAATGAAGATATAATTAGGTTAAAGAGAAAAGCAGTGTGGTCTCATAATTGCGTTACCAGAACCGCATAATCTTCTAGACAGGAAACATTTGTCAGGTTGCTAGACAGAAGCTCATATAGTCCAAAAAATATTTCATCATAAATCACAAGTCAAGCCACTGGGGTGTGGAAGTAGCAATAAAGTGCTCTCTATATTTAGATTTAAATGGACACAACCTTGTTCTTAAGTCATGTCTTACTCTTTGCAACCCCATGGACTGTAGCCCACCAGGCTCCTCTGTCTATGGGATTTCCCAAGCAAAAATACTGGAGTGGGTTGCCATTTTCTTCACTAGAGGCTTCCCTGGTAGGTCAGTGGTAAAGAATTGCCTGCAAATGCAGGAGATGCAGATTTGATGCCCAGGTCAGGAAGATCCCCTTGAGAAGGAAATGGCAACCCACTCCAGTATTCTTGCCTGGGAAATCCCATGGACAGAGGAGCCTGGCAGGCTACAGCCCATGGGGTCGCAAAAGAATCAGACATGACTAAACAGCAACAGCAACAATTTAGATTTAAACTGTCATGACCTATATTATTTTATTTCTCTCTCTCGACTAGAGTAGAAAAATGATAATTTAGCATAATCTAATGCCTGACGAATGATACACTTGAGATTTTCTCCCTTAGAAAACGGATAACCATATTTTAGTAACATCAAAACTTACTAAAGATTCCTTTTAAGGAAAGTAAATCAGTTTCTGTGTGCCACAGTTGCAAATGAATCTGCTTTCTCGGGAAATACTGATGATGAGAGGAATGTAATGATCAGAATCATGGAAAGAACTAGAATTCTGCCTGGGTGGCATTAGTGTGCAAAAATCTTATGGAGACTCACATACCATATCACACTGTCTCAGAGAGCAACTAAATCCAGTTTCCAACTGTGATTGAATTTGCCAATTTCTTCTAAGGTCTATGCACAGTCAGTATTCATTGGAATATCTTGAAATTTTCATAAAATAATCCAGTCTTATCTTGATAAGCATATAGATGTATTAGTTGAGGGAGGGCTATCACCCCTCATCCCCAAAGGATTTAAAAAGATCTAGTACCAAATTCTTTTATTCCCTCTTTCTTGTTTTAGTTATGATGACTAATTAATAAAATCCCTCGCTGGTGGCTGTTGCAATGACATTCTCTTGAAATTTCATCCTGTCTTGAGTAATAAAATCTATATAAACTCATGTGCATCTAAACTCCCCTTTTTGTAATTTATAATGGTGGTGGTGGTTCATTCACTAAGTCACGTCTGATTCTTGTGACCCCATGTTGTCTAACCCACCAGGCTCCTCTGTCCATGGGATTTCCCAGACAAGAATACTAGAGTTGGTTGCCATTTCCTCCTCCAGGGGATCTTCCCGACCCAGGGATTGATCCCTGAACCTGGGTCTGCTGCCTTGCAGGTGGGCTCCTGCACTGAAAGTAGATTATTTACCGATTTAGCTTCCGGGCCAGGCATAAGGCTTAGCATTTCTGTGGCATAAGCATGGAGAGTCTATAGGAATAGTGAATTGTGAGGAAAGTTGAATGGAAACTGGAATTTGGAGAGGTTTCCGGAGTATTATAACTCAGGAAAGGTACATTAAATAAAGCAAATGGAATTCAGTATTTTCATCAGGAGTTCAGATCTTGAGTTTGTATCTCTGCATTATTTTCACACAAAGGCTTTGTGATCTATTAAGTCTACAATTGTAGCTTCTATCATGAAGATATATTTCCAAAAATGTTCTGCTTTTACTTTAGAATATCTGTATCCCGCAGAGCCACATAAGTGAGAACTGGGAGACACAGCAGTTATTAAACCAACAACTATCTACAGCCAAGTGAAACTGAAGTAACCCCAGGACTAAGACTTCCTGTAGGCATCTGTTGTTACTGTTGTTGCTGTTTAACGGCATTAGGTGAGGGAGAAGAAAACGCAAGGGATTCTAGTCGGAAAGAGGAAAGTTTGTCAGTTTTGCAAGAGTGGTCAGGGGTCACAGATTCTATTTTAAGATTATTATTTGTATTAGAAAACAAGATAATTCCAATTTAGATAATGGAGAGAAATTCCATGGAGTCAACTGTGATTTAATACGTGGAGTGCCTTTCAAAGTGGTTTCAATAGTGGAAAGGGTTGCCCAGTGAGTGGTAAGCTTCCCTCATTGGAAAAATTTCTTAATTATAGATATTAATATAAGATATAGTATAATAGTATATAAATATGAAATGAATAAGCCTTCTTTATGTATATTTAATTCTAATATATATAATACATGCTACATAACAAACATTTATTGATAACTTACTATATGCCAGGCAATATGGAAGGATCTTTACCAGGCATAATCCTTTTAAGTCAAAACATTTTTACATGATAAATGCCATCCATGTTTTAGAGGATGAAAAGAGAGAGTCAGTAACTTGGCCAAGTTGATACATTTAGAAGACTTCCCTGGTGGCTCAGACAGACACAACACAGATCTGAGTTTGATCCCTGGGTCGGGAAGATCCGCTGGAGGAGGAAATGGCAACCCACTCTGGTATTCTTGCCTGGAGAATTCCATGGACAGAGGAACCTGGCAAGCTACAGTCCATGGGGGTCACGAAAAGTTGTACATGACCAAGTAGCTAATACACACACATATGGTTAGAAGGCAATGGCATTGGTTCTGCAGCAGAAAAAAAAAAAATCTGCCAGAGATAACATAAAAGAGATATTTTTTCATTAAATAAATATAGAAATAGATGTTTTTTAACTAGCAGATAGGTTTGGGGCAGAAATAACCTTTTTCCAAATATTTAAATAGGAAACCTTGCTTACTGAGCCTTAAGCTCTTTCTCTTTTTTAAAAAAAAATCATCTCTCTCACAATATCTCTAAAAAATAGATACATGGTAAATAACAACTTAGACTGGTCACTTTGATGATAAGAATATTTGCAATTCAAAAGCAAATTTTGTTTAAGAGAATTTTTTTGCCCTTTAATCAAAGTGCTCACAATACCAACCTCTTGTGAGACAGATATTATCTTGAATTCCAAATGTATTAATAATAAAGGGATGCACAACTGTTTGCTCTATCTTTTCCTGATCTTTTTGCATGTCACTTGCTTTCCTAAAATGGAAGCAAGACAAATTTGCTTCTCTGGGTATGCTTGTCACCTTCATAGCTATAACCGTTTCTTTGCAGTGATAACTCTGTTTAGGTATTCGGTCAAACTTTGCATTTAACCTGAATGAGACCCTCACCTGGGAAAGAATCTCGAGGAATTCTGTAAGGTCACTGCCAAATTACAATATATAATTGGAAGAATAAGTGGAGCAAAATTCTAGTGTGCTATCTTAATGTCTTTCCCTATTTGTTCCCCCTCAACTTCCCTTATTCTTCTAGGTTAATTTTCCTCATAAGAATGACCTATCTTTCTTTCTGAGTTTTCAGTAGGAACACGTGAGTAACCAAGGACAGTTAGAAAGCAATTGTTTTTATGAGAATAAGACAAAGCTTCCTGTTTAAAAACGTGCTTCTTTGGTGAGAATCAATGAAACTGAACCAGCCTATTCCAAAACACTCATTCTTGAACTGGCATTTCACTTCCGGAAATCTATTCATATTTATAAATAAGAGTAAGTGTGTTTTATAAAAGAAACCCTTTCTTCTGAGATTGCAGGCAGCTCAATCTTTCTTTTTTTTCCTTTCTCCAAGTATGGTATACAAAAGAATGAAAGAGAAACCAATTTGCATGTTTCCCACATTAACACAATCTAGAATAATTTACAATACAAATCAGTAGGATTCTAGGAGATGAATGCAAATCAGACCTTTTAAATCAGAACCTAAATTAATCATTGCATTATAATTGTAAAGTAATATTATCATACATTAGGTGGCATTGAATGGCATGGTTAGTTCAGTTGCATAGCAGAAAGGGCCCTGACATTCTTGTGTTCTTCCCACCCCACTGTTTTAAAGCACTGTTAAGTGTTTTAAAACACTGTTATCCAGTCAGCAAAAGGTCAGACCATTGCTCCAAGGCCTGGGTAGTGAAGCGTTTTTGTTTATTTGCTGTTCTATTCCTGTCTTCTTGTTTATCTTTCTTCATTTCATTTTTGTTTTCAGTTGACATGTGGTCAGTAGGGTGCATCATGGGAGAAATGATAAAAGGTGCAGTGCTGTTTCCTGGCACTGATCGTATCCTTCTTAGAAGCCAGGGGTCTCTATGGGTAATATTTTCAATCAATTCCATTAGGTCTCCAGTATAATACTATTGATGGTATATCCTCACTGCCCTTAGAGGGGTTCTATGAAACTCCAATGTCAAATATTTACTAGCTGGCAGGCATCATGGTAGAGTAACCTTGTCTCCTAGCAAGATTGTATATAGATAATATTGTAACACATATGAAACATTCAATTACTATCAAAAGATCTGCCTTAATTCAGTCTTATGAAACTAATAACAATGATATACTCTATTAGGTTTTACTGTTTTTTTGTTGTGAAAGTGTTAGTGCTCAGTTGTGTCAGTTGTTATATCCATAGCTAGATAATAAATGAAAAAATCTTTTAGTTTAAGACTAAAGATTTATGCTTTTATACCGTAAGAAATATTCATTTGGCTTGGAAATTTTTTATCAGTTAAATTTATGTTCACTCATAAATGCAATCAGTTTATTATTAACACATATTCAGAGAACATTCATATGAATTTCCTTTTAAAAATGATCTTCTAAAATAATTTTTCTCATTTCCTTAATGTCTAGGAATAATAGCTCCATTACTGCTTTTATTCTCTCCATATTATCAACAAGTACAATGATTAAAACCTCATTAATTAATAATGATTATATGAAATATCCAAAGAAAACAAATGTATATCACTTGGTTAAGTAAAAATGATCTCTTAAGCAGCTAATAATTAGCAAGTAAAGGTTCTATAGGCTTTGTAGTATTACAAAGATATGGAGAGTGTGATTTAGTGTATGGGTTTATAATAACTTATTTTAGTCAGTTAACTATCCTACTCACATTCACAAAAATATTATGTCATTATCATACTAAAGATAAAATGATCATTACTTAAATGATCACCATTCAAAAACAAAATTGAGCCTGTAATAATGGGGTTTTAATGTATAAAGTAAATCTAATTAATAATATTGTAGCCTAACCAGGTAATAAGCCATTTACTTTGAAGATTAATATGTAACATATATTAAGTGCATGCATATATTCTCTGTATTAGTGGACAAATTTACAAACTGACTGAATTAGGCACTCAGTTTTTGTGGATAAGAAGCTTAACATGAAATGTTTTATTTAGTTAAAAATACAGCTGCACTACTTTTAACTCTATTCATACTAAAAATATTTTTTTAGTTTTATATGACACACATTCATTTCTAAAAAATTTTTGCCTGTTTTGTAGAACTATCTTCTGCATATACATTTTACTAAATAGTATCTATAAATTTACCACATTCATGTTTATGTTAATACTCTTTAAAAATATGTTAGCATGATAAAAACTGAATTCCTTCAGATTGAAAATAAAAACAACAACAATATTTCTCTGATACCGTGTGGATTAAAAACTTGAATTTGGACTTTGAACATGAATATGAAACAGTTTTTTGCCTAATTTTTAGACATTTGATAAAAACAGACTCAACTATTAACTTTGTACTCTGATATTTTAGAAGTTCATTTTGCTTGAATAATTGATGATTGAAATGAATTATTTGCCACCTATAAATTAAAATTATTAATTTTCCTTACTTTTCTTATAATTTTTATTAAAGAAATCAAATCAGATTTCCACAACTGAGTTATTAAAACAGATGAACATGTCTTAGAATCCATTTTTTTAAAAAGTTGCTTGGTTATCATTTCTTAACTTGTTACCAAAATCCCTTATAAGTAAACCTTTGGGTTGCTGCTAATGTTAAGAAGTTTGAGACTGTCCTTTCAATACTTGAGCTTGGTATTTTTATTTTTGGTTATTTATGGAGCTCATGTATAGGGATATATTTGTAAATTTTGGTAAGGGCAAATGGTACTTATTAACTAAAGCATCTCCTCTGAATGTCAGATGTGGTTTTCATGATTTCAAACATGTTGGTAATTTCAAATCAGAATTTTTCAGTCAAACACATTATGAACACTCATTATTATAATGTTAAACTTTAAAATACAAGACAGATTACTTATTTTTTGAAATGCCCTATTATTAAGCATGACATCTGAAAGTGGCAATAAAATTATATTTAATCTACCAGATATATAGTGTGTGGTATCAGTTCAGTTCAGTTCTATACAACACATTGTAGGCAGTCATATTATTTTTATTTAACATATCATTTATGTGAAGATATTCTCAAAATAAATAATTGATAAATGTCAGTGCAATATGAGCTATGCATGTCTTCTTAATACATAAAATAACAACAAAACTTAAAAATACTGTCTTATACCCTTTATTTTTTATACCTAAACAAATTCTTGAGAAATTATTTTTAGCCTTGAGAAATTTAGATAACCAAAAGCAGTTCTTAAAATTTTTTTTTTTAGAACTTCCATTTTACTTTATTTTACTTTACAGTACTCTATTGGTTTAGTTCTTAAAATTCAATGCATTTTTATGCTACTTTATTTGTAGCTATATTTTTGTGTTGTGTGCTTAGTCACATAGTCATGCCTGATTTTTTGCAACCCCGTGAATTGTAGCCCACCAGGCTCCACTGTCTATGGGACTTTCCAGGCAAGAGTACTGCAGTGGGTTGCCATATCCTTCTCTCAGGGATCTTCTCAGCCCGGGGATTGAACCCAGGTTTCCTGCATTGAAGGTGGATTTTTTACTGTCTGAGGCACCAGGGAAACCCTTTATTAGTAGCTATATTTTGATATATTTTAATTAAATTTTTATTCAAATCAAATGTGTTTAACTTTCTACAGAAAAATCAGAATTCAACTACTGAGATACTTTTCTATTAGGAGGTCTTCTAATGAATTTCACCCTGGCAGACACTTTTACTTTGAAATTCAGTTCAGTCGCTCAGTCGTGTCCCACTCTTTGCGACCCCATGAATCGCAGCACGCCAGGCCTCCCTGTCCATCACCATCTCCCGGAGTTCACTCAGACTCACGTCTATTGAGTTCATGATGCCATCCAGCCATCTCATCCTTGGTCGTCCCCTTCTCCTCCCGCCCCCAATCCCTCCCAGCATCAGAGTCTTTTCCAATGAGTCAACTCTTCGCATGAGGTGGCCAAAGTACTGGAGTTTCAGCTTTAGCATCAGTCCTTCCAATGAACACCCAGGGTTGATCTCCTTCAGAATGGACTGGTTGGATCTCCTTGTAGTCCAAGGGACTCTCAAGAGTCTTCTCCAACACCACAGTTCAAAAACATCGATTCTTAGGTGCTCAGCTTTCTTCACAGTCCAACTTTCACATCCGTACATGAAATTACAAAATATATTATGCAAGTGAATTAGAAAAATATTAAATTTATAGCTTTTGAAAAGATCAATAAAATGAACACACATATATTACCACTCAGATTAAAAAACTAGAACATTATCAATACCTATGAATTTTCTGTGTGTGCTCCTGCTCAGTTATATCCTCTCTTCCCCAGAGGTCACTGCATTCCTAAAGGCATGTTTTTACAATCTCTTGGACTTTCCTTATATTTTTACCACATACATATTTATCCCTAAACAACATATCATTTCAGTTCAGTTCAGTCGCTCAGTCTTATCCCACTCTGCAACCCCGTGAACCACAGCATGCCAGGCCTCCCTGTCCATCACCATCTCCTGGAGTTCACTCAGACTCACGTCCATCAAGTCAGTGATGGCATCCAGCCATCTCATCCTCTGTCGTCCCCTTCTCCTCCTGCCCTCAATCCCTCCCAGCCTCAGGGTCTTTTCCAATGAGTCAACTCTTCGCATGAGGTGGCCAAAGTACTGGAGTTTCAGCTTTAGCATCAGTCCTTCCAATGAACACCCAGGGTTGATCTCCTTCAGAATGGACTGGTTGGATCTCCTTGTAGTCCAAGGGACTCTCAAGAGTCTTCTCCAACACCACAGTTCAAAAGCATCGATTCTTAGGTGCTCAGCTTTCTTCACAGTCCAACTTTCACATCCGTACATGAAATTACAAAATATATTATGCAAGTGAATTAGAAAAATATTAAATTTATAGCTTTTGAAAAGATCAATAAAATGAACACACATATATTACCACTCAGATTAAAAAACTAGAACATTATCAATACCTATGAATTTTCTGTGTGTGCTCCTGCTCAGTTATATCCTCTCTTCCCCAGAGGTCACTGCATTCCTAAAGGCATGTTTTTACAATCTCTTGGACTTTCCTTATATTTTTACCACATACATATTTATCCCTAAACAACATATCATTTCAGTTCAGTTCAGTCGCTCAGTCTTATCCCACTCTGCAACCCCGTGAACCACAGCATGCCAGGCCTCCCTGTCCATCACCATCTCCTGGAGTTCACTCAGACTCACGTCCATCAAGTCAGTGATGGCATCCAGCCATCTCATCCTCTGTCGTCCCCTTCTCCTCCTGCCCTCAATCCCTCCCAGCCTCAGGGTCTTTTCCAATGAGTCAACTCTTCGCATGAGGTGGCCAGAGTACTGGAATTTCAGCTTTAGCATCAGTCCTTCCAATGAACACCCAGGACTGATCTCCTTCAGAATGGACTGGTTGGATCTCCTTGCAGTCCACGGGACTCTCAAGAGTCTTCTCCAACACCACAGTTCAAAAGCATCAATTCTTCGGCACTCAGCTTTCATCACAGTCCAACTCTCACATCCATACATGACCACTGGAAAAACCATAGCCTTGACTAGATGGACCTTTGTTGGCAAAGTAAGGTCTCTGCTTTTTAATAAGCTGTCTAGGTTGGTCATAACTTTCCTTCCATTTAGTTTTATCCATTTTACATATTGTGTTATTATTTTGTGACTTGCTTTTTTCTGGAAAGCAAGCTTTTTTTGAATTTAGCATTATATTTTTAAGATTTAACCATGTTGACACATCAGAAATAGTTCATTCATTTTCACTGCTGTGTAACAGTCCTGTATATGAATGTTCTATTAATACAATAAATCTGTTCTTCTATAAATAGACTTTAGAATATATTGAGTTTTCGTTTTTACTTTTATAAACAATGAATATATGTTTCTAGGAGCACATGGACAAGATCCTTTATGATGAATGCCTGGGATCATTGTTGATGTTTAGTTGCTGGGCCATGTACCATGCTGCTCTGTAGTTTTTCCCAGGCAGCAATACAAGTAGATTGCCATTTCCTTCTCCAGGTGATCTTTTCCCCCCAGGAATTGAACCTGAGTCTCCTACTTGGCAGGTAGATTCTTTACCACTGAGCCATCTGGGAAATCACACCAGAACTCATAGGTGTGCACATTTTAAGCTTGACTGTGTGTTGATAACATCAGATTGATTTCCAGAGTAACAGTATATATATATATAAGTAACTGTCTACTCCACATCCAAACCCACTCTTGATATCGTTAGATTTGTTTTTAAATCTGTTAGCAATCTCTTGGATGTAAAATCCTATTCATTGGAGCTTTTATTTATATTTTCTTTGCAAGCATCTTTTCCTATTTACTGGCCATTAGTATTTCCTCCTGGTAATATATCTTTTGTTTTTTACAACAAATTTTTAAATTGTATTTTTAAAAACTAATTTGTAGGAATTCTTTATTTATTGTGGTACCTTTGTCCATTTTATGTGTTGAAAATATCCTTTCCCTTATTTAGAATATTTTGCCATTTTATTTTATATTGATTTTGAAATTTGCAAAAAGCAAATTATGGTTCATTTATATGTCTTTTGTAAGAATCCTTTGATGCATTTATATTCTCTTTTAGTTTTGGTGTGAATATTTTAAAGTTTAATCTTTTGTATTTAAGCTTCTAGTTCACTCGGAAATGATTTTTGTGTATGGCGTGAAAGAGGAATTTCATTTCCAGTTACTGACTGAGGAAGAATAGCTAATTCTTTCTTCATTGTTCTATAATGCTGTCTTTGTCATAAGTTTTCACATTTAGGGGGAAAGGGTGTTAGATTCTTGGCTCTGTATTCTGTTTCATTATGAGTTGTTATTTTGTCTGTCTCTATACCACAACTACCCTTTCTTAATGAATACAAGTGTATACTACACACATATCAGATAAGATAAATATCTTCCTTCTTTGTCTTCTTCAGAAGTACCTTAGCTATCAATGAGCCATTGCTTTTCCTCAAATATTTTAGAATTGGCTTGCTAACTTCTATAAAATGATCCTTATTTGCATTTATTTTAGAATTGTATTGAATCTATAGTTCAGTTTGTGGAGAATTTCTCTTTTAATTCAGATAATTTTTATCTTTCTACTGAACACACAAGGATCTTACCACATACTGATAATTTAGATCATTATTGTACCAATTTAAATATGCTATCTATGCTCAGTATTTTAGTTTTTTTCTTTGAACCTCATAAATTGACATTATCATTTGGTTATATAAAGCGTTTGTTTAGATTTACCCTTATGATTATAATTTTATTGGCTTATCAGTATTTCTTACAATTTGACCCTTTACTTTGGGATTATTTTCTTTCCTTCTGAAGTATATCCTTTAGAAGTTTTTTAGAAATCTTTGATGATAAAGCTGTTTTCTGATTTGTATTCCCTACTAGAAAGATAGTTTTGTTGGATATAGAATTTTAGATTGAGAGTTAGCATTTTAGAAGTGTTTTTCCACTGGCTTCTTCTTTTTTAATATTATTGTTGAATAATTAGCTGTCAGTGTTAGTCATCTTTGGACATACTCTGTCTTTTTTCCCTTCTTTCATTTAGGAATTTTTTTTCTTGATCTTTGGTTAGTTGCTGTTTCTCTCCCATGTGACTAGGTCTCAATTTCTTTTTATTTACCTCTCAGGATTCCCTCTGTTACCTAAATTTCAACCTTTCTCCAATTCCTGGAATTTCTCAATTTTTGTTTCTTTGAATACTTTCTCTCCTTATTCTTCAAGTTATCTCCTTGAAAAACTCTAATTGAACATAAAATAGACATTTATTTTTTCAACAAATATTTTGAGCTCTTGCTATGTGCTTATACCTAGGGATATACATGTAAAGAAAATTGATACAAATCCTTGTCATCATGAAATTTAAAATAAAAGGCAGGGTATATTAGAAGGTGTTAACAACTAAGGGAAAAGAGGGATCAAAGTGCTAGGATGGAGGAGACAGGGATTTTCTCCTTTCTTTTTGAATTGAAACATAAAAAGTTTTGTCAAGTATGCCTTATATAGCATGTTTTCTTTACCTCATATAAACTTCATTGTCCCTTCTAAACCTTTTTCTTACATAGTGTTATATCCAGAAATGAGTGAAATCTTTCAAAGGTTTTCACAGAACAGAGTAGAGAGTTACCAAAACTGTTAAATAGAATTTTGTATTTCTTTTAGTGTTGGGAGCTGTTTGTATCAGCTACTTTGCTTAAAGTCATTTTACTTACCAATTTTAAAACATCTCAACATTTTTCAGCTATAAAATACAGATGTCAATTTAAATGATTTCCAAGACATCTTCCAGTTTCAAAATGCAGGTAGAGTCAGATCTAGTCTTTATGAGGCCAGAATATAATGCAGTTGGAGGAAGTTGTTATGTAAAGAAAAAATTAATATTACAAATATAAAACTAGGCATAGATTTTTGCAAGGGTCCTGTACAAATGAGTGGCCCTAAAGATTAACCCTCAATAGTTTAATGAAAATTCTACACTGTGATACATATTAACATATATTGAATTTGCTTATATGTGAAATATCTCTTCAATATTTTTTGCTTTGTAAATAAATATAGATTACAATGATAAATAGATTTATTAGATGAAACAGATTATGCTGAGATGCATATATATCATGCTTCAAATATCAGCCTCTGGATATTTCTTGTTCCACAGTATTCCATGAGCAATCAGCTGCCAGTCAGTGACTGGCAAATAGCCTTTTAATCAAACTGTCAGCTTTGACTTTTTCAAAGTGTTATTAGCTTATAATATTTCCCCTTCCTGTGCTCACTTATAATGAAAACAGATGTTAGTTATAATTTTTCATTGTCACTTATTCATATTTCTAGAATTTGAGGGGACTATCAAGATGAAAATAACACTTTTCAAATGAAAAAAAGTAAAAATGTTTTTAAAGTAACAAAAACTCAAGACAAAACCTGAAAATCTGAATCCAGACTTTTGTCATATGAATATAGATATATTTCTAGCCTGAATTTTACAGTGTCCTTAGAAGTGAGAGTTCTTTGAGAACAAATTTTATCATAGAAAATTATGGAGTAATTACTGAAAAATAGTAAAATAGTTTGAACTTATATTGAATAGCTTTTATGCTTCCTATGAGTAGCACTCCATATAACATGATATCAACCTGTATTTTTATGATGGCAACCTGTAATTTCAATCCTTCTATAGGTATTCATGAGTAGAACCCCTTTTTCTCTGCATAGAGCTTATGTGTGACACTTGTCATAATTTCTCATGGTCTTTTCAGGAAAGTGACATGCGGAAAGGGAACAATTATTAGGATTTTTCTTTCCTTGTCATGTTTCCATGTGAACAATCCCTAAGTTTTCCATAGCAAAAGGTGCGGAATAATATTTTGGTGAAATTGACCCTAAATTAATCTGTGTCATAAAACTGAAACAGGTTAGTACTTTATTCTTAGATCAGGACTTATTTTTCACAAGATATTGTCAGTATTTCTCAAATATACCAGGGGCCACCTGGATTGCAATTACTGTGATGTTTCTTAATGATATCATGCATTCAGAATCTTGTAGATCAATGGGGAGAGGGGAGTGATCTATATTTTTATAAGTTCTCTAAGTTATGAATATTCAGTTTGGGAACTGCAGTTTTTTATCATGATGCCTAACACATGGCATGCATACCTCCACCTCCTATTACATACTCATTGAAAGGCTAACATAAAGCCACCCAATAATACACAACACAGTGCCAACCAGGTAGCTGCTTGTCTTGCAAGTAAAAGTAGTCATTCCTGGAACTTTTCTAAACACAGTACTCTTAAACAATATTATATTTAAAAGCATACTTAAGAATTTGGGGACAAACACTGATATTCTTTAGGTTGTGAAGAGATGTCAACATTTTTGCACAGAATACTGAATATAAGGCTTAGAACAGAGTAAAAAGCAAATCTGAATTCACAAAGATGTCAGCTCTGGAAACCATATTCATCATAAGAAAAAGTAATCGATGGAAAAACAAAATGGAGATAAAGTAATTCAAAGGGCATAGAAGAATGAAGCCACTAACAACTGTTTATGATCCCACTTGAAAGAAAAAAATGAAGTTGCTAAGTCACATCTGACTTTTTGCGACCCCATGGACTGTAGCCTACCAGCCTCCTCTGTCCATGGGATTTTCCAGCCAAGGGTACTGGAGTGTGTTGCCGTTTCTTTCTCCAGGGGATCTTCCCAACCCAGGGATCGAACCCGGGTCTCCCACATTGCAGGCATATGCTTTACCATTTGAGTCACCAGGGAAACCACTTGATCCCACTTGGTAGCCTCTGAAAGCTTAAATGTACATGGTATAAATTATGACCCCAAATTTTCAGAAAATAGTAAGGCATTATTTATACATTAAGCTCAAGGCAGTTTGTTATATATTTTAGAAAGTTTCTCAACCAAGGAAGTTAATGTAAAAGGAGGACATTAAATGTAAGTTCTTGGCTAACTGACAAAAATTAGCTGGAATGATTTCCAGTCTTAGGATTTCAAATAATCACTTTTACAATCCATACTTTGTTTCTTTCATCTATCACAATACTACTTGTTGAAGATAGTAGTCGTAGTCAATAGTTGTACATTATCATATCATACTCTATTTAAAAAAAAACAAAATTTTTGTGACTATCTTTATGCAGTGACTTTAGAACTAGATGAGAATATTGTCAAATAATTCCTACTAGATGACATTTTAAAAATTTTATTAAATACATTTGATAATTATGTTGTATGATGATTTCCAAACTAGTAGATCAAAAATATATATTTTTTGCTTTTTTGATGACTGCACATGCTGGAATCTGTAGGTATTCATATCCTTACTCATATAGTAGAAAAACGATGACTTAGTGTTCTAAAGCAAAGAAATTGTTTTACAAAAGTAATTTTGGTCATTCTTTTAAAAAATACTATTTTAAATTAACACATAATCATAAAAACCTAGTTAATATTTTCTGTATTTTTAAAAGTGCAATCATTGTGGAAATCTGATGATTAAAAAGTTCTTTTTAAATGTATCACCTTATTTTCTATTTAAATATTAATAAAATTAGTTGTTTTATGTGGATAAGTTGCCCTAATAGATTAAGAAAGCAGTTTCAGAGGCATTCTTTAAGAGGATTGCCTGTGACAAACATACAATCAATTTTATGGCAAAATTAAAGTAATATTTACATCAGTTCCAGACTTGGTCTTTTTTCTACTGGAATCCTTGGAACAAGTCCTGGGTTTAGAGCCAGGAGATATTATTTCTAGTATTGGATTGTATTTGTTTAATTATGATTATAGAGAAAATGCACATGGTTAACTAAGTACATAGTTGTTAATGATGCAATCCTGTGAACCCTTTTAAAACATGTACTTAGTGCTTAAATGTACTAGTCATGTTTTGGGGAAGAAAGAGCTTGAAATGGATTGGTTAAAATAAAGGCACACACTTTTAAAGATGGCTATACCACATATTTACAGTTAGAACAATCAAGTATTTCATTGCCAATAATAAAGATTAGTGGGGTTTTTTTGGTAAACCATTACATCAAGGATCATAACAGTATTTTTATCTAAAGAGCAATCTAAGGTAGGAAGATGTGCTGAATGCTTCTAGAGACTTTAATTATAACTTTTAACAAGAAACATTTTAATAGTTCTTATTTAATTAATTCCAGGATGTTTGACTCTCCTTAAACTTCCCTGGTGGCTCAGCTGGTAAAGAATCTGCCTGCAATGTGGGAGACATGGATTCAATCCCTGGGTTGTGGAAGATCCCCTGGAGAAGGGAATGTCTATCCACTCCAGTATTCCGGGCTGGAGAATTCCATGGACTGTATCGTCCATGGGGTTGCAAAAAGTCAGACACGACTGAGTGACTTTCACTTTTTCTGAAAGTTTACTGTAAAAAAACCATGCAATTGTTTTGGAAATGTTACTTTAAAAGCAATTCACTTTTTAATTAAATAACTGTATCAAGTGTTAGTTACTCAGTAGTGTCTGACTCTTTGTGACCCCACGGACTGTAAGTCAGGCTCTTCTGTTTGTATAATTCTCCAGGTAAGAATACCGGAGTGGGTAGCCATTCCCTTCTCCAGAGGATCTTCCTACCCAGAGATCAAACCTGGGTCTCCTGCATTATAAGCAAATTATTTACCATCTGAGCCACCATACTGTAGCTAAATATAACTATACTAGTGTATTGGGAGTATTTTGCTAACTTTGTTAGAAGATTCCTTTACAGAAAATCTGATAACTTCTCTGCCCTGATCAAATCTTTAGAATTCTCCAGAAGTTTGATCACTGATTAAATTATGTCTTATTGGGACATGATAACTGAACAGTATTAAAAAGTAGATCTCTTTTCATAATTTACAGTGTAAGCATTGAGGTTTATCTAACTGTATTAATGTTTTCTATTTAAAATATATCTAAGTAAATCTAGCTTACCTATTATCGATAGTACTAACATAAGTTTTTGTCTGAGTAACTTTTAACTCTAGTCTTTTGCATTTTTTTACTTTATTCCTAATGATTCTCATTTACTACTATATATTCTCATACACATGGTGACTGAGATGAATTTTTATTGAGAGATGTTCTTGTTTAGTTATTTCTGTCATTTTGTAAGGGAATATTCTTCAGTTTTTCCCACTCTTACTTCATTTATTGATATTACACAATCATACATTTTTACATCCTAGTAACTGAGAGGATATATAATTTAAATTGTATTCAGCTAGATTATAAGAGAAGTAGAAGAGCGTTTGCAAATTAGCTTGGTGTTACCTTTGTTCAGTCACCTATCTACATTGCATTATATGTTTATTTTTGTTAAATATAGTTAATTTTGTCAGGACTGTCCATCATTTTTAGTCCAATGCTATAGAAAAACTAGGGGTAACGATTTTACAAATCTTAATTAAATAATATTATAGTAACATTCCCTGAACTGTCACAAATTGCATTAGCAGAAATGAGTTAACTTTACACTAAAGATAGAGTTGTAGAATTAGCAGCATTGGACATAACAATGCCTATGGTGTTGGATTTGAGAATTTCTAAGGCCTCTGTCTTTCACTGACACATGGCAAGGAAATCTATTTGAAATCAACTTCTTCCAGTTGACTATTCAGAGCTTTCATGAGTGGTATTTATTCTTCCCAAGCTCTAACATATCAAATATCTATGAAAGATGAAAAAGAAAAATCTCAATCAGTGGGTGTGCATGTCAAAGACCCCCAGTGTTGGAAGTATTAGTTTTCACAGAGAGGTAATGCTTTTCTTATAAAATTCCCCATGTTTAACATGCTTTTGAAACACAGGCACTTGGATGAAATCTGTCTTGAATTGAACATCCTCTGTTTACCTTCATATTTCATTGAATATTAAAATATTCAGGATATGTCACTATTATCAGAAGTAAGAAAATGGGTATGAAACTGCAACTGCTTTGATAAACAGAACCTTTTAAGTCTTTGATGAAGAGTTATAAGTTATTATCATACTGATTCTATTTGTAATGTGCATGAGTCAAAAAAATTAACGGATGAGGAAATTTCCCATTTTGTAGAGAACAAGAGGAAAAAAGAATCTTATAAAGAATTTAAGAAAAATATAGATGAATCTTATAAAATATTTATTCATCTGTCATTTTTAGAAAATAAATGGAATAATTTCATGATAATATTATTATGTATCATTATAATTTTTCTCTTCCAAATTACATGGCTATATAGAAGTTTAACTCAATAAAAGAAATTCTTATGTTATTTACCTTTCCATTGACATAACCCAAAGACTCTTTCATGATATCATATTTTGTTAAGTTAATGCTAATTCCTCAAAAGTGTATGTGTTCTCAAAGTGAATTTAAAATTCCAAGAAGATTCACTGCCTGACAATCTGATTTTATATGTTTGTCCGTTGTTTTTTTAGAACTTCTTTTGTGTTATCGACTGTTCAGAGTTCTGAGAAGCAGTTAGTCTCCCAACTAGTGAAAGGCAAGAGCTGGTGTCCTGCACTTGTTTTTGCCCTTAACTATTCAATTCTCAGATATTGACCAGTGGAATAAGGTTATTGAGCAACTAGGAACACCATGTCCAGAATTCATGAAGAAATTGCAACCCACCGTAAGAAACTATGTGGAGAATCGGCCCAAGTATGCAGGACTCACCTTCCCCAAGCTCTTTCCAGATTCCCTCTTCCCAGCGGACTCTGAGCACAATAAACTCAAAGGTAAGCCGTTCAGGGGTAACTTCAGAACCACTGCGTGGGTGATGCAGACCACAGACACACTTCTCCTGATGCTGGGAAAATTGAGCACAGGAAGAGAAGGAGGCGACAGGGGATGAGATGGTTGGATGGCATCACTGACTCAATAGACATGAGTTTGAGCAAACTTAGGGAGATAGTGAAGGATAGGAAAACCTGGCATGCTGCAATCCATGAGGTTGCAAAGAGTCGGACATGACTTAGCAAGTGAACAACAACCTCAATTTAGGAAGAGGTATTTTTAAAAGATCCTCATTACAAAGGGAGAGTAGTTAAGGATTTAAAATTTTTCTGGATATCTAGAGAGAAGACTAGTAATAAAGTGTGTGACAGTGGTATGGGTTAACTATTCACAGGGCTTATTTAGAATCTAAAATTACTTTGCAATGTTAATGCTAAAAGAACAACGTTATATATACATTGAAGCAACTGTTCCAGTTATTTTTATATTCTGGAAAATATTTTCAACACAAGATTTTCATTGTAAAATCTTGAAGCCATAGATGTTTGAGTTTTATTTGTATTTTACTAAATGCTTAACCACCATTTTTTATTTTAGAGTGACAAATGAGATTCTTACTTTCACATTTTGTTTTCAACATGAAGACTTCCATTAATAAGTAATTTTTTCTACTACTATGTCTGCCATTATGAACTTTAGTAATGAATCTTAATTTCTTACCCACAAAATGGGGATCGTAACGGCTTCTTTATAGGATTAAAGACATAGAATAAATTTGGCAGGTATAAAGTATAATATAAGTAATATTTTAATTCTTATTCTAACTTATGACATTTCAGAAATTAGGGATATGAAGCAAATCTGATTTTTTTCCTTTGCTGGGGGAAGGAATCCTATCCCTTAAAATCTATGTGAACGTGGGCAAGTTATCTAATCTTTCTGTACCTTCTTTAACAAACTAAAGCAAGAAATGTCTATCTTATAGTCTCATTGGGAGGATTAAGTGAATAATTTGTCAAGCACTGAGAACACTGTCTGTCTCACACTAAATGCTCAGTAACTGTTAGATATAAAAAATAATAAATATTTATTAATAATAAAATTATTATTTCCAGGGATCTATGTTGTTGCTCAGTTGCTATGCTGTCTCTGACTCTTTGCGACCCCATGGACTATAGCACACCAGGCTCCTCTGCCCTCCTCTGTCTCCTGGAATTTGCTCAAATTCACATCCATTGAGTCAGTGGTGCTGTCTAACCATCTTATCCTCTGCTCATCTTATCCTCATCTTATCTTTTCCTTTTGCCTTCAATCTTTCAGAGTATCAGGGTCTTTTCCAATGAGCTGGCTCTTCACATCTGGTGGTCAAAGTATCGGAACTTCAGCTTCCCCTGTGACCCCATGGACTTTACAGTCCGTGGAATTCTTCAGGCCAGAATACTGGAGTGGGTAGGGGATCTTCCCAACCCAGGGATCAAACCCAGGTCTCCCACATTGCAGGCGTTCTTTACCATCTGAGCCATAAGGGAAGCCCAAGAATACTGAAGTGGGTAGCCTATCCCTTTTCCAGCGGATCTTCCTGACCCAGGAATCGAACCAGGGTCTCCTGCATTGCAGGTGGATTCTTTATCAACTGAGCTATTAGGGAATCCGCCCCCCGCCCGCCCCACAAAAGAACACACACTTGTGAAATTTTACTGCAAATTGTTCAGTGGACAATTAATTAGTTACAGATTAAATGTACAGACTTAATTTATAGTTAATATAGAATTAAATGAGATGGAGAAACCGAAATATAGTGTTACAACTTTCCAGGGTTATATTATCCTCCCCAGACTTCCATATGGTGGTTTTTAAATTAAGTACAGTGTTGTTTCTGTGTCTGTGACACTTTCGTTGCACAGTTGGTTTCTCCCTTCAGCTACCTGTATCACTCTCTGAATTTTATAATTATTGAATTATAATTGTAACACAAAATCAGCAAATTATAAAGAACTACACAAATAATCAAAGGGAAGGATTTATTCTACTGCTGTTAAAAAGTGTAAGACATTTACTTGCAAACAAAAGAATGAAAGATGAAGAATTAAAACCTTTTCCTCTTCCTCATTTTGTTCCCTACAAGCAGTAGTGATCATTGTTTCTTAGTGAGATGATTTGGTGTTCCAGTGGTTCATTCTCCTATAGATGAGGAGACCACCCCAACCCCTACTCTTCCAAGAACAGAAATGTGGGTGACATGAGAAACAGTGGAGTGTGTGAGTCTAGGTATAAAATCAGTTACAAATCAAAGAGGTCTTGAACCAATGAAATAGACACAGACCTGTTAGGTTAACAGAGAAACTAATACTGAAAATCATTGTATATTTCTGTACTTTCCTCACTCTTGTCAACTTCAAAGTGTCAATTTGGAAGTAGCAGAAATTAAGTGTTCGGAATTGAGATCCCCAGAAAAATGACTAATAGAAATAAAAAATCTTCCAGTAATTTAACTAGTGATTTTTTAAAAAATATAATTAGTATAAATAAATGTGAATATTTTATTAAAATGTAATAACACAAGAAATACAGATGCTGTAGATGTGAAAATTAGATTGCCACACTTTAACTCTAGTATAATCAAAATTATGAAACAGTACATAAAACTAGAAGGGAATACATTAATAATATGAATGATTGCTTCCAGATGGTGGGGAAGATTGGCTTTTCTGGATTTTATGTTTAATGTAATTTCAAAATTTTATAATTAACCATATGTCATTAATAATAAACAATTGCTAATTAAAAATTGGTACATATTCATGAAGTCAAACACACTGCCTTTTTCCTAATTTAGCAAACCAGTTTTAGATTTTTCTTTTTTTAATTTGAAGTTTTACCATGCTTGGAATAAACTGAATATTTTCACCATAAAAATTTCTGAATCAGTTTGGATCCTTATTTTCTGAAACATTTTTTGTATTTTTGAATATGTTTAGAGCATCCTTTAGAAAAGTTAGGGGCTTCCCTGGTGGCTCAGATGGTAAAGAATCCACCTGTGATGCAGGAGAGCATGGTTTGATCCCTAGGTTGGGAAGATCCTCTGGAGAGGGGGGTGGCTACCCACTCCAGTGTTCTTGCCTGGAAAAATCCCATGCTCAGAGAAACCTGATGGCTACAGTCTATGGGGTCACACAGTCAGACATGACTGAGCAACTAATACACTTCACTCAGCAATGTTATTAAATAAATACATTTACTGATTATCACTGTGCAAATTTTTTATATCTCTAGCATCTGAAACTGTACCTAGCACACAGTAGATGATGTATATTGAATAAATTGAATATGGAATAAGTAAACAAGATTCCCTGCATCAATTTGTTTACTAAATCTTGTGGATTTTTTCTCTCAGATTTGCTTCCTTCTCTCAATCCTTGAAGCTTCTGCTCCCATTAAAGTCCTCATTATCTCTCCCATTCTCCAAAAGTCACCTCTAACTTCCTTGCCTCCCTCCAGATACTGCTGTGTCCTTTTTTGCAGCTCAGAAGTTTTAAAATGAGTGGTGTACACTCACTTTGTTTCCTTTTAAAAACCAACTCTTTAAACATTATTTTTAATTATGCAAGCAATACATGTACAAATTTTCTTTCTCTCAGAGGTACCTATGATTTTCAATTTGTCTATGATCCTTGTAGAATTTTTCTATGCATTTATATTCATAAATAGAGAAATGTTTGTTGTTTTATTGGGAAGAGGCAGATTTATACAGTGGCATCAGGATCTATGGGTCATTCTGCAGTTATTTTTTCACTTAATACCATGTCCATGTGAATACATCTGAAAAGTGAAAGTTGCTCAGTCGTGTCTGACACTTTGCGACCCCATGGACTAAAGCCTGCCACGCTTAAAACTGCCAAACTTAATTGGTACAGGTGGATAACTCTTGAGAGTCCTTTGGACTACAAGGAGATCAGACCAGTCGATCCTAAAGGAAAGCAGCCCCAAACATTCATTGGAAGGGCTGAAACTGAAGCTCCAATACTTTGACCACCTGGTGAGAAGAGCTGACTCATTGGAAAAGACCCTGATGCTGGGAAAGATAGAAGGCAAAAGGAGAAGGGGGTGGCAGAGGATGAGATGGTTAGATAGCATCACCAACTCAATAGACATGAATTTGAGCAAACTCCAGGAGACAGTGAAGGAGAGGGAAGCCTGGTGTGCTGCAGTCCATGGTGTTGCGAAGAGTTGAACATAGTGACTGAACAACAGCAGCATTTAGATTGTTTAAAATGTTTAATCCTTAACCAATGCTGCAGTGAGCATCCTTTCTGGATGCTTCTCCTGAACATGTGAAATTGTTTCTCCAGACTGTATACCTAAAAGTGGAACTGTTGGGTCATAAGATATTCATATTTAAAATTTTAAAAGATACTCCCAAATGTGCCCTCTAAAAGAATCTTTATCAATTTACACTGCAACCAACATGAATGAAATTATTGAATATTATGCCATGTTTTGTGTGTATTTGATGGATAAAAAATATTTCATTGTTTGATTTTGCATTTCCTTAAACACTTGGTGAAATTAGCTGATGTTTGGAAGGAAGGGGCTAATTGACTTTCTAAAAAAATATTTTTCCCTCCAAAAAATTTCCTTGCCAAAATCAAAATTTAACAAATTTTTTTCTTAATTCATTTTTTCTAGCCAGCCAAGCCAGAGATTTGCTGTCAAAGATGCTAGTGATTGACCCAGCAAAAAGGATATCAGTGGATGACGCCTTACAACATCCGTACATCAATGTCTGGTACGACCCTGCTGAAGTGGAGGCGGTAAGGTTTAGGTTTATTTTATTTTCTTTCCACAAACAAATCATAGTAACTGGGTGCTCCATGATGTGCACTGAAAGAGAGTTAGAATCCAAAAGAATTCTCAAAGGGCCTTCACAAAGCTACTACCTTCCCTACTAAAAGTTATTTTCTTCAACCTATGTTTTGAGTTGCATTTCTTTTTCAGGATTTCCTATATGAGATGGTGATTCAATCCAACACCTTGACTATTCATGACACACTTCCACTAGTTTTTGTTAAATTATTAACACCACCAGTATCTCCTTCTTATAGTTAATGATCAGTCTCTCATAAACTAAGTAACAAAAAATGTAATAGAGGATGAGTCTCTTTGCCTTTCTTCCAATCAGGTGCCTGGTTTTAATAAACTGTGGTACTAAAAACATTTATTCTTTTTAATTAACTTATTTTAATTGAAGGATAATTACTTTACAATACATCCGTGTGAATCAGTCACAGGTGTACATGTGTTCCCCATCTTGACCCCCCTCCCACGTCACTCCCCACCCCATCCCTCTCAGTTATCCAGAGCACTGGCTTTGGGTACCCTGCTTCGTGCATTGAACTTGTACTTGTCATCCATTTTACATATGGTAATGTACATGTTTCAATGCTGTTCTCTTAAATCATCCCACCCTTCCCTTCCCCCACTGAGTTGAAAAGTCTATTTTTAACATCTGTGTCTCCTTTGCTGCCTTGTGTGAAGGATCATCATTACTGTCTTTCTAAATTCCATATATATGTGTTAATATACAGTATTTGTCTTTCTCTTTCTGACTTACTTCACTCTGTATAATAGACTCCAGTTTCATCCACCTCATTAGAACTGATTCAAATAGATTCCTTTTTATAACTGAGTAATAATCCATTGTGTATATGTACCATAACTTCCTTACTCATTCATCTGCCAACAGACATATAGGTTGCTTCCATGTCCTAGCTATTGTAAAAAGTGTTGCAATGAACAATGGGGTATATGTGTCTCTTTCAATTCTGGTTTCCTCAGGGTGTATGCCCAATAGTGGGATTGCTGGATCATATGGCAGTTCTATTTCCAGTTTTTTTAGGAATCTCCACACTGTTCTCTCAAGTGGCTGTACCGGATTGCATTCCCACCAACAGTGTAAGAGGGTTCTCTTTTCTCCACACCCTCTCCAGCATTTACTGTTTGTAGCCTTTTCAATGATGGCCTTTCTGACCGGCATGAGATGATACCTCATTGTGGTTTTGATTTGTATTTCCCTAGCTGAGCACCGAAGAATTGATGCTTTTGAACTGTGGTGTTGGAGAAGACTCTTGAGAGTCCCTTGGACTGCAAGGAGGTCCAACCAGTACATCCTAAAGGAGATCAGTCCTGGGTGTTCACTGGACGGAATGATGCTAAAGCTGAAACTCCAATACTTTGGCCACCTCATGCGAAGAGTTGACTCATTGGAAAAGACTCTGATGCTGGGAGGGATTGGGGGCAGGAGGAGAAGGGGACGACCGAGGATGAGATGGCTGGATGGCATCACCAACTCGATGGACATGAGTCTGAGTGAACTCCGGGAGTTGGTGATGGACAGGGAGGCCTGGCGTGCTGAGATTTATGGGGTCAAAAAGAGTCAGACATGACTGAGTGACTGAACTGAACTGACTGGATAATAAGTGATGCTGAGCATCTTTTTCAAGTGTTTATTAGCCATCTGCATATCTCCTTTGGAGAAATGTCTGTTTAAGTCTTTTGCCCACTTTTTGATTGGGTTGTTTGATTTTCTGATATTGAGCTGCACAAGCTCCCTTGTATATTTTGGAGATTAATTCTTTGTCAGTTGTTTCATTTACTGTTGTCTTCTCCCATTCTGAAGGCTGTCTTTTCACCTTGACTATAGTTTCCTTCATTGTGCAAAAGCAAAACATTTAGATTATAAAGTTTTTACTAGGCCACTGGTGCCTTTGTGAAGCTTTGCATAAATTAGATGAAAAAAATTGGATATTTCAATAAGGCCACTGTCTCAGGTTGGTTCTAAGTTGATTGCCATAGGAAGGTATATCTCCATACTTTCCATCAAGACATAGTATAAGAATCTTCTCAGAAGCATAACTCTTTAATTTTTTGCCTATCTCCTTTTCTCTGAGTAGATCCACGGCTGCTCAGGAAACAGGGCTGTTGTTTTGCCCATGTGTGTTCAATAGGCATCCCAATAGAAATGTCCTTCTGTCCCTCTTTTAAACTTTACTATCAACAGTGTTACCTTCTCCCATCAAAATCTCACATTCTTTGAAAACCTATGCTAAATGATCTCATTTTCCTTTAGTACATTTCATAGTACCTTCAAATTACTCTGTTTGAGTTGGTCATTAATTTTCTATTTGAAATACTCTTTCTGTTTGTTTTCTTGTGAACTTCATTATACACCAAGATATTCTGGCCCGGCTAAACCTTGCTTTTTTTTTTTTTTTTGGCTTTTTTTGTTCTGCTTCACTGTGTCAGAGATGCTAGGTTAAAGCTATCATTAATTCTCATCCCTTCTTCACTGGGCAATTGAGAGCTGAAGGATGAGAAGATCAGGTAGAATCAAACTTTATAGACATGATATTAAAAAAGCAACTTTTCATAGTAACTCAGTTCTTAAGCATTACAAAATTTCTGAGAAAATAATTCAGTGATAAATGACTTTCCTGTATGGGAACTGAGGTATAACATTCTAACATTTTCTTAAGACCTTCTTTCTTAAGCAGCTTTACAATGATGATGACATTTTAATTTGCTTCAAATTAATTTTAGTCATTTGACTTGATTTTTACAAAATTTTGTTCTTGTTCAGTCAGTCAGATGTGTCCAACTCTTTGCAACCCTATGGACTGCAGCACACCAGGCTTCCCTGTCCTTCACCTTCTCCCAGAGCTTGTTCAAACTCATGTCCATCGAGTCGGTGATGCCATCCAATCATCTCATCCTTTGTCATCCCCTTCTCCTCCAGCCTGTACTTCTATTTTGTATGTTTTCTAAAGGATGCATGAGCTTCCCTGGTAGTTCAGCTGGTAAAGAATCTGCCTGCAATGCAGAAGACCTGGTTTGATTCCTGGGTTGGGAAGATCCCCTGGAGGAGAGCAAGGTAACCCACTCCAGAGAATCCCTATGAACAGAGGAGTCTGGCAGGCTACAGTCCATGGGGTTGCAAAGAGTGGGACATGACTGAATAACTAAGCACAGCACAGCACAAATGATACACAGCCATACAGTTTGATGAGTAAAACCAATACTGTAGACTCAACACTTGGAAGCAAATCTTTTCTCCTGAACTCACAAAGTAAGAATCATTGCAGTTGCCTAAAGAGTTTTGAAGAAGTGCACACAGAAAGTAGCAAATGAACCCTTGATACTACCTATTTATTTCCAATTTATTCTTATGAGAATTTGCAGTTGATTTTTTTTCTAGACTTTCAACTCAGTTCAGTTCAGTTCAGTTGCATAGTTGTCTGACTCTTTGCAGCCTCATGGACTGCAGCACACCAGGCTTCCCTGTCCATAACCTGCTCCCCGAGTTTGCTCAAACTCATGCCCACCAAGTCAGTGATGCCATCCAACCATCTTGTCCTCTGCTGTCCCCTTCTCCTCCTGATTTCAACCTTTCCCAGCATCAAGGTCTTTTCTAAAGAGTCAGCTCTTTGCATCAGATGGCCAAAGTATTGGAACTTCAGCTTCAGATCAGTCCTTCCAATGCATATTCAGGACTGACTTTCTTTACGATTGACTAGTTTGTTCTCCTTGCAGTCCAAGAGACTCTCGAAAGTCTTTTCCAACTCCACAGTTTAAAATAATCAGTTCTTCAGTGCTCAGCTTTCTTTATGGTCCAACTCTCACATCCATACATGACTATTGGAGAAACCATAGCTTTGACTAGACAGACCTTTGTTGGCAAAGTAATGTCTATGCTTTTTAATATGCTGTCTAGGTTGGTCATAGCTGTTCTTCCAAGGAGCAAGCATCTTTCAATTTCATGGTTGCAGTCACCATCTGCAGTGATTTTGGAACCCAAGAAAATAAAGTCTCTCACTATTTCCATTGTTTCTGCATCTATTTGCCATGAAATGATGGGACCAGATGCCATGATCATTGTTTTTTGATTGTTGAGTTTTAAGCCAGCTTTTCCACTCTCCTCTTTCACCTTCATTAACAGGCTCTTTAGTTCCTACTTGCTTTCTGCCATTAGGGTGGTGTTATCTGCATATCTGAGGTTATTGACATTCCTTCCTGGCAATCTTGATTCCAGCTGATGCTTCATCCAGCCTGGCATTTCTCATGATGGACTCTGCATATAAGTTAAATAAGCAGAGGGTTAATATACAGCCTTGACATAGTCCTTTCCCAGTTTTGAACCAGTCGATGTTTCCCTGTATGGTTCTAACTGTTGCTTCTTGACCTGCATACAGGTTTTGCAGGAGGCAGGTAGGGAGTCTGGTATTCCCATCTCTTAAAGAATTTTCCACAGTTTGTTGTAACCCACACAGTCAAAGGCTTTAGCGTAGTCAGTGAAACTGAAGTAGATGTTTTTATGGAATTCTCTTGCTTTTTCTATGGCCCAACAGATGTTGGCAATTTTATCTCTGTTTTTTTTTTTTCTGCCTTTTGTAAGTAAAATCCCTAAAATTAAATATTCTCAGTTTAATTCTAATGCTCTTAAAACTGAAAAAAACTAGTGTTCTTACAACTAAAAACTAGAATCTCTTCCAATCGCTCATTCTTGGGAAATACTTCATATATATTCCTGGGGTAGAATGAAATAATTAAATAAATAAGAGAAAGTATGATGTAGACATATGTGAAAATTAAGCATTGGTTTTTTTCTCTGATGATTTTTGAGGTTATGCTGATGAAATTTTAGATAAACATAAATTATTTGAAATTATGGCTCAGTTATTTTGATAGCTGGAATCATGTTGCATATATATATTTTCCTTATATGTAATGTAATGTGTATAATATGTTTTTAATGGATTGTGGCCTAGAGTTTAATTGGAGTCATAAAGTCTGTATTTATAATTCACTTGTAATTATGTTGCCTATAAAAGAGATAGTTGCTTAGAATCTATAACAGCATATTAATGAATAGTTTCAATGGGTTTTAAAATTAATTTTAGCTTCTTATGAAAAATTCCTCTCAAGTATAGAAAGATCAAATTTAGGGTACTTATGAGGCTAGAATCTTTTTCTTAGTCATTTCAATATTGCCAAAGTAAGCGTCTTTGGAGGAAAAGAGGGGCAAGTAGAGGGAAATAAAGGAGAAAGTCCAAAAGAATATGATGTCTTCAGGAAAAATAGAGGATAGAGAAATGCTACATGTATTAATCCATTAATCATACTGCAAGCTATCTTATCACATTTCCAAAAGTGCCAAACTACCAAACTGAAAAGCAAAGAGCATATGAATGCTGTCATAATGCTAAGAGAGAAAATTATTCATGTAACAATGAAGCTGAAAGTGTAAAAAGTTGAATGTCAAGGTTAATATTCCTCTCTTTGTATAACAGAACATCAGATCTGAAGTTAGATCCGTTCAGATTATTAGCAAGTTCTTATTCAAGTAATGTTCAGAGCAACAGAAATATGTTCCTCAAACACAAAGGCCGCATTTACTGTCAATATTTTTTCAGGAAACGATTGGGAGGTATTCTCACTGTTTCAGTATTCATTAAGAAGAGTTCGATATCAGACATAAATGCCATTTATTGAGTTGTTTACATCATCACAGATGTGGAAAGATGCATTAGGTTTAAATTCCTGTTCTGTCACTTACAAGCTGGGCTAGGTCAAGTTTCTTGTCTCAACTCTGTTTTCTTAACTAGGAATGGAGAACAATCATACATATTGTAGAGTGTTCTTCAGGAATTTAGAGTTAATGTAGATAAAGTACTTTGTACAGTGCTTGGTAGCCAGTAAATATCACACAAATTCTTATTCTCATAATCATTACTATTACTATTATGATTTTTACTTGCATGCCTTTGCTCTGTGTGTGTGTGTGTGTGTGTGAGTGGGTGTTGGTCACTCAGTCGTGTCCAACTCTGCAGCCCCATAGACTGTAGCCTGGCAAGCTCCTCCCTCCATGGGATTCTCCAGGCAAGAATACTGGAGTGAGTTGCCATTTCCTTCTCCAGGGGATCTTCCCGACTCAGGGGTCAAACCCAGGTCTCCTGCATTGCTGGCAGATTCTTTACTGACTGAGCCAGCAGGGAAGCCTGCTTAAGCCTTTGCTACCTTTTGATATTCAGAAAAACAGATATATTTGGTGGAAAAGAGGAGCTGGTCAAGAAACTATAGAAATACTTTACATTTTTAAAAAATCACTAAAATCCATCTAGTTCCTGTAAGATTTTAAATAGTTGGCTTTTATTTATTTATTTATTTTGCTGATGTAGACCCTCCAAGTATAAGAAAATCCAGTGCTGTTAATTTAAGCCAACATAAAGACAAATTATGGGGCTTCCCAGGTGACTAGATGATAAAGAATTCACCTGCCATCGTAGGAGATGCTGGTTCAGTCCCTGGGTGAGAAGATTTCCCTGGAGTAGGAAATGGCAACTCACTTCAGTATTATTGCCTTGAAAATTCCATGGACAAAGGAGCCTGGTGGGCTACAGTCCGTGGGGTCACAATAAGTCAGACACACCTGAGAATGCAAGCATGCATGCAAAGATAAATTACATTGCTTACAAATATTCATTATAACTATTGATATCTTTAAGAAACTAACATATAGTCAGGGAATCAGCTTGACATTTTCTCTGTGCTCTGTTGGAGGGAAATACAGAGACAGTAGGGATCAGCTGCCTTGTTTCTTATCTAATTCCTGAGTTTAGAGACCCTGCTAGGATACAGGCTGACTCTCTCCTTGCAACCCCTGAGAATAGGCATATAGATACACTTTAGGATTGTGAACTGCAAGCTAAGGAGGAGTCAATTAACTCTGTCTCAGGGCATATAAACAAGTAACTTAAGAAGAGTATGAAATGTGACCTTTTTTTTTAAAACATAGTTTTAACTTTTTCAGAAACTTCTGAGCACCCTATGAAAGCTCATGAGTGTAGGAAACTTACTAAGGGCTTCTGTAATTCTTCTGTGTTGAAGATGGGGGTGGGGAGGAAGAAGGGAGGGAGAAATGCGTGGCCATCAAACCAAAGACATCCAAACTCAAAGGCATCATCATGGGATTTCCCTGGTGGTCCAGTGGCTAAGACTCCATGTTTCCAATGCTGGGGGCCCAGGTTCAGTCACTGGTCGGGGAGCTAGATCCCACATGCTGCAACTAAGAGTTCCCATACCACAACAGAGATCCCAGATTAGCCAAAGTAATCATCATGAGGATCTCAGTTAGGAACTTACCATGTTAGAGAAGGACATCCATTTCTCAGTTCACGATAAAAAGGAAGGCTTCTGACCTGATACTAGAACTATTGTCTCAGGGGGTACTGCTCCTGGGGGCCAGGCTCATGGCCAACCGTGATCAGGTCCACTGTTGGAAGGCTCTGTCTCTGAGAAGCCCAGATACAGTCCTAAATGGTCAAAACATCACTCTGGGAATCTTGACAGAGGGACAGGTTGAACCAGTCGGGCAGCTGGTATCTGAGAATTCTGCCCTCCAGTTGGTAAGCCACAGATACTTGACCGTATAGAGGAGTGGCAGGCACCCCAACCTTCTGCCTGGTGACCGAGTCAAAGTGACAGGAAAGAATGCTGGGAGGCTTGAAATACGGGCCTCAGCTGAGGATGGACTAGAGAGAGAGGTCGGGAATACAAATATACGTGCCATCCATATAGAGATCAGGGGAAAGGTGTGGCTAATCCAATCCAGTTTCAGTGGAGTGTGATTAGGGAAGCAAAGCCAGTGCTGAACTTATTTGTTATTTCTTATCCAATTCAAGATTAATTTGGGAATTGGGACAAGGCTGTGTGGGAATTTAATCTACCTATATAGACCCTAAGTTAAACAACCTGGTTGTCAGCTCCCCAGTGAGAGAATAACCTGGGAAACAGTAATGCTTACATGTATTAGTGCTGAAGTTCTGGTGAAAATGTAAGCCCAGAATAGTCAGCAATGTTACAAATTTACTGTTTATAACATAAGGTAATTAATAGAGCCTTAAATGTTTTATTAATATTTACTATTACATTGCTCTAGGGATTATGTTATTTTTGTGAGCAGTGAAAGTATAGGAACAAGCCCAACCTGACTATTATAAACTCTTTTACTGCAAGACCATCATAGATTTCATGCTCTTTGAGCAGTGTTACTCTCTGACAGTATTTTATTTATCTTGTCTGCCTTTGTATCTTATTGGTCATTACCAAAATGAGCACATGAAAGAGATGACCAACCAAACAGGAAATATCCACTATTTTTAATCTTTTTATGACATAGATATGTAAATTTTAATGTTGTGTATGTCTAGAAATTTATTCAAGGTAAATCTTAAATGAGAGCTTAAAGATCATTGTAGAATGTTTTTGTGCTACAGTTTGTCCAACATCAGCATCCAGAGTATCAGCTCTACAGTTATGAACAGTGACAGGCAGACAGATCAGAAACCATGAGGAGAAGAGTACAATAGGGCTAGATGTGGAATCAGAAAGCATCAAAAAAAGAAAAGAAAGAATCAGAAGCCTGTGTTAAAGTAGCAAAGATTCCAGAGCTTGGTCTGAGCAATCCAGAGTGAGGGCTGACTCAGATGTGAACAGATCACATAGGGCAGGGCAGGCACATCAGACCACTTCAGGAGAAACATGTACTCTAAGGTCAGGGGTCTGAGCAGATACCACCCTACAGGGCATTTATACAGAGGCAAAGCTAAGAACATTTTCTGACCATAGGGTAAAAGTCAAGATCAGATATGCTTTTTCTCTCTCTCGCTCCTTTTAAATTGTAAACGTATTTAACTGTACAGTTCAGTGGCACCAAGTACATTCACATTGTTGTGCAACTCTCACCATCATCTATCTCCCGAATTTTTCACCTTCCTACACTGCACCTCTGCCTCCATTAGACATTAAGTCCTCATCTCCCTTGCCCTCCCCACTCCAACTCCACCTTCTGGTCCCGGGCATCTACCAATGTACTTCCTGACTCTGTGAGTTTGACTGTTCTGTCGTTGTTCAGTCACTTAGTCATGTCCGACTTTTTGTGATCCCATTGATGGCAGCACTCCAGGCTTCCATGTCTTTCACTATGTCCCAGAGTTTGCTCAAACTCATGTCATGATGGATGGCATCACTGACTCAATGGATAATGAGTTTGAGCAAACTCCAGGAGTTGGTGAAGGACAGGAAGCTTGGCATGCTGCAGTCCATGGGGTTGCAAAGAGTCAGACATGACTGAGCAACTAAACTGAACTGAACTGAACATGTCCATTGAGTTGGTGATGTCATCCAACCGTCTCATCCTGTGTCATTCCCTTCTCCTTCTGCCTTCAATATTTCCCAGCATCAGGGTCTTTTCTAGTGAGTCGACTCTTCGCATCAGGTAGCCAAATTATTGGAGCTTCAGCTTCAACATCAGTCCTTCCAATGAATATTCAGAGTTGTTTTCCTTTAGGATTGACTGGCTTGATCTCCTTGCAGTCCAACGGACACTCAAGAGTTTTTTCCAGCACTATATAGTTTGAAGGCATCAATTCTGCAGTATTCAGCCTTCTTTATTATGGTCCAGCTCTCACATCCATGCATGACCACTGGAAAAACCATAGCTTTGACTATATGCACCTTTGTCGGCAAAGTAGCCTCCCTGTTTTTTAATCAGCTGTCTGGGTTTGTCACAGCGTTTCTTACGAGGCCGCCCTGGGTTTGCCCTGCTCACGGCGTTGCGCTTTCCCTGTCCACACTGCTCACGCGCTAGGTTGCTCTGCCAGGAACTGTCTGAGGCTGGCGCTGGGTTGTATGCACTTCCCAGGTCTAAGCTGCTCAGGTTCAGGTACTCGGGTAGTCCTCAGAGGTGCAGACTTGTGCCCTTCCCAGACCCAGACAGCTCGGTGACCAGGTGTTTGGCAAGTGCAGTCACTGTGACTTATCTCCTCCCCGTCCGTGCCACTCGGTTTTCTGGGTATACAACCAGCGCACCTTCTCAGGCGGATGTCGACTGTCCAGAATCCCAAGAAGTCTTGGTTAGCAGTGAAGCCTGCTTGCAGTTTGGTAGATGATGCCTCTCTGGGCCGCGACTGCCCTCTTCCAGCTCTGGCTGCTCTCACCTGCCTGTCACCGGAAGGGGATGGCCGGTCTGCAGCCGGCTAGCTCTGCTCAGCTCTTTGTTCTGTGAGCGGCCTGATGGTGTCTTAGGTTAGGGCTTTTTGGGTGGTAGTTATCCCACAGTCTGGTTTGCTAGCCCAAGCAACCTTATTTCCCTCAGACTGCCCTCGGGGCATTCAGGTCTTACTCTAAGCAGTGCAGCTCACGTCTCCCTGCCCAGACCCCGCTTGCTAGTGGCAAATGCAGGCATCTGCGCTGCTCCTTCACTGGGGGAGTTACTATTGGGGACAGTAATCTGTGGGTTTTAATTATATATTTATTTTTCCTCCCAGTTATGTTGCCCTCTGTTGTTCCAAGGCTCACCAGACTCAGCAGTGAGAGTGTTTCCTGGTGTTTTGGAAACCTCTCTTTTTTAAGACTCTCTTCCCAGGATGGAGCTCTGTCCCTACCTCTTTTGTCTTTTTATCTTTTATATTTTTCCCTACCTCCTTTTGAAGACAACAGGCTGCTTTTCTGGGTGCCCAGTGTCCTCTGCTGGCATTCAGAGGTTGTTTTGTGGAATTTTCTCAGTGTTCAAATGTTCTTTTCATGGATTTGTGGGGGAGAAAGTAGACACCCCATCCTATTCCTCTGCCATCTTAGGACCGCCCCCTGCCCCATTTTTTGAATGTTGAGTTTTAAGCCAGCTTTTTCACTCTCCTCTTTCACTTACATCAAGAGGCTCTTCAGTTCCTTTTCATTTTCTGCCATTAAGGCAGTATCATCTGCATATCTGAAGTTACTGATATTTCTCCTGGCATCCTTGATCCCAGCTTTGCTTCATCCAGCCAGGCATTTCACGTTATGTACTCTGCATATAAGTTAAATAAACAGGGTGACAATATGCAGACTTGATGTACTCTTTTCCAATTTGGAACCAGCCCATGGTTCCCTGTCTGGTTCTAATGTTTGCTTCTTGACCTGCATACAGATTTTGCAGGAGGCAGGTAAGGGGGTTTGGGAAACAGTGAAAACAGTATCATTTATTTTGGGGGGGCTCCAAAATCACTGCAGATGGTGACTGCAGCCATGAAATTAAAAGATGCTTACTCCTTGGAAGAAAAGTTATGACCAACCTAGATAGTATATTCAAAAGCAGAGACATTACTTTGCCGACTAAGGTCCGTCTAGTCAAGGCTATGGTTTTTCCAGTGGTCATGTATGGATGTGAGAGTTGGACTGTGAAGAAGACTGAGTGCTGAAGAATTGATGCTTTTGAACTGTGGTGTTGGAGAAGACTCTTGAAAGTCCCTTGGACTGCAAGGAGATCCAACCAGTCCATTCTGAAGGAGATCAGCCCTGGGATTTCTTTGGAAGGAATGATGCTAAAGCTGAAACTCCAGTACTTTGGCCACCTCATGCGAAGAGTTGACTCATTGGAAAAGACCCTGATGCTGGGAGGGATTGGGGGCAGGAGGAGAAGGGAACGACAGAGGATGAGATGGCTGGATGGCATCACTGCCTCAATGGACGTGAGTCTGAGTGAACTCAGGGAGTTGGTGATGGACAGGGAGGCCTGGCGTGCTGCGATTCATGGGGTTGCAAAGAGTTGGACATGACTGAAAGACTGAACTGAACTGAACTGAAAGAATTTTCTAGTTTGTTGTGATCCATACAGTGAAAGGCTTTAGCATAGTCATTGAAGCAGAAGTACACTGCTTTTTTGGAACTCTCTCGCTTTTCCTATGATCCAGTGTTTGTTGGTAATTTGATCTCTGGTTCCTCTGCCTTTTCTAAATCTAGCTTGTAAATCTGGAAGTTCTCCATTCACTAGGGGTCAGCTTGAAGGATTTTGAGCATTACCTTACTACCGTGTGAAATGATTGCAGTTGTGCAGCAGTTTGACCATTCTTTTTGGGATTGGAATGAAAACTGACTTTTCCCAGACCTGTGGCCAGTGTTGAGTTTTCCAGATTTGCTGGCATATCGAGTGCAGCACTTCA
This sequence comes from Oreotragus oreotragus, assembly GCA_006410675.1. Taxonomy (NCBI): domain Eukaryota; kingdom Metazoa; phylum Chordata; class Mammalia; order Artiodactyla; family Bovidae; genus Oreotragus; species Oreotragus oreotragus. Next base: position 213,191 of record SJYX01003315.1, on the reverse strand, counting down.
CAGCATCATCTTTTAGAGTTTGAAACAGCTTAGCTGGAATTCCATCATCTCCACCAGCTTTGTTCGTAATGATGCTTCCTAAGGTTCACTTGACTTCACACTCTGGCTCTAGGTGAGTGATCACACCATTGTGGTTATCTGGGCCATTAAGATCTTTTTTGTATAGTTCCACTATGTATTCTTGCCACCTTTTCTTATTATCTTCTGCTTCTGTTAGGTCCGTATCATTTCTGTCCTTTATTTTGCCCATCTTTGCATGAAAGACTCCCTTGGTATCTATAGTTTTCTTGAAGAGATCTCTGATCTTTCCCATTCTATTGTTTTTCTCTGTTTCTTTGCGTTGATCACTTAGGAAAGCTTTTTTTTAATCTCTCCTTGCTATTCTCTGGAACTTAGCATTCAGATGGGTATCCTTTTCCTTTTCTCCTCTGCCTTCAACTTCTTTTCTTTTCTCAGCTATTTGTAAGACCTCCTCAGATTTTTTTTTTTTTTTTTTTTTGCATTTCTTTGATTAGGCACACTTAATCTGCAGAGGAGAAGATTCTGGCTTCTTAGCAGGAAATCATGAATACTCTGCCAACCTGAGCGTCTTAGCAAGAGAGCATTTCTCATTGGGTTTTCAACAGAATATGTGTACTCCCTTGTGTACGTTGGTATCACTTTTTCAGTTGTTTGTTGTGTGGCTGAGGAGGAACCTGCAGCTTGTGGAGCCAACGCTGGACAGCCCATGCATGGGGACATGAGGGACTCAGCCATCTGTTTTCCTTTAGGTTGTTTTCATGCTACCTTTTTGTTGCCAAGTGGGTAAAACATGCCAAAAAAGGCCACTCTGTCATTCTTTCTTCTCACTCACTTCTTGATTGATTCTTTGTTCTTTGTCTTTTCTTCTCTTATTAGCCCATTTTCTTTATCCAGCTCCTACAGAGTTATTCACATTTGTTTTGATTATTTATTAACAATTTAGTATTTATTCACTCTGTAAATATTTATTAAACCCAAACTGTGTGTCCCTCACTGACCTGGCTTCTGGGGATTCAGCAATGAATTAAAAACAACAAAAAAATAGTGTCTGCTTTTACTGATCTTCTATTTCTCTTAAATATATCTTGAATATTCATTTAATAACTAATGAAGATTTTTATTGATTGAGAATTTTATAACTTATCATCTCTGGACCTAAATGATTCTAAATGTGGGTTATCTACCTTACTTGACTATTTAACTTGTTTAGTATGTAAGATTCTGAATGTAAGAAGAATCTGTAATAATTGTCCTTCACTGTTAATCAGGAATAACTAGATAGCAATGATCATCTTCCAATCCTTGACCTGATGTCCATCAATTACTTTGAAACCTGTTTAACAAATTATGATAGTCTATCTCTAGCTATGATATTAAAAAAACTATTTGACTTTGAATACAAATCAGTGTCCAATGTATGTTTTAGTAACTGTAACACATAGATTATTATTGAATAATCAAAGAATCCTGAAGTTGACATACTAAGTAAAGACTTCATGTGTAGTTTAAAGATTAATCTATAAATATATTGACTATCTGGGGCCTTCCAAAAAATTCAAGTTATTGAGGATGATGGTGGGAAATTATTCTCCTTTTCTACTTCTAATTCTCCTGAATATATAGTAAAAGCTAATATTATTTGATTACAAATATCATGTATTAACTTTTTCTATTACTTCATGAGTGAGTTGTTGTTCATATTATCTTTATCTTCACTAACTATGGTTTAACCAGCTATCTTCTACCAAATTCTCTTGAGTCCATAGACGTTCCTAAAACAATATGGTAAAGAATAGGCTTATAAATATTTTCATTTATTTTAAAACATAGTTTTAACTTTTTCAGAAACTTCTGAGCACCCTATGAAAGCTCATGAGTGTAGGAAACTTACTAAGGGCTTCTGTAATTCTTCTGTGTTGAAGATGGGGGTGGGGAGGAAGAAGGGAGGGAGAAATGCGTGGCCATCAAACCAAAGACATCCAAACTCAAAGGCATCATCATGGGATTTCCCTGGTGGTCCAGTGGCTAAGACTCCATGTTTCCAATGCTGGGGGCCCAGGTTCAGTCACTGGTCGGGGAGCTAGATCCCACATGCTGCAACTAAGAGTTCCCATACCACAACAGAGATCCCAGATTAGCCAAAGTAATCATCATGAGGATCTCAGTTAGGAACTTACCATGTTAGAGAAGGACATCCATTTCTCAGTTCACGATAAAAAGGAAGGCTTCTGACCTGATACTAGAACTATTGTCTCAGGGGGTACTGCTCCTGGGGGCCAGGCTCATGGCCAACCGTGATCAGGTCCACTGTTGGAAGGCTCTGTCTCTGAGAAGCCCAGATACAGTCCTAAATGGTCAAAACATCACTCTGGGAATCTTGACAGAGGGACAGGTTGAACCAGTCAGGCAGCTGGTATCTGAGAATTCTGCCCTCCAGTTGGTAAGCCACAGATACTTGACCGTATAGAGAAGTGGCAGGCACCCCAACCTTCTGCCTGGTGACCGAGTCAAAGTGACAGGAAAGAATGCTGGGAGGCTTGAAATACGGGCCTCAGCTGAGGATGGACTAGAGAGAGAGGTCGGGAATACAAATATACGTGCCATCCATATAGAGATCAGGGGAAAGGTGTGGCTAATCCAATCCAGTTTCAGTGGAGTGTGATTAGGGAAGCAAAGCCAGTGCTGAACTTATTTGTTATTTCTTATCCAATTCAAGATTAATTTGGGAATTGGGACAAGGCTGTGTGGGAATTTAATCTACCTATATAGACCCTAAGTTAAACAACCTGGTTGTCAGCTCCCCAGTGAGAGAATAACCTGGGAAACAGTAATGCTTACATGTATTAGTGCTGAAGTTCTGGTGAAAATGTAAGCCCAGAATAGTCAGCAATGTTACAAATTTACTGTTTATAAANGGACTGCCATTTCCTTCTCCAGGGGATCTTCCCGACCCAGGGATCGAACCCAGGTCTCCCGCATTGGAGACAGACACTTTAACCTCTGAGCCACCAGGGAAGCCCTTCAAATATTTTACAATCTCTTTACTAATTCAGTGAGTCTAACACCATTAAACATGAAGTATCTAGAAGAGATGATATAAAAGAGTTATAAATGAAAACAACTCTCTATATAAGCTATGTCTCTCCTATTGAGGGGAAAGGAGATTAAAGTCTTTGTAACTGACATTTCTCTTTGGTGAGTAATATCAAAAGGTTAGGCCATATCCTCAAGACAGCTTCTGAATAAGTAATCAATCTGAAATTCAGAAACCACTGTTTTTTGTTTCCTGATTTTGCCCGGGGAATATAGACACATGCTTAAAGGGTTAATGGGTGTTACTTTTTTTTTTTGCCTTGTGTGCCTGAGAAAGAAGCCAGTTTGAATATGAAGTTTATGATATAAAATTTAAGAAAAACTCTCAACTATTAATACAAAGAAAGAACTTTTACATATATAAGTAAGCATGCGTGCATGTTCAGTTGCTTCAGTAGTGTTTGATTCTTTGAAATCCTATGGACTGTAGCCCACCAGGCTCCTCTGTCCATGGGGTTCTCCAGGCAAGAACACTGGAGTGAGTTGCCATGCCCTCCTCCAGGGGATTTTCCTGACCCAGTGATAAAACCCGCATCTCCTGCATCCCCTGCATTGCAGGCAGATTCTTTACCCACTGAACCACCTGGGAAGCCCTTAAGTAAACATAACCTGCAACCTTTATGCTATTTAAGAATTTTTTGGTGTAATCTGAAATTTTTATTGGGGTAGAAAAGCTCTATTTCACCAGCGTAATAAGATAACTAGTGTCTTTTAACATTTAATGGACAAAAAGCCTTCAGCGCTTTTTTCTCCAAGGAAAAAAGACTACAAGACACTATGTCTCTGACTATGACCTGGGATTTTACTGGTGATGTTATTACTAGTTTGCTTCTTGATGTTAGGTACACTCACTTTTGGTAAGAAAAAAAAAAGTCCTTTTACTTTTCTTTAGATAATTTCAATCACATTGTTGTCTCCCCTTGGATTAAAATTTGGAAAACTTACAGAGTTTTTTCTTTTCAAATTTGCAACTAGACATATTGCTATATGTAATAAGGAATATAAATTGAATTTTCCCATGAAATTCCTGGGAGATTGTATAAAGGAAATTATTCTCAAAAAAGATTTTTCACATTGTCTCTAGCATTTTGGAGGGAAGATGTGGGGTGGGAGGTGGGAGGGGGGTTCATGTTTGGGAGTTCGTGTAAAAAAATAAATAAATACAACAAAATAAATAAATAAATAAATACCACTAAAAAAAAAATAGCAAAAATGATAAGTTCTCTTAAATATGTCTATAAGTAGGGTAAACTGCCATTTCAGAGGTAGGAAAGAATGATTAACAATGGCTCCTCAAATGCCTAACATCATGGATTTCATTTCCTTAGTATGTTAGCATGCGTTATGTGTTTTAAATGTGACAATCAGTCTAAATGCTTCCCAAGCATTGGTCACTAGTCTGGTGTATAATTTGGGTTCAGGTCACTAGTGACTTTTTGCTGTTTTTTGTTTTTACTGTGTGATGTTGTAAGGTGAAACATTTTTATTCTATTCATTCCATTCTAAAATTGCCATCATTTAAATTCTTTTTTTTTTTCCAGACTAAATGTTCCTCTGAATGATTGTCAATATGATTTATTCTACTCACAGGGAGTTATTAAGTTGGCTGAATCCTTCTCTCAGCTGTTCTCGCCATCTGTCCTGACACAAGGACTACCTCTTTCAGTCTTATGACTTCTTATTATTACAGCAGGCATCACGCTGGGAACAAGCTAGTGCGACTCCCTGGCAAGCTTAATTTGAGAAATAGTTTAGTGCCATCTATCTGGCACAGAAAGCCCTTTTGTTGTGGAGTTGAACTCTGAGTAGGTCTGTTATACAGAGGATGTATATACATTTAGAAATAAGAAGGAAAAAGCATGAGCTTACAATGGATATGAATCTGATGTACTCTGATGACGTATTTAATTATAGAAAGAGTGACGTGTATTTTTGGATTCTCATTTGCTTGGTGAAAGTTAAGTCAACGTCTCTAATTCCTAATATCTGCCATTTGTGGAATTCTGCATTTCCATCTGTTCATGCCGGTGTAGTCTTTTCAGTAGCAAAATGTGAGCAGTTTACTAATTGCCTGCTGGAGAAAAATATAACTTACCGTTCATCTGCCCAGTGCCTCAGCTGTTAAAGTGAAGATATCTTTTGAATCACATTGGGATTGTTTTGATGCCATGCTGGTGGGAGCTTGTCAAAATGTTTGTTGTAGATAGATTTAGCCACCTGCTCTTAGAGGCCCCTCTCCCTCCATGACTTACAAGAAGAATATATACTTCAGTCAAACACTAATTCATTCGTCTCTAATTTTAGCAAATTGTTCTACAGAAGAAAAGCCTTCTTGACTTCAAATCACTGGGAGATTCAGAGTTCACTGAATGTATATAGTTCTCAGGTGTCAAAACTGGAGTGGTTGGAGAGTTTTTTTCTCAGGAGATACCTATTTTGCTGACTGGTAGAGTCTGGGATCAGGCTTTTCTTTTCATACATTACTTTGAACACTTTCGTTGTTGTTCTGCCCCTGTTGTGTCTGACTCTTTGTGACCCACACAGACTGCAGCATGGCAGGCTCCTCTGTTCTGCACTATCTCCCAGAGTTCTCTCAAACTCATGTCCATCGAATGAGTGATCCCATCTAACCATCTCATCCTTTGCTGCTCCTCTGTGGGACCCTTTAGGCAGTGAATATTTTTAATCTCTTGAATAGACCACTGGAGGAGAATTCTTTTAAAAACATGAGAAGGGAACAGAAATTATCTTTCTAGAACATTCCACAGCTGGTGATCTCTGAAAGCCTGAGTTATAATGTCCCTGTCGGCTTCTCCCAAATCTACAATTTTGTTTGTTTGTTTGTTTTCTCCCAGATGACTTTAGTTACTGTGAGATCCGCCCATTTTACTCACAGGAGTAAGCATTTATGAGAGGGTATTTTATTTTCTTAATATTTTCATCCTAGAAAGAAAGATTGTTCACTGTGGCAGATGCCACAGTTCAGTTCAGTTGCTCAGTCGTGCCTGACTCTTTGCGACCCCATGAATCATAGCATGCCAGGCCTCCCTGTCCATCACCAACTCCCCGAGTTCACTCAGACTCACGTCCATCGAGGCAGTGATGCCATCCAGCCATCTCATCCTCTGTCGTCTCCTTCTCCTCCTGCCCCCAATCCCTCCCAGCATCAGAGTCTTTTCCAATGAGTCAACTCTTCGCGTGAGGTGGCCAAAGTATTGGAGTTTCAGCTTTAGCATCAGTCCTTCCATTGAACACCCAGGACTGATCTCCTTTAGCGTGGACTGGTTGGATTTCCTTGCAGTCCAAGGGACTCTAAAGAGTCTTCTCCAACACCACAGTTCAAAAGAAACAGTTCTTTGGCGCTCAGCTTTCTTCATAGTCTAACTCTCACATCCATACCTGACCACTGGAAAAACCATGACCTTGACTAGACAGACCTTTGTTGGCAAAGATGACACAAGGTAGTATAATTCACAAGCTGTGAGAGAATAAAAATAGTAAAGTTTTTCCCCTTTCAGAGCTGCCTGTAAGAGATAAGCAAAGAAGTTAATGTTGGAACTTGCAAGATTTTCTGTCAATGAAAACTTACCAAATTTTATAGTAAGAGGAAGACTAAAGAGGAAAAAAGAAAGGCCAGTCAGAAGAGAGAATCCCTGCTGGACAGCTTTGCCTTGAGATAAGTAGAAGTCATAAAGATCGCTCATCTCTAGGAAACCTAACTTACTTGGTAATTTGCATTCCAGCTTTGTTTGACTACGCAATGTGTTACTGAAATAATCAAACTATGTTGTTTCCTTTCCACAGTTTTTTGTCTGTCCTAAAAGAATATCCTCTAAACTACTGTGTTTATAAGTTCAAGTTCAGCTGTAAGGCATTCCTGCCCACCCTCATATCATTATGAGTGCTTTCAATATAGAACCTTTATTGATAAATAAACTGCTACTGCTGTGCAGAGGTGGGGAAATTTTCTGCAAGGCACACATGTTAATGATTATATAAAACATATAAATTATTATATACATTAATTCATATAAATTAAATTACATATATAAATCAGTATGTATGTAATTTAAAGGCCACCTCTGTTCTATTTGAGGGAGTCTCATGGCTCAGAGGTTAAAGCGTCTGCCTGCAATTCAGGAGACCTGGGTTCAATCCCTGGGTCGGGAAGATCCCCTGGAGAAGGAAATGGCAACCCACTCCAGTATTCTTGCCTGGAGAATCCCATGGGCTACAGTGGGCTACAGTCCATGGGGTCGCAAAGAGTGAGACATGACTGAGAGACTTCACTTCTGTTCTATTTGGGCTTCCCTGATAGCTCAGTTGGTAAAGAATCCTCCTACAGTTCAGGAGACCCCAGTTCGATTCCTGGGTCAGGAAGATCTGCTGGAGAAGGGAAAGACTACCCACTCCAGTATTCTTGGGCTTTCCTTGTGGCTCAGCTGGTAAAGAAGTCACCTGCAATGCAGGAGGCTTGGGTTTGATCCCTGGGTTGGGAAGATCCCCTGGAGAAGGGAAAGGCTACCCACTCCAGTATTCTGGCCTGGAGAATTCCATGAACTGTATAGTCTATGGGGTCTCCAAAGAATCGGACACGACTGAGCGATTTTCACTTTCACTTTCTGTTCTATTTCTAGCAGCAATACTTATTTGGTGGGTTGCTTGTTGTTAAGTCCTGTCTGACTCTTTTGTGACCCCAGGGACTGTAGCCCACTAGGTTCCTCTGTCCATGGGATTTCCCAGGCAAGAATACTGAAGTGGGTTGCTCTTTCCTTCTCCAGGGAATTTTCCCAACCCAGGGATTGAACCCACATCTCCTGCATGGGCAGGCAAGTTCTTTACCACTGAGCCACCAGAGAAGCCCATTTGGTGGGTAGCCCTGTTCAGGTTTCTAAACCTGCTGTGGCTTGCTACTTAAAAAAACTTTTTCTTTGTCCCATGTCTACCAGATTCAAGGAAGTTTATTTGTATGAGGAACTTTTAAAAAGTATATTCTCTTTAAAAAAATCCCTTAATACACACATGCCAGCATGCACAATTCAATGTAACAAATTATTTGTGCATGTGGGCTATGTTAAGCACCATTCCATAGTTAGAGAGGCACACATGAGGGAAACATTTTCCTACTCTGCTGAGCTCATGATCTAGCCTTAAGCTCTCTTATTCTGGTGTTCACTTATCCCTAGAGATTCCTTGGATGAGCCTCAGAGGGCTGGTGCAAAACATACTGAGATTATATGCCTATAATTATGTGTGTACATCTTCCTAGGGATATAGTTCATGAGTTTTATGAGATTTTAGAGTTTTTACCTCCAATGTTTTTAAAAAACATTAGTCTGATTCATAAAGTTTTGGATGAGGGAGCCACAAAAATATATGTAATTGACTATTAGATTTGGCTATCAGTCATAGCTGTAGCCAAAAGAGTTAATGCCCTTCTTAAAGAAATCTCAGGTTGTGCCCTTGAGGTAATTTTTACTTGTATGGAAAGACTCTTCATCTACAAACGTTCTACATTTTTTAGGTGGGGGTTCATGGGAGAAAGGATAGGTAAATATAAGCACTATGCTTGCAAATTTTATTATGATTTCTTAAGTTTATTGAAGATATGAAAGGTTTTCTGTGTTTTTAAGTTAAACATGACATTTTTTTCCTAAACAGAATTAGTAGCCAATGTTCACTTTCCAAGTAACTAGCTCTTTTCTTGTGCTATGGAACTTTCAGGGGCTCAGTTACCAGTCTGGTATATAGCTTCATGATGACATTGTTCTGCAATGAACAGGTCTCCTGAGAATAAGCCGTTCAGTTTTCTCCACACTTTGCTTCCATTTTTTTTTTCCTCCTAATTAAAGACTTCCTTCCTTTGCACTATCCATTTTTCTCCCACCATGTTTGTCTCCAAAGATTTTTGGAATTTTGCCTATTTTCTAAGAAAGTGGATATGTTGTTCATTGCAACATAAAAGAGAAAGAAACAAATGAACAGCTAAAACACATTAAAAGCCCTAATTTCTTCAGTATACAGGGGGCACCATAGGGTCAAGTTAGTCAATCATCTTGTTTTAAAATTCATGCTTAAATTTGGTTATGCAATCAAGGTAATGGGCTTCCCTGTTGACTCAGTGGTAAAGAATATGCCTGCAGTGCAGGAGATCTCCTGAAATGCAAGAGATGCAAGTTCGATCCCTGGGTCAGGAAGATCCCCTGGAGAAGGAAAAGGAAACAGCCACCCACTCCAGTATTCTTGCCTGGAAAATCCTATGAACAGAGGAGCCTGTCAGGCTACGGTCCATGGGATCACAAGAGTCAGACAGGATGTAGAGACTAAACAACACCACATGCTATCAAGGTTAGGAGATAAATTGAGAAATTTCACGTTCTAGGGAAATAATAAGAAATTATAATCCTTAATGGTGCTGAAAACAAATGTGTGGTCCTGTGAGAACAAAGCTATTAAACCTGAATGATGTTTAGTTTGGCTTTTTTAGCCCCAAATGAAAGCTATAGAGATGAAGTCAGTAGAACTCTTCTAAGACCAGAAGACTATAGTCTGGAAATCTGAGGAGCTGTAGAATCAGAAAAAGGGTGGCCAGGAAGCACTCTCGAGTGCTAAATCATGATAACCTTCAAATTCAGGGAAAAGGCTGGACCTGAACATTTTCTTCTTGAGTGTGGAACCATTGCTTAGGCCCTGGGGCATCCATCTTGCATGAGGAGAGGGTGGAATGGATTCACCCAAGGATGACACAGAATATTGAAAAGGTTACACTCCCTTTTTATAAGTCTATTAAAAGTTTATGGTCTTTCACAGAGTATGTAGTATAATAAAATTATTATGTCCCTTTCTAATGGCAAGACAGTCTCAAGAATGATAAAAACCACTTCTATTACTTGCTGCAGGTTTAATTTGGGATTTACAGTGTCATTTGTGGAATATTCACCCACAACATGTTGTAAAAGAATGAAATTTTCTTGTTTATGAAAATGTTTTTAATTGATAACCAAGAGACATTCCCCACAGTTTCTAATTCCAGGGAGGATATTATTTCCATCTTTATGTACTTTTTGAAAACTGAACTCCTCATGTTCCTCTGAAAGTAGCAAGGGATAAAATAGCTATGCTTTGGGCACTTTTTCTGAAAGTCTCTTATTTTAAGATGTTTGTTACTATGGACTAAATCTAGCCAAAGCATTTTTGGTGACTTCTTTTCATGACATATGCACCAGAATGCTGTTATCATGTTACAGCCATCTGTTACCATTTCTTTTTCTGAGGCAAGCTTGCTCGTGTTCCTTGCTCCATTGCCTTGGGCCTCCTATATAATTTCAAAGAAAAGTTTATCCCTGGCCAGAATTCTTACACATACACTCACAGAGAAGTTCTTAAGTACTGAGTAGCTTCCCCACAAATAGAAAAGTGAAAGTGGAAGTCGCTCAGTTGTGTCTGGCTCTTTGTGACCCCATGGACTGTATCAGTTCAGTTCAGTCCAGTTCAGTCACTCAGTCGTCTGACTCTTTGTGACCCGATGAATCACAGCGCGCTTGGAATTCTTCAGGTGGAAATACTAGAGTCTTTCACTTCTCCAGGGGATCTTCCCAACCCAGGGATCGAGCCCAGGTCTCCCACATTACAGGCGGATTCTTTACCAGGTGAGCCACAAGGGCAGCCCAAGAATACTGAAGTGGGTAGCCTATCCTTTCTCCAACAGATCTTCCCAACCTGGGAATTGAACTGGGGTCTCCTGCATTGCAGGTGGATTCTTTACCAACTGAGCTATCTGGGAAGCCCCCCACAAATAGAAGGCTTAGCAAAAATATAAACAAACAAACAAAAAGATTTGCAATGAGTTAATTTATAATATTGAGGCACATAACCTAACTTCATCAAACCAAGGGGTTCTAGGCAATGGGAGAAAACAAGGAATTACAGAGTGTGGAGACCAAAGTCATTATCTGGGGGATAGCAGAGCACAATGGAAACCCCTCATAGTCCACAATTAGACCTGGACTCAAGACTTTATGTTACCTTTAATTCCCTAAATTTTCATTGAGTTTCAATCACATATAGTCATTGAGGGTTCATTAATTATAATTATAAAATTACTTAATTCTTACTACTTAGTTTCTTATAATATAATAGTGTTGATAGACAAGTAAATTAGAAATTTTGACCTCTCTGGTAAATTATATTAAAAAGAAAGACAAAGTGCTACAGAAGCCGAAAGAATAATGAATTTGTTGTTGTTCAGTTGCTAAGTCAAGTCTGACTCTTTGGGACCCCATGGACTGGAGCATACCAGGCTCCTCCATCCTCCATTCTCTCTTGCAGTTTGCTCAAATTCATGTCCATTAGATGCTGTCTAGTCATCTCATCCTCTGCCGCCCCCTTCTTCTTTTGCTTTCAATCTTTCCCAGCATCAGGGTCCTTTCCAGGGAGTTGGCTCTTGGCATCAGGCAGCTAAAGTATTGGGGCTTCAGCTTCAGCATCAGTCCTTCCAATGAATATTTCCTTTAGAATGGACTGGTTTGATCTCCTTGCTGTCCAAGGGACTCTCAAGAGTCTTCTCCACCACCACAATTCAAAAGCATAAATTCTTTGGCACTCAGCCTTATTTATGGTCCAACGCACATATCTGTACGTGACCACTGTGAAAGCCACAGCTTTGACTATATGCACATTTGTTGGTAAAGTAATATCTCCATTTTTTAATACACTGTCTAGATTCCTCATAGTTTTCCTTCCAAGGAGCAAGCATCTTTTAATTTCATGGCTGCGCTTACTGTCTGCAGTGGTTCTGGAGCCCCCAGAATAAAATCTGTCACTGCTCCCACTTTTTTCTCTTCTATTTGCTACGAGGTGATGGGACTGGATGTCTTGGTCTTAGTCTTTTGAATGTTGAGTTTTATGCCAGGTTTTTCACTCTCCTCTTTCACCCTCATCAAGAGGCCCTTTAATTCTTCTGCACTTTCTGCCATTAGAGTTGTATCATCTGCATATCTGAGATTGTTGATATTTCTCATGACAATCTTGACTCCAGTTTGTGAGACTTTCAGAAGGAAAGAAAGTCTTAAATGGATCAAAAAAGATGGGGAAGTGTTAGCCAAATGAAACAGAGATTGAAGCATAGAATTTTCTATTCAAAGGAATCAACCTGCTCAAAGACCAAGAGAGAAAAAAAATTTTCTTATAGTTCTTCTCAGGGAATTCAGTGTGACCAAGGAAGGGACCAGGTCAGGAAGCACCTTTAAGTCATTTTTAGAGAGAACCCACACTGAAAACAGAAAGAATGCCTATAGGAATATTGATCAGAGATGTCTGTTGAGGTTGACCATTCTTTCTGACTGGTGAGATGATGACTATTATCGGAAAGAGCAATTAGAAAGCTGTTGAAGTAGTTGATATAAAAGATGAAGATGAAAAAATAATGGTAGATTTAAAAAGAATGATAGATTCTGGATGTTTTTGGTGGTATAATTTTCACAACTGATCTTTATCTATGAATTTTCCTATCTAACAATGTCAGTAAATAAGATGTTATATGTGAAAATGCTCAGTAAGTTTGAAAATACATGATGTTACTAAAGAGGGACTGTTTAGTTTGTGAGTGTAGTCAAAATAGTTTCAACCTAATGGTCGTAACCTTTATGACATAAGGGAAATGAAAATGCTGTTTATTTGTGTCTTATTAACAAAAAGCTCAGTTAGAATTATTTTCTTTTTCATATTTCATTACTGAATGAAAAGGCGTGCTCTTTTTAAAAAATAAAATCTATTATGTGAAATGTTTTAAGAGGAAAAATGGGGACAATAGTTATGCCTTACATTAGGTCATACTTCTCTATGATTGTGTTTGTAAGGAGGAAACTTGTGTTCTCAACCTGTATCTTCCACAGTGTACCTGAGAAACAATCATCAAATCATCAACATGCATTAAGGCAATTATTATCATTTTCTTGTCTGTGTTCTAAGACTCGGAGGATCTCAGTTCCCTGACCAGGGATTGGTCACAGCAGAGAAACCTGGAATGCTAACCACTAGGCCACCAGGGAAATCCCAAGGCAATAATTCTTGATGGGGTGTGTGGAGTATGCTAGAATCTTGTGAGCAAATCAATAGGAAATAATCCTTCATCATTAGGTGATTCTGTTCCTTATCCAATCATCTACCCACCCACCCCAGCATCCTGTATGTATATACGTTAGAAATGATTGCTCTAGGAACAATTTGAAGACCATGGTTTTGTTTCATTCAGTTGCATCATCTGTGTAACTACTTGTTCTTAGCACACTTCAAGTTCTCAGAATAATTAATTAAGGATATGTTTTAATAACCTTCGTATTGACTACTTTATTTAATCTTCCCATCTATATTCCTGTTACCCTTGGCAAAAGAACCCCTACCACTATTTCTGGATATCATTATTCCCATTAGACAAAATTTAGAAATGACTTTTTTACACAGTCCACAGCAAAAACCTTGGTTCTAAACCAGTGGTTGTTGCACTATGTCACGATTTTCTTTAAAAACATCTATTATTCAAAAAAANAAACTTGTGTTCTCAACCTGTATCTTCCACAGTGTACCTGAGAAACAATCATCAAATCATCAACATGCATTAAGGCAATTATTATCATTTTCTTGTCTGTGTTCTAAGACTTGGAGGATCTCAGTTCCCTGACCAGGGATTGGTCACAGCAGAGAAACCTGGAATCCTAACCACTAGGCCACCAGGGAAATCCCAAGGCAATAATTCCTGATGGGATGTGTGGAGTATGCTAGAATCTTGTGAGCAAATCAATAGGAAATAATCCTTCATCATTAGGTGATTCTGTTCCTTATCCAATCATCTACCCACCCACCCCAGCATCCTGTATGTATATACGTTAGAAATGATTGCTCTAGGAACAATTTGAAGACCATGGTTTTGTTTCATTCAGTTGCATCATCTGTGTAACTACTTGTTCTTAGCACACTTCAAGTTCTCAGAATAATTAATTAAGGATATGTTTTAATAACCTTCGTATTGACTACTTTATTTAATCTTCCCATCTATATTCCTGTTACCCCTGGCAAAAGAACCCCTACCACTATTTCTGGATATCATTATTCCCATTAGACAAAATTTAGAAATGACTTTTTTACACAGTCCACAGCAAAAACCTTGGTTCTAAACCAGTGGTTGTTGCACTATGTCACGATTTTCTTTAAAAACATCTATTATTCAAAAAAAAATAATAAAAACATCTGTTATTCTTCATAAAGGAAATTCTTTAATAATATTTGTATTGATGAAATTTAGAATAGAAATGAAGTTACAATATTTGCTACTTTTTTTTCCTGATAACCATCTTGTGTTTATAAAATGGTACATGAACATTTACTTATATAATGTGCCAAGTGTATTGAATCTAGGTGAGTAGTGTGCATGTGTGTTAGTTGCTCAGACATGTCTGACTCTTTGTGACCCCAAGGACTGTAGACCACCAAGCTCCTCTGTTCATGGAATTCTCCAGGCAAGAATACTGGAGTGGGTTGTCATTTCTCTCTCCAGGGGATCTTCCCTATCCAGGGATCAAAGCTGCATCTCCTGCATTGCAGGCAGATTCTGTACCAGTGAGCCACCAGGGAAACCCAAGGTAGGTAGAAGAAACAGTGATTACTAGATTAGCAGAACTCTTTATACATGATTGAAAAATTTTACTAATCCCAAATCTTTATGTCATGTTCTTGGGCTGTCCTTGTAGCTCAGTCAGTAAAGAATCTGCCTGCATGCAGGAGACACTGGCTCACATCCTGGGTCGGGAAGATTCCCTGGAGAAGGCAATGGCAACCCACTCTAGTATTCTTGCCTGGAAAATCCCATGGACAGAAGAACCTGGTAGGTTCACAGTCCATGGGGTCGCAAGAATTGGACACGACTTTGCGACTAAACCACCATCCCCAAGATTTTTCAGAGAGATCACTACTAGGAAAGACAGAAAAGCAGAAACTTGTAATTTGAAAAAATGTGTACTTTAATAAAACTATTCTGTAATAGGAAAAGGATGAATTTTTATGTTAAAATACAATAGCATTCTTTAAATGGCAGTAAAGAATAAGCACATCAGTTTTCCTTAATAGAGTTTCTAACTATGTTTCTTTATTCATTGTGGATTCCTACTGGGGCTACTCTACTCACTTGTGCTAACTAGAGGAGTGTGGTTTTCTCTGGTAAATGTCTCTAGAATGAATTGCTATTGAGTCATGTTACTGATAGGGAATTGCTGAAGGGCTTTTATCCTCTTGTTCCTTTTGCTTTTGCTTTGTGACTGTCCAACAGAGGTGGACAAATGGCAAATGGCTCATGACCTTAAGAGGCTGACTCTTTACATTTATTTTTGATGTGTTGACTTTTCACCCAGGATGTTTTCCTATCTCCTTAATGTTGTCCTATAATGTATGATGGGGGCTAATATGGCCTTTTGCCTGTGATAAGTTTTGCAGTAAAAGCTGTTGCTTCTCAGAGTTTTAAGTTAATGCTGTTTTTCTTTAGAACCCTCCACATGCCATCATCATAAATCACGTACAATGCTGAAATGGTCCATTTTTAGATCTGTCTCCCCAACTCCACAGCTCTAATGCTCGCTGTGAGCAATTTTCGATTTATTACTAAGTGTTTCTGTCTGGTGTTTTTGTCATGTACCACTTATGGCCATAAGCCAACTTTGCCACCAAAGGTAAAATGAGTGATTGATAGGTTAGTTTGACAATTTGGTTTCAATGCCAGTTACAGGTAACATAAAAGAGGTGAGTAGTAACTCACAAAAGTCTTTGAGAGCATTGATTACCAATTATTTAGTTGATTCAGATAAAATAACTTGTTCTCAAAGGTATTTTAACCAAATTTATTGCACAATATTTGAAGTTGGAGGCAAAAGGAGAATCAAGATCCTTCCATCTCTCTCCAACCCTAAATGGTTACCTGATTCATGATGACTGTAAATTTCCTGAAAATGGTGAACTTTTTTTGTTGTCTGATAATGGAGAATGTGACATTGGAGAAGGGAAGTCTCTCACTAGTGTCCGACTCTTTGCGACCCCATGGACTGTAGCCTACCAAACTCCTCCATCCATGGGATTTTCCAGGCAAGAGTACTGGAGTGGGTTTCCATTTCCTTCTCCAGGAGATCTTCCCTTCTCAGGGATCAAACCCGGGTCTCCCGTATTGTAGACAAACGCTTTACTGTCTGAGCCACCAGGGAAGTGATGTTGGAGAAAGCAATGGCAACCCACTCCAGTACTCTTGTGTGGAAAATCCCAGGGACGGGGGAGCCTGGTGGGCTGCCATCTATGGGGTCGCACAGAGTGGGACACGACTGAAGCAACTTAGCAACAGCAGCAGCAGCAGCACTGGAGAATGTGATGTGGATTGAATTTGGGGATTTGGCACAGAATCTGCCTTAGATGGTTTGGTGAAATATAAGGATTGGGCATGTGATGGAACACTTAAATGTAGTCCAGATGTGTGCCACCAGTTACACACGTTACATGTATTTACTGATATGAAATAACATCATTCCTTGTCTGTTTCTTTTACTTCCAGGGAAATCTGAAGAGACTTACAGCAGATTTTTTTTTTTTTTTTTTTTGCATCATAAAACGTAAATCCACATGGCTTCCCTCCANGCCATAAGCCAACTTTGCCACCAAAGGTAAAATGAGTGATTGATAGGTTACTTTGACAATTTGGTTTCAATGCCAGTTACAGGTAACATAAAAGAGGTGAGTAGTAACTCACAAAAGTCTTTGAGAGCATTGATTACCAATTATTTAGTTGATTCAGATAAAATAACTTGTTCTCAAAGGTATTTTAACCAAATTTATTGCACAATATTTGAAGTTGGAGGCAAAAGGAGAATCAAGATCCTTCCATCTCTCTCCAACCCTAAATGGTTACCTGATTCATGATGACTGTAAATTTCCTGAAAATGGTGAACTTTTTTTGTTGTCTGATAATGGAGAATGTGACATTGGAGAAGGGAAGTCTCTCACTAGTGTCCGACTCTTTGCGACCCCATGGACTGTAGCCTACCAAACTCCTCCATCCATGGGATTTTCCAGGCAAGAGTACTGGAGTGGGTTTCCATTTCCTTCTCCAGGAGATCTTCCCTTCTCAGGGATCAAACCCGGGTCTCCCGTATTGTAGACAAACGCTTTACTGTCTGAGCCACCAGGGAAGTGATGTTGGAGAAAGCAATGGCAACCCACTCCAGTACTCTTGTGTGGAAAATCCCAGGGACGGGGGAGCCTGGTGGGCTGCCATCTATGGGGTCGCACAGAGTGGGACACGACTGAAGCAACTTAGCAACAGCAGCAGCAGCAGCACTGGAGAATGTGATGTGGATTGAATTTGGGGATTTGGCACAGAATCTGCCTTAGATGATTTGGTGAAATATAAGGATTGGGCATGTGATGGGACACTTAAATGTAGTCCAGATGTGTGCCACCAGTTACACACGTTACATGTATTTACTGATAAGAAATAGCATCATTCCTTGTCTGTTTCTTTTACTTCCAGGGAAATCTGAAGAGACTTACAGCAGATTTTTTTTTTTTTTTTGCATCATAAAACGTAAATCCACATGGCTTCCCTCCATTATTTAATTTAGTCCTTTGCCCAAATGTCTTCTCAAAGAAGCCTTGTTGTATCTGTTATATGCTGAGTACAATGTTTGGCTCTGGTGAATGAAGATACAGTCTTTATCCTCTAGACTTTGTCCCCACAATCTAGTGAGAAATAAAACCACTAAGCATTAAGTGACAAGTAGTCCAAATTTTAAGCTTACTGAAGCACATTGAAAACACTCAACTCAGTAATGTGAATTAGGGAAGGCTCTTTGGATGATTTTAGATGAAATTTAGATGATTACTATCTAAATAGATGTATGAAAAATAAAGCAGGAGTCATCCAAATGAAAGAAAGATAGAAGAAAGGGTTGACAAAAAAACTCAGTCGAGAGAGGATTGGGGGAACTGCAGATCTTTGGGGGTGACTCGGTGGAGAAGGTTGAGAAACAACTGGGGCTGATAAACAGAGACCAGACAAGGAAGAAAAACGTTATGGGGGAGCGTGTGCTCTATCCTAAGGGTGAAGGGAAGCCGTTCAAAACTACCAAGTATAAAATAAATAAGCTACAAGGATGTATTGTACACCACCAGGGAATATGGCCAATATTTTCTAAAACTTTAAATGGAGTATAATCTATGAAAATTATGAATCACTATGTTGTGACTTAGCAGCAGCAGCATGTTGTACACCTAAAACTAACATAACATTGTAAATCAACTATTCTTAAAAAAAGAAAGCTAGCAAGCAGAACAGTAACATTATCTGATTTGAACTTCTGCAAAGTCACTCTCAGAGGATGAGATGGTTGGATGGCATCACCCATTCAATGGACATGAACTCGGGCAAATTTCAGGAGATGGTGAGGAGCAGGGAAGCCTGGCGTGCTGCAGTTCATGGGGTCATAAAGTGTCGAGTAGGACTTGGTGACTGAACCACAAAGTCCCTCTGTACACACTGTGAGACTCAAGGAGAAAAAAGGGAGATGGAAGGTTGGAGGATAAATCTGTAATAACATAGGTTAGAACGAATGGCAGCCTGAGAATAGACATGAGCAAAATATTTTTAAAATTTTATTTAAAACGATTTTATTGAAGCATATTTGCTTTATGTTCTGTTAGCTTCTGCTGTATATCAATGTGAATCACTTATGCATACACATATATTCCCTCTTTTTTGGATGTCCTTCCCATTTAGGTCACCACAGAGCACTGAGTAGAGTTCCCTGTGCTATACAGTAGGTTTTTATTAGTTACCTGTTTTATACATCAGTTCAGTTCAGTCAGTCAGTCGTGTCCAAATCCTTGTGACTCCATGGACTGGAGCATGCCAGGTTTACCTGTCTACCACCAACTCCTGGAGCCTACTCAAACTCATGTCCATTGTATCAATGATGCCATCCAACCACCTCATCCTCTGTTGTCCCCTTCTCCTCCTGCCTTCAATCTTTCAAAGCATCAGGATCTTTTCAAATGAGTCAGTTCTTTGCATTATGTGGCCAAAGGATTGGAGCTTCAGCTTCAGCATCAGTCCTTCCAATGAATATTCAGGAATGATTTCCTTTAGGATTGACTGGTTGGATATCCTTGCAGTCCAAGGGAATCTCAAGAGTCTTCCCCAACACCACAGTTCAAAAGCATCAATTCTTCAGCGTTCAGCTTTCTTTATAGTCCAGCTCTCACATCTGTACATGATTACTGGAAAAACCATAGCCTTGACTAGACGGACCTTTGTTGGTAAAGTAATGTCTCTGCTTTGTAATATGCTGTCTAGGTTAGTCATGGCTTTTCTTCCAAGAAGGAAGCATCTTTTAATTTCATGGCTGCAGTCACCATCTGCAGTGATTTTGGAGCCCCCCAAAATAAAGTCTGACACTGTTTCCACTGTTTCCCCATCTATTTCCCATGAAGTGATGGGACCAGATGCTATGATCTTAGTTTTCTGAATGTTGAGCTTTAAGCCAACTTTTTCACTCCCCTGTTTCACTTTCATCAAGAGGCTCTTTAGTTCTTCTTCACTTTCTGCCATGAGAGTGGTGACATCTGCGTATCTGAAGTTATTGATATTTCTCCCAGCAATCCTGACTCCAGCTCATGCTTCATCCAGCCTGGCATTTTGCATGTTGTACTCTGCATATAAATCAAATAAGCAGGGTGACAATATACAGCCTTGACATACTCCTTTTCCTATTTGGAACCTGTCTAACTGTTGCATCTTGACCTGCATACAGATTTCCTAGGAGGCAGGTCAGGTGGTCTGGTATTCCCATCTTTTTCAGAATTTTCCACCGTTTATTGTGATCCACACAGTCAAAGGCTTTGGTGTAGTCAATAAAGAAAAAGTAGATGTTTTTGTGGAACTCTCTTGCTTTTTTGATGATCCAGCAGACGTTGGCAATTTGATCTCTGGTTCCTCTGCCTTTTCTAAATCCAGCTTGAACATCTGGAAGTTCACAGTTCACATACTGTTGAAGCCTGGTTTGGAGAATTTTGAGCATTAGTTTGCTAGCATGTGAGATGAGTGCAATTGGGTGGTACTTTGAACATTTTATATACATACTTTTAGTTTTATTATATATATATATTTACATATATATGTTTTATATGTAGTAGTGTATATATCACTCCCAATCTCCCAATTCATCCCACTCGCCACTGTTCCTCCCTAGGTATCGTAAGTTTGTTGTCTACCTCTGTATCTGTATTTCTGCTGTGCAAAGAAATCAATCTGTACCATTTTCCTGGATCCCACATGTATGTGGTCATATAGGATATTTGTTTTTCCCTGACTTATTTCAGTCTGCATGGAGGTCATTAGGTCTATCCCCAGCTCATATTCATTGTATATGTGTATCATGTCTTCTTTCTTCATCCCTCTGTTGATGGACATTTAGAGTGTTTTCATGTCCTGGCTGTTGTAAACAGTGCGTCAATGAACACTGAGCTGCATGTATCTTTTCGAATCATGATTTTCTCTGTGTATTCCCCGGGCAAAAGATTCAAGACACCTTTAGAAGCTAACAATAAACATGACTTATAAATGATCAGATTTGAGGTATGGGATGGTAGGATTCAAGAGGGCATACATATAGTAGTTAATTAATAAATATGTGTTAAATGAATGAATGACAATAATTTATGACTTGGGTACTGAGTGTTTCATGGTGCAATGACTTGGTCTTTATGATTAAAGAACCATGGAAGAATTTAGCTTCCACGGAACAGTAAAGAGAATGTCCACTTTCAAGACAGGATTAAACTTTTTAATGGGTGTAAAGCTAATAAATTTGTGACCTAACATCTGAAAAAGCTATAGAATAAAAAAAAAAACAAACTGAATTTAACTTCCTTATCAAGCCGCTGGAATGTTGTTAAATTTCAAAATTACACCCAGTTTGCATTATAATTGCATTATAGTTACAGTTTGCACTATTAGCTTTTAAAATTTCCTCTGGTCACTTTGTGCTCTGGTGTCTCTGAACAACATTCGTGCTTTCCATATGTAACACATTATAAATAACACCAAGCTTTGCACAGTGCCAGTTCTCAAGAGAGGTGTGTGAATTGCCTTTTATGCATGTGAAAGTAGTCTCCTCTTGAATGAAGCAGTATATGAAACTCTTTACAGGTAATTAAGACATGATAAGCCAGGTGATTTGCCCAAGGTCACTTGTCTTCCTAGTATCAGAGTCAAGGTTGCTCTGAGCCCCGTGCACTTTCCATTGTTCCTGTGAGTTCTGTGACTTTCAGCAAAGACTGAACCTGATTAAGAGATTAAAATCTGGGGCCACTTTGATTACAATCCACAAATCTCTGTCCCTGTTTTTCAAAACCACAGCACATGATGATTTCTGTTCACAAAACATTTTTTTCTCCCGAGAAATAGATATCTTTAAAGGCTAAGAGGAAAGCACTTACTTTCTCTCGATTATTTTCTCTTCAGTTCAGCCGCTCAGTCCTGTCCGACTCTTTGCGACCCCATGGACTGCAGCACGCTAGGCCTCCCTGTCCATCACCAACTCCTGGAGTTTACTCAAACTCATGTCCATTGAGTCAGTGATGCCATCCAACCATCTCATCCTCTGTCGTCCCCTTCTCCTCCCGCCTTCAATCTTTTCCAGCATCAGGGTCTTTTCAAATGCTTCAGCATTTTGTACAGGTGGCCAAAGTATTGGAGTTTCAGCTTCAACATCAGTCCTTCCAATGAATATTCAGAACTGATTTCTGTTAGGATGGACCTGTTGGATCTCCTTGCAGTCCAAGGGACTCTTGCATCTATACACATGATGCACACTTAGACAAATAACAAAACTTGCCTTGATTACTGTGTAAGGATTTAGAACAGAAGTCCTAATCTTGGCTAGAATCACTCCAGGAGCTTTGAAATATCCTGGTGCTGAGATCTCACTCCAGGCCAATCATATGAAAATCTCTGGGGGTGGGATTAAGGAATCAGCACTTTTAAAGTCCCCAGTTGATTTCAACGTGCAACCAAAGTTGAGAGTCCCTGGGTGAGAGCCATTTGATAAAAATGGTGAACTCGGGCTTTCAGTTACTGTTTGCTTTTATTGGAGTTTCAGCTTCAACATCAGTCCTTCCAATGAATATTCAGAACTGATTTCTGTTAGGATGGACCTGCTGGATCTCCTTGCAGTCCAAGGGACTCTTGCATCTATACACATGATGCACACTTAGACAAATAACAAAACTTGCCTTGATTACTGTGTAAGGATTTAGAACAGAAGTCCTAATCTTGGCTAGAATCACTCCAGGAGCTTTGAAATATCCTGGTGCTGAGATCTCACTCCAGGCCAATCATATGAAAATCTCTGGGGGTGGGATTAAGGAATCAGCACTTTTAAAGTCCCCAGTTGATTTCAACGTGCAACCAAAGTTGAGAGTCCCTGGGTGAGAGCCATTTGATAAAAATGGTGAACTCGGGCTTTCAGTTACTGTTTGCTTTTTGTTTTTTACAACCACAAGGTGGCAGTGTGACAATGCAGTGCACATACAGGCCCTTCTGTTGCAGGGACTTAGAAATTTGTATCAGTAATGCTAATTAATAGCATTTTGAAGGTTCCTCCAACTAGAGACAGCACTGACTTTTTCCCCCTGTTGTTCTCTTTTGCTTTGGTTGGTTAAGAAACCTTTTAAATAGAAAACTTTATTTCAACAGGTTAAATTAGCAGGAACTGTTCTTTACCGTCTGAGCCACCAGGGAAGCTCCATATAATAAACTATAGTTGAGTGGAAAATGCAAAAAAAACTCAAACAGACTTTACGTTCAGATAGACTTGGGTTTAATGCTGCCTGTGCTACTTACTGATAGACTGTTTAATCTCTTTGTGCTTTAATTGTATGCCTAGATAAGGAGGACTGTTAATTGGACTAAATGCGGTAATATGTGAAAATCAACTCTGTGTGAATGGTACTAGGATGGGGATGATGTCGAGCATGACAATGAGAAGGCTGTGATAGAGTCAGTTACACAAAGTCCAGAAAAGCTCAGGATGTGGTGCTTTCTCACGTATGGTCTTTTTCTGCACGGCATTTCTTCTTTCGTGGCGTGTGTCCCATCTTTCACTTTCCTCTGGAAATTATACTAATACAAATAAACATGCTCTAGCTGCCTTCACTTAAAGAATAAAGAATCAGTCATTATTTTTTTAAAATACACCATTAGCAACGGAAGTATCTTCCACCAATTTATAGTCATTTTGTAAAAAATTAGACTTTGTTCACAATTACTCTAGTTCATGTCTCAAACCTTGATATTGATGCGTTTGAACTGTGGTGTTGGAGAAGACTCAAGAGTCCCTTAGACAGCAAGGAGATCAAACCAGTCAATCCTAAAGGAAATCAGTCCTGAATATTCATTGGAAGGACTGATGCTGAAGCTGAAGCTCCAATATGTTGGCCCCCTGATGCAAAGAACTGACTCATTTGAAAAGACCCTGATGCTGTGAAAGATTGGAGGCAGGAGGAGAAGGGGACTACAGTGGATGAGATGGTTGGATGGCATCACCAACTCGATGGACATGAGTTTAAACAAGCTCAGGGTGTTGGTGATGGACAGGGAGGCCTGGCGTGCTGCAGGCCATGGGGTCGCATAGAGTTTGACAGGACTGAGCGAGTGAACAGAAGGTCACTAGTGACTTCCTAGAGGCCAAGTCCAAAGAAAATTGGCAGCTTGTGCATCTTTGACATTTGAATAGACTATAAACACCCTCCTTCCCGATACATTCCCCACTGATCACTGTGATGACACCCTTCTTATTCGCTAGTCACCACTGCTGTCTGAGTTGTTTTCTCTTCCCTTAGAACTGAGGATCCCAAGAGTCCTCTCCCATAGCCCTAACTTCTTTTCTCCAGGGGAATCTTTGGCTTCCTTGCCCACAGCATGAATTTTAATTACTATGAATGACTTTCAAATCTATGCATTGTTACACGTGGCTGTCCTGAACTCCAGATCTATAAATCTAGCTGTAGATTTAGACTGACATTTAGACTGGCAACACAAAATTCACATGTTGAATTTTGAGCTGGACATAGCCTCTGTCACCCCACACTGATTCCTCTTTCTTCCCGACTTCACACCTTTTAATCCACGGCATTACTTTCCACCCAGGTGATTGAACCGAATCCCTAGGAGTCACTCTACACGTCTCCCTCCTCAAATCCAAATTGTCCAAAGTTTCTCAATTTTTTACCACCTCCTGAAAAATACTTTGCAACAGTGGTGTTCAGTCTCAGAAGTCTTCATTGCTTACTTCACTCGTAACGCTTTCACACATATCAGTCTGACTTCTGCACCAACACAACTCAACTGTTGTATCATCCACCCTTCCCTTACAGGATGCTCCCTGAGACCACATCTTCAAATGATCATCTGCACACGAATCCCCTTCTCAGCTCCTCCTTGAGGACCCAGTGCCAGATGACTTAAAAAAGAAGATTTAATCCGATTAGTTTCCGGAGACAGATTTTACTAACCTTTTTTCCATCACTGTAGAGTATTTTCAACTCATCAGACTTTTAAAGGGCAATTACTTCATCTGTAGTATTAGAATGTTTAATTTTATTTAAGAGCACAGACATACTTCCTGAAACTTGTCTAAGCAATTAAAAAAAATCAACTGGTAAGTATTACAAGCTGCCATTTGTCTACTTGGGCTTTCTGGTGGCTCAGATGGTAAAGAATCTGCCTGCAATGCAGGAGACCTGGATGGATCCCTGGGTTGTGAAGATCCCCAGGAGAAGGGAGTGGCTAACCCTTCTAGTATTATTGGCTGGAGAATTCCATGGACAGAGAAGCCTGGTGGGCTGCAGTCCATGGGGTTGAAAAGAGTCAGACATGACCAAGTGACTAACACTTTGATTTCACTTCATTTGTCTACTTTTCGAAGGTCAAGTGCTGTGCTCAGTCATATCTGACTCTTTGCACCCCTATGGACTGTAGCCCACCAGGCTCCTCTGTCCATGGGATTTTTTCCCAGCAAGAATACAGGAGTGGGTAGCCATTTCTTTCTCCAGGGGATCTTCCCAACCCAGGGATTGAACTCATGTCACTTCCTCCTACATCTCCTACATTGCAGGCAGATTCCTTACCGCTGAGCCACTGGGCTGTCTACTTTTGGAGGCAACTATATTTTTGGTGATTGGACACCACGTCATTGTTTATTGCATAGTCAGGTCACAAAATAGAGAAACACTGTGACTCTCAAAAATAACTATGTTTAGTCATTTTTTTTATAGTTGTCATAGTGCTGTTATACTTTTATTAATATGGTAAATTTTATAAGACTGTTAGAGGGACAGTGAATCTCATTGTGGATAATGAACTGTTCTTGGTACTACAGGGAATATAAAGTTTTCAGAAAAAAATTTGCTTAGTCGCTAAGTTGTGGCTGGATTTTTGAGACCCCATGGACTGTAGCCTACCAGGCTCCTCTGCCCATGGGACTTTCCAGACAAGAATACTGGAGTGGGTTGCCATTTCCTTCTCCAGAGGATCTTTCTGACCCAGGAATCGAACCCAAGGCTCATAGAACATATCAAACAGTGTCATTAGCCAAAGAAACAAACATATCATTTAGTGCTGTGTAAAAATTATTCAATATAAATGTTTCTTTCCAGTCAGGAGGCTAAAATTTTAAGAAGTTATATTCTTCAAAAATTTGAAATACATTTGGAAAACTTACTTCTGTATGTGTTGAGTCAAGGAAATTTAAAAGGCAA
Source organism: Oreotragus oreotragus (assembly GCA_006410675.1). Classification (NCBI taxonomy): domain Eukaryota; kingdom Metazoa; phylum Chordata; class Mammalia; order Artiodactyla; family Bovidae; genus Oreotragus; species Oreotragus oreotragus. Next base: position 187,235 of record SJYX01003315.1, on the reverse strand, counting down.
ATTTTCACATTTCTTTTAACAGTTTTTCTGATTTCATTTTGTACTAAAATACATTTATCTTGGTTGAAGCCTTACCATAAATCATGCATGCCTTGGTAGTGCTCAGACTGCAAAGGTTAATAAGAAAAAACAAAGCATATTTCACTAGGACAGAATATAAGTTTCTTTGATCCAGCTACTGAATTAATAGAGGGAGCATACATAGAAAGACAATGCTATTTAAAGCTTTCATTGGCATTTTCAACAAGAGAGCAAACACACACCGAGAAAAAAGGTAGAACAAAACCATCCTGTATGCTGAATTAGGATAAAATAAGCAGAAAGCAAACACCAGCATCTTCATGATTGTCATATGGTCAGAACATGACTGATATGGAAAAAATGTTAATTCAGGGCTTAAAGATGACTACAAAGAACAACTTAGTGCAATTTAGCTCTTTCATATCTGGATTCATGTGTGGAGAGACCTGATGTTGGCCAGGGTATTGTAACACAAAGCCTTTTGGCAGATGTATTGACTACTCAGGTGGTAGCTGCCAGATCCAGTTACATGTATAGACCGATAGAAAATGGGAACAGAAATCAGAGTGGCCTCCTTAAATTTGTCATTAATGAAAATGTTTTGTGACTGTTAAATTATTCTGTTTAACATTTCTTCAACCCTAAGAATTCTTCATTCCATTTTTTNTATTCTTGCCTGGGAAATCCCAAAGACAGAGGAGCCTGGCAGGCTACAGTTCATGGGACTACCAAGAGTCAGGCATGATTTAGCCACTAAACAGCAGCAGCAGCATATAGAATCTAAAAGATGGTACAGATGAATCTGTTTGCATGCCAAGAATAGAGACACAGATGTAGAAAATGGACATGTGGACACAGAAGGGGAAGTGAGGTGTGAGAGGAGTTGGGAGAGTAAGAGTGACATATATGCACCGCCATGTGTACAATACGTAGCTAACGGGAAGCTGCTCTCTAGCACAAGGAGCTCAGCTCGGTGCTCTGTGATGATGGGTGGGAATGGGGGGTGTGGGGGAGGGAGATTCAAGAGGGAGGGGATATATCTATACTTATTGCTGATTCTTTTGAACTGTGGTGTTGAGAAGACTCTTGAGAGTCCCTTGGACTGCAAGGAGATCAAACCAGTCAATCCTAAAGGAAATCAGTCTCGACTATTCATTGGAAGGACTGATGCTGAAGCTGAAACTCCAATACTTTGGCCACCTGATGGAAAGAACTGACTCATTGGGAAAGACCCTGATGCTGGGAAAGGTGGAAGACAGGAGGAGAAGGGGATGACAGAGGAGGAGATGGTTGAAATGGCATCACCTACTCAATGGACATGAGTTTGAGCAAGCTCTGGGAGTTGGTGATGGACAGGGAGGCCTGGTGTGCTGCAGTCCATGGGGTCGCAAGGAGTCAGACACGACTGAGTGACTGAACTGAACTGATAGCTGATTCACATTGTTGTATAGCAGAAACCAAGACAACATTATAAAGCAATTATACTCCATTTAAAAAAATGAAGTTGCAAGAGAGAGCAACTTGTACCTTAGGAGAATCAACTAGGAATTTAAATAGATGCTGATTATAAAGATCTTTTCAGCAAGAAACCATGCCCAGCCATAAGAACTCAAGAGATTGCCCCCCAAATCCATATTCCTTAATTTCAATCTTATTATGTAGAAATATGCTCTTTAATTTACTGTCTGGCAGTACTAATATTTGAGTTTCACATTCCCCAAAATGCAGAAAATCGAAGAAAATGCTGACTTGTTGTCCTTGAGCAGGAAAGGGTACAGCTGCAAGTGTTGAGACTCCAGTAGTAGAAAAACATTGCAGTTCAGTTATTTTCTCCACCTTCCCAATTGCAGTATCCCTGACATCCCTAATAGGCATATTTCAGCATTGCCGAGTAGGCTGCTCACATAATTGTCCTCCAAGCACTTGCGAGAGTGAAGGAACTGAGGGCTATTAATAACTGCGAGGACAGCAAGCAGGTGACTGTGTTGGGCAAGTTGAGAAGTACAATCCTATGTATGCCTCATACAAAACCCCTCTATACTTATGTTTCTATTTCCTGTTTTACAAAGATCTTAATTTAAATATTGTTTAGATATTGTTTCATTATTCCTTATTTTAGTTTCGTCTCAATTACTATTTGCTCTGAATCATTCTTAATATTCTTAAACTTTTAATCAAAAGTTTATCATTAATTAACTTTGTAACTTCAAGATACTTTTTACAAACTGTTTTGAATCCTAGTTTCCTGATTTGAGGATTATTACACTGGTGGCTCAGAGGTTAAAGCGTCTGCCTGCAATGCAGGAGACCTGGGTTCGATCCCTGGGTCGGGAAGATCCCCTGGAGAAGGAGATGGCAACCCACTCCAGTATTCTTGCCTGGAGAATCCCATGGACGGAGGAGCCTGGTGGGCTACAGTCCACGGGGTCGCAAAGAGTCGGACACGACTGAGCGACTTCACTCACTCACTCACTCACACTGTATATAAAAGCCTAGTGTACGGTATCTTCAGAGAAGGCAATGGCACCCCACTCCAGTACTCTTGCCTGGCAAATCCCATGGACAGAGGAGCCTGGTAGGCTGCAGTCCGTGGGGTCGCTAAGAGTCGGACATGACTGAGCGAGTTCACTTTCACTTTTCACTTTCATGCATCGGAGAAGGAAATGGCAATCCACTCCAGTGTTCTTGCCTGGAGAATCCCAGGGACGGGGGAGCCTGGTGGGCTGCCATCTCTGGGGTCACACAGAGTTGGACATGACTGAAGCGACTTAGCAGTATGGTATCTTCTCAGAAAAAGAAATATGACTTCCTTTATATAGATATAGAAGAGAGAGAATTAGATATGGAAGAGTGATATTCATTTATGAAGCCCTGCTTCCCAGGTGGCACTATTGGAAAAGAACCCACTTGCCAATGTAGGAGACATAAGAGTCACAGGTTCGATCCCTGGGTCGGGAAGATCCCCCTGGAGGAGGGCATGGCAATCCACTTCACTATTCTTGTCTGGAGAATCCCATGGACAGAGGAGCCTGGCAGGCTAAAGTCCATGGGTTTACTGAAGTAACTTAGCACATACAAAGATAGTTAGGGAAGCAGATCTAAGAGCATTGTAACATTTTTCTTTAGCGTCACGATGTCACAATCAATTCTGCAGTTCCTTTTCGTTTTATTCATATACCATATCCATGTTAGCATTGAAGATATTTCTTCTATATCGTTCCTGTCTTTTAGGTGCTAGCTCGTATTAGTGTTCCCCACCAAGAATCTATCTGGATCTTTCTGAGCATGATGGCAAGTTTGAAGTTTGGAAACCTTGACAGGTTTCAGAGGCATGCTTTCTATCATGCCTTTCTGGTGTTTTCAAAGCCAAAATCTTTATTTACAAGGAACTTCCAATTACTTCTTTTTTTTCTTTTGAAACTCTCTGGTCACTTCACCTCTATAGCAATATTCTCATTCTCCAAGTATTTCTGTAAATGTTCCTTTCCCCTCATCTTGTTTCCCCCACCTCCTCCTTCTTTAACTCATCTTCCTCTGGCCAAACTTTAAATGTTGGTGTCTGACAGGGGCCCATTTTGGCCCTTTACTCTTTCTCCCTGCCTTGACTTCAGCAAACTCCTCTTGCTGATAGTCTCAAATAAACATGTCTCTAGCCAGTGGCATTTCTGTGAACATCATATTATATGTTTGATTATCAAATAACCATCTCTGCCCACATAACACTAAGGCTCATTTCTCCATCAATCTCATTTTCCATTTTTTTACTCTCTATATTTTCAGTTGACTCCGCTAATATTGCCATTGTCTAGCTACTGTGCTTAGAAAGCTGGGAATCATTCTTTCCCATCACACACATTCCATCAAAAACAAAATTCTAGCAATTTGATTTATTAATGTTTATCAAGGATTCCTTTTTAATTTGATTTACAGAATTTTGTTGTTTACCGTCAAACCTCAACGTGAATCAGCCATAGGTATACATATATCTTCTCCCTTTAGAACCTCCTTCCCTTCTCCCTCCCCATCCCACCCCAAGAACTAAGGATTCTTGAATCCATGTTCTCTGTCTATTTTTAACTTCTCCACCCCAGCCGGACCTTTTAGTGTTTTGTCTAGATGGTGCAGCAGCTCCCTGACTCTTCTGTGTGATTGTAGTTGTGCTTTTCTTGACTCTGGCCATAGATTTAGCCATGCTGCTCTCTTTCACTCTTTGGTGGGTTCTCCCCCATTAGAAAAACATCTTCATTTCAGCCATGGTACCTGAAACCATTCTTGATCCAGCCTTTCTCTGACCCATCTGTTTCTCTAGGCATGGCCCTCTTGTCCCTTCTGACNGCTGTTCTCTTTCACTCTTTGGTGGGTTCTCCCCCATTAGAAAAACATCTTCATTTCAGCCATGGTACCTGAAACCATTCTTGATCCAGCCTTTCTCTGACCCATCTGTTTCTCTAGGCATGGCCCTCTTGTCCCTTCTGACCACATAAGTTATAGTTTGTGACCACAGATGCCTCTGGTTCTCTTGCTGTGGGTGTACAGCTGAGCAGAGAAACACACACACACCACCACCATTCTCAGCACCACCACCACCCTCGCCACCACCATCATTCTGTTTTCTAGATTCTGTGGCCTAGAGTCATCTTTTTCTTTTCCTCACTTTACCTTGTCAATATCCAAGATATTTTTTCACTCACTGAGCTAGTACAAGTGTCATCTACTCCAAGAAGAAAAGGTTTCGCTTAGGGTTTCTTCACTCTGCTCCCATATACCACCTACATATTTCTTTTATTTTTCATGCTGTATGTTAATTATCTGTTTTGCATAAGTCTTACTCTGCTAAAATTCTGAGTTCCTTGAAGTCAGCAGTCACATTATTCACTTTCAAAATATCGATTTCTAATATAGCCTAGCATACATATACTGGGTGCCCCAAACCTTTATTGAATGAATGAATGTAATAAATGAGTAAGTCAATCCCAATATCTACTAACTCATAGTTACTTGTATTTGGCCATGTGTTTATCTAATTTAACTGAAACCATTTGTACCTGTATAAATGGTGTCATTAATATAAAACATATCTAATCCATATTGACTTATGATATGCAAGCTATATGAATTCCTAAAAGAATTTAAAATAGGTAAGCAGAGTTCAAATCTTCAAGAGGAAATAAATCGTCAGTCTCTTGAAGAATATGCAAAAGCATGCAAGATATAAGCCCTAATAACTCTCCATAGATTATTCTTAATTTCTTCTCATCCTTAATTTTCTCACATCTCAACTTGTTCAAATCTACTAAACTTTCTTAAAATACACTCTGGGGCACTTCTCATGATACCCACTCCTCATTTCCTTTTTATTTAGAATGTTACCTGGGAAGAGAGAATCCTTCCTGTTTAGTAAGGTGGGGAAAGGGAACAACAGAGCAGTAGATCCCTAGCTTCATCTAACAGGGAAAGGCAGGGGGTGTATGGACCACTGAATGCTGACGATAGCTGTCTGAGCACATGCATATGTATGCTGGCATACGGCATTACTTTTTTTGGATTATTGGTCAGTTACTATTTTATTTTTTTAATTTTATTTTACTTTACAGTACTCTACTGGTTTTGGCATACGTTGACATGAATCCACCACGGGTGTACACGAACTCCCAAACATGAACCCCCCCACTCCCTCCTCCCACCCCCTATCATCCCTCCGGATCATACCTGTCTCTTATACACATCTGCTGCAACTCCCTGACTCTTCTGTGTGATTGTAGTTGTGCTTTTCTTGACTCTGGCCATAGATTTAGCCATGCTGTTCTCTTTCACTCTTTGGTGGGTTCTCCCCCATTAGAAAAACATCTTCATTTCAGCCATGGTACCTGAAACCATTCTTGATCCAGCCTTTCTCTGACCCATCTGTTTCTCTAGGCATGGCCCTCTTGTCCCTTCTGACCACATAAGTTATAGTTTGTGACCACAGATGCCTCTGGTTCTCTTGCTGTGGGTGTACAGCTGAGCAGAGAAACACACACACACCACCACCATTCTCAGCACCACCACCACCCTCGCCACCACCATCATTCTGTTTTCTAGATTCTGTGGCCTAGAGTCATCTTTTTCTTTTCCTCACTTTACCTTGTCAATATCCAAGATATTTTTTCACTCACTGAGCTAGTACAAGTGTCATCTACTCCAAGAAGAAAAGGTTTCGCTTAGGGTTTCTTCACTCTGCTCCCATATACCACCTACATATTTCTTTTATTTTTCATGCTGTATGTTAATTATCTGTTTTGCATAAGTCTTACTCTGCTAAAATTCTGAGTTCCTTGAAGTCAGCAGTCACATTATTCACTTTCAAAATATCGATTTCTAATATAGCCTAGCATACATATACTGGGTGCCCCAAACCTTTATTGAATGAATGAATGTAATAAATGAGTAAGTCAATCCCAATATCTACTAACTCATAGTTACTTGTATTTGGCCATGTGTTTATCTAATTTAACTGAAACCATTTGTACCTGTATAAATGGTGTCATTAATATAAAACATATCTAATCCATATTGACTTATGATATGCAAGCTATATGAATTCCTAAAAGAATTTAAAATAGGTAAGCAGAGTTCAAATCTTCAAGAGGAAATAAATCGTCAGTCTCTTGAAGAATATGCAAAAGCATGCAAGATATAAGCCCTAATAACTCTCCATAGATTATTCTTAATTTCTTCTCATCCTTAATTTTCTCACATCTCAACTTGTTCAAATCTACTAAACTTTCTTAAAATACACTCTGGGGCACTTCTCATGATACCCACTCCTCATTTCCTTTTTATTTAGAATGTTACCTGGGAAGAGAGAATCCTTCCTGTTTAGTAAGGTGGGGAAAGGGAACAACAGAGCAGTAGATCCCTAGCTTCATCTAACAGGGAAAG
>SJYX01003315.1:135387-158455 GCA_006410675.1 Oreotragus oreotragus | reverse complement strand
TGGCAGAAAGTGAAGAGATACTAAAAAGCCTCTTGATGAAAGTGAAAGTAGAGAGTGAAAAAGTTGGCCTAAAGCTCAACATTCAGAAAACAAAGATCATGACAGCCAGTCCCATCACTTCATGGGAAATAGATGGGGAAACAGTGAAAACAGTGTCAGACTTTATTTTGGTGGGCTCCAAAATCACTGGAGATGGTGATTTCAGCCATGAAATTAAAAGACGCTTACTCCTTGGAAGAAAGTTATGACCAACCTAGATAGCATATTCAAAAGCAGAGACATTACTTTGTCGACTAAGGTCTGTCTAGTCAAGGCTATGGTTTTTCCAGTGGTCATGTTTGTATGTGAGAGTTGGACTGTGAAGAAAGCTGAGTGCTGAAGAATTGTTGCTTTTGAGAAGTCTCTTGAGAGTCCCTTGGACTGCAAGGAGATCCAACCAGTCTATTTTGAAGGAGATCAGCCCTGGGATTTCTTTGGAAGGAATGATGCTAAAGCTGAAACTCCAGTACTTTGGCCACTTCATGCGAAGAGTTGACTCATTGGAAAAGGCTCTGATGCTGGGAGGGACTGGGGGAGAAGGGGACGACAGAGGATGAGATGGCTGGATGGCATCACGGACTCGATGGACATGAGTCTGAGTGAACTCCAGGAGTTGATGATGGACAGGGAGGCCTGGTGTACTGCGATTCGTGGGGTCGCAAAGAGTCGGACACGACTGAGCAACTGAACTGAACCGATATTTCAGGGCTAAGAGGCTTATATGTGTTTGTGTTAAAAGTTGCCTGAGGGACTTCCTTGGCAGTCCAGTGGTTAAGATCCTGGTTAAGACTCTGTGATTCCAGTTCCTGGAGTGTGACTTTGATCCCTGGTCAGTAACTAAAATCCAATCTGCTGCCTTATGCAGGAAAAAACAAAACAAAACAAAACAAAAAACCTTCCTGAATTGAAACCATCCAGGTTCAGGTGATTACTTTAAAGGTGTTCACTTATTTGCCTTCTTCATAGAACAGTGGTCTTCAGCCTTTAACATCAGTCTCTGGGGAGCTTTTGAAAAATACAAATGCCTTGATTCTACCCAAGGTCCGGTGCGTTACAATATGGGAGGTGCGAAGGGTGAATGGGGTGTTTAGTGGAGTTTTTTTTTTTTTTTTCTTTTAGAAGCATTACAGGTTTTTTCTAAGGTAGAGCAGAATTTGACAGTTATTGCATTGTTGTTATTTAGTCACTCAGTCATGTCCCACTCTCTGCAACATCAAGGACTGCAGCACAACAGGCTTCCCTGTCCTTCACGATCTCCCAGAGCTTGCTGTAGCTCATGTCAGTGATGCCATCCAACCATTTCATCCTCTGTCATGCCCTTCTCCCCCTGCCTTCAATCTTTCCCACCATCAGGGTCTTTTCCAATGAGTCCGTTTTTCCCATCAAGTGGCAATTGGAGCTTCAGCTCAGCATCAGTCCTTCCAATGAATATTCATGGTTGATTTCCTTTAGGATTGACTGGTTAGATCCCCTATCTTGCAGTCCAAGGGACTCTCAAGAGTCTTCTCCAGAATCACAGTTCAAAAGCATCAGTTATTCGGTGCTCAACCTTCTTTATGGTCCACCTCTTACCACCATACATGACTACTGGGAAAACCATAGCTTTGACTAGACAGATCTCTGTGAACAAAGTAATGTCTCTCCTTTTTAATACGCTGTCTAGGTTGGCCATATTTTTTCTTCCAAGGGGAAAGTGTCTTTTATTTTCATGCTGCAGACACAATCTTCAGTGACTTTGGGACCCCAAAAAAAGTCTGTCACTTTTTCCATTCTTTCCCCATCTATTTGCTATGAAATGATGGGTCCAGATAGATTGACTGGTTAGATCCCCTATCTTGCAGTCCAAGGGACTCTCAAGAGTCTTCTCCAGAATCACAGTTCAAAAGCATCAATTATTCAGTGCTCAACCTTCTTTATGGTCCACCTCTTACCACCATACATGACTACTGGGAAAACCATAGCTTTGACTAGACAGATCTCTGTGAACAAAGTAATGTCTCTCCTTTTTAATACGCTGTCTAGGTTGGCCATATTTTTTCTTCCAAGGGGAAAGTGTCTTTTATTTTCATGCTGCAGACACAATCTTCAGTGACTTTGGGACCCCAAAAAAAGTCTGTCACTTTTTCCATTCTTTCCCCATCTATTTGCTATGAAATGATGGGTCCAGATGCCATGATCTTCACTGTTTGAATGTTGAGTTTTAAGCCAGCTTGTTCACTCTCCTCTTTCACCTCCGTCAGGAGGCTTTTTAGTTTCTCTTCACTTTCTGCCGTAAGGGTGGTGTCATCTGCCTATCTGAGGTTATTGGTATTTCTCCCAGCAACACTGATTCCAGCTTGTGCTTCATCCAGCCCAGCGTTTCTCATGATGTACTCCACATATTATAAGTTAAATAAGCAGGGTGACAATATACAGCCTTGATGTACTCCTTTCCCAATTTTGAATTACTGCACTAACCCTTCAATAATTTGTGACTGGGGACATTGTGTTGTTATCCTCACGTTCATAGTGTAATGTAGTGCTCTGTATTAGTGGTTCTCTGAGGACTTGTCGAATGAATGATGGAGCAGACATCCCCTGTCTAGGGTCCCCAACCTTTAGGATCTGATAATGCCTGATGATCTGACGTGGAATTGACTTAATAATAATAGCAATAAAATGCACAGTAAAGGCAAGGCACGTGAATCATCCCCAAACCATCCCCCCTTATTGCTCTGTGGAAGAATTGTCTTCCATGAAACCAGTCCCTCGTGCCAAAAAGGTTGGGGACCACTACCTTATCGTATGTGCACACACTTGTCCGTTGAGTGACATCCAGCTGAGTCTAGTTCCAGATTTAGTCATGTCGGTCTTCGTTTTCTTAGCACAGGTGCAGCCGTGAACAGCAGTGAGAGTCTCCCTCCTTCCTCATCCGTCAACGACATCTCCTCCATGTCCACCGACCAGACCCTGGCATCTGACACTGACAGCAGCCTGGAAGCCTCGGCAGGACCCCTGGGTTGTTGCAGGTGACTAGCCGCCTGCCTGCGAAACCCAGCGTTCTTCAGGAGATGATGTGATGGAACACACACGCAGACACTCATGCACACATGCAAATGCAGACACGCAATGACAAGAATGTGGCAAGGGAGAGAATCCGAGTCTAAAATTGAAACACATCTTTCAGCCTGCTTCTTCTCCAGAGTTCTGTATTGCAGCTAAGCCAAATGTATATTTAACTCCTAGATGCTCTTGCTTTGGTATTCTTCCAATGATGCTTTTACTACAGAAAGCAAATCAAACACAATTAGAGAAGCCTTCTCCATAAAGTGTAATTTTAATGGCTGCAGAACCAGTGACCTGTAACTGCCCTTTCAAATGGCATGACAAGGTGTGCAGTGGCCCCATCCAGCATGTGTGTGTCTCTATCTTGCATCTACCTGCTCCTATTGGCCTAGTCAGAGGGATGTAGATACAGATCCGCATGTGTCTGTATTCATACAGCACCACTTACTTAGAGATGCTACTGTCAGTGCCCTCAGGGCTCTCCCAAGACATCACGCACTGGGGTACCACATGGTCCATTTCATGTGATCTATTACTCTGACATAAACCCATCTGTAATATATTGCCAGTATATAAGCTATTTAGTTTGTTAATGGATTAAGCTGTATGTCTTATAAGAAAATGTGTAAAGGGCGGAATATGGGGAGGGAGTGAGTTCTCTTGGACCCTTGAAGATGTAGCTTCCAAATCTGAACTGATTAAATGGCACCTGTAAACCAATTAATAGAAAGAACATATGTGATGCTTATGTACAGTGTGGGGTGGGAGAGGGTAACAGTTTCCAGGTACTGAATGGTTTGACCTTTAGAAGGAAGGTAGGCATAACAGCTGAGGGTCTTTTCTCTGATAATGAGGGGGTAGGAGAGACTAGGGTAGTGTGACCATGTGGGAGGAAGAACTAAAGGAGGTATGACCCAGATTCTAGGAGACTCTGACATTCCTGTTTTAGAAAGGAGACCCTCGTTTGTCGTTTGCAAATTATGTGTCACAACTGAGAAGAGATTGGCAGCTAGTGAGGCAGGGTTAGTGTGTCCATATCTGATGGGAACCCTTTTCTGAAATAGAGGGGGGCTGCCTCCCTAACACAAAATGAGTTTACCTAGGCTATTTTAGATTGTGGGTTGTGTTTTCCATAACTGTGCTATTTTCCGTGTTTATACCTTGTCAAGGTTTTATTTTGAGAAGAAATATGACTTCCCTCTTCTGGAATTAAAAAAAAAAATTACTTAAAAAAATACCCAAAGCCCAGGGCGATCCTCAGGTTAGCATTTGAAAACATCCACAGACGTTCCTCAGGGGTTTCCGCGACTCCTTAACGTGGCCAATGTCTCATGTTTATTTATTTTTTTCATAAATTTCAACAATTCAAGAAGGGCTGATCATCTGAGTTTTGTACCACAAGTTGATGTGACAGCAATAACTCTGCCCATAAGTTACTGCTGCTAAATAGCTTTAGCAATAGAGTGTCTTAAAAGCCATGAAGCATTGATGTCAATGTTTAGCAAAATCTCCTGAATTTAGCTCAAAAATAAATGAAAGTGCTTTCCCAGGCACTTGAAGGAGGCACTGTGAAACATCCTGGTTCCATACAAGGCGATACCAGGATAACTTCTCAGCAATAACAGGACCAGGTCGACCCTTCTCCTCTTATTCACTCTAGTGAAGTGTCCATCACAACTCTTTGCACTCTGACCATTGTGGTGCTCACCAATGTGGTAGTATTTCAGCTGAAGAAGAAGTGAAACACACAGGGTGGTTGGTTGAGTGTGAGATGACGGGCAAATGGAATCCCTCTGAAAACAGAGCAGACAAGAATGCCAGTGCTCTGAAAACTGCCTTAAATACAACGATAGGGAAGCCGTATCTCTTCCTAAGCAATAGAATCAACTCCCACCATCGCCACGGGAGCAATGCTGCCATTTACCAGGGATTGCTTCACACCATAGATTTCATGACAAGAGGTCATTTGTTCAAAATGGAGAGAAAAATTATTAGACTGCAGCTCGTCCCCTGGAATAGAAGTGGCCCAGTGTCTCTATCTTGCTGCCCTTGCTTTTGGTTAATATTGCAGACAGTCTGATTGGGACAATGCTTCCACATTCACATGAGTTCTCTCAATTTTCTTTGCGTCACACTCTCTCAACCCTCCCCCACGCTCCCCCTCCCCCATTAAGGTTTCTCTTCTCTGCTTTCCTTTCTCTTCGTTGATCTCCTTTCTCTGTGCTCTTCTCTCGCTATACCTGCGGCCTCTCCCCTCCTGGCTCTTTAACCACATGAGGTTAAGTGCAGAGAGCACGAAGCTGTTGAAAGAGAGTGAACCCCAGGGAGAATTTCATCAGCCACAACACAACATCAGGAGACAAAAGGAAATCTCCAGCCAGCATCTTCAAACCACTTGACAGTTAGACTCTCTGTCATGTATGTGGATGTGATTTTTGTTTTCCCACTCAGATGAAACCGGGCAAGAACTACCTAAAGTCCCCCCTCCCCTTACTTGCTACTCCCACTTGCTACTTACTTACTTCTCTAAACTCCACTAGTCTGGCCTCTCCTGTTTCTTGGAAACGGGTTACCTTTAGCCAGAACTCCCTCCAATCAAGGAAAAATGGAACAACCTTTATATTGAGATATCATGTATTACAAAGCAAGCTAAGGGTTAGCTTCTTGACAGCTTCTACAATTAATTTTCCTAGATTATCAAAGCAACAGGCAATAGGCAAACAAAGAAAACCATCATTGCAAAAGTCCACCCACCCTTCACAATCTTGGGTCCATTTTATTAGAGTCTCTTCAGGAGGTGATTATGTTGTTACCAGATCCACAGAATATACTATGTTCTGCACTGAATCTTCTTTTCTTGAAAAAAAAAACAAATATTTCCGGTGCAGTCACCCATTCCTTCAAAAGGCCTCTCCTGCTTTTCAGGTAGGGGGATGTCAGGTCACTCTTGGGAAAAGTGAGATTCATGCCTATGGTTGGGGTTCCTTTCGAAATGTGAAGTTGGCCTGACCTTCCTTAAAGGGCAAGTAGTTTCATAGTGATCCTTCAAGAAATGTTTTGTAGTATTTTACGGGAGGGAGAGCTACATGTCCATGTGCAGGAGAAACTAGATTTTTGAGAGAGCTTGGCAAAACCACCACCACCACTTTGATATTTCTATATGTATTCTGTTGGCCAGTGTGTCCAAAAGAGACACACCGGCCTAATAACCAAATTTCTTCCTGTGGAATAAAAACTGATAATAATCTTACATCTTCAAGAATCTGATGACTGAGCTTGGAGAGAATGTACCCCATAGGTGGACCAGGGCCTGGTTTGTTACCTTCACTTGGAGTAAACTATTTAACTGAAGGCCAGGGAGCTGTATAGTTTTTTCTCAGTCTGTTATCATTATCAGAAGAATATTACCTAAGGATACTGATAGCAGCTGACTGGTAAATCAGAAAATAGGCCTTGACAAATAGAATAAGTAGACTAGGTGAGATTAGATAAATCCTTTTATGACTTGCCAGGGAAGGGGTAGGGGGCAGAATAAGCAAAACGGACTTTAAAATTTTAAATAGTCATTGCAAAATCTAAATTATTCCAAATCTATTTCTATGTAATTCTCAACATACGATAATCTAAATCTTAGAAGCATCATGCTCTGTGATGAATGCTATCAACCAGGTTAGAGGATTTATGCTGTATAGCTCAGAGAAAGGGATTAAATAGACTGAGGAATCTTTGATTCCAACCACTTTGGGTCTGAAGAGAAATCTCCACCCTCTACCTTGCTCACAATGCCCAGCGTGCATATTTTCCACAGAGATTATTGAACCCATAATGGAAACTCCTTTCTCTAAGAACAACAATCAACTTATAATGTACATAGTTACACTAATTATTTTCCATGTGATTAAAATATAAGATTTTATCTCTTTTAGCACTTGGACAGTTTTTTCACTGTCTGAAATGGCTCACTTTGACTCATTTCCTTGGTCAACAAGCTGAAATGGAAGATCTCTGTATATGAACTCCTGTACATCTAACTTTTGATTATGTGGGACCAATGGCCAGTATATCCTAAAGGACAGAAATCTCCCACCCCTAGTTAGCACTGAACTGTTCACCTTGCCATGTATATCTTGCAACAAGACCTAACTTACACCTGCCTGTTACTCTGCATGATTGGACTCCAGAGACCATTACAAATGATGAGAATTGTCCTGTGTCCGTGTTTATGAAATGGACTTAAAACACACACACACATTCATACACATCTCACCTTTACAGTTCTAGATCAACCCTGGGAAGCAAAACTACACACACCAGTTTCTTTGCAAGGTCTTAGTGGTGAGAACTGAAAGTCAGCCTGATAGATCAAATGCACTTCAGTGATATTTAATAAGGATTGAAATTATTTAAATCATTTGTGTCCTTTCTCACTCTTTTTCATTTTGTGTTGTTGTTTTTTTCCTTTTTTATTTTCAAGATGTTGGTGAAACAAGAGGATGAATGGGGGGAGAACTTTGGCTTTTTTGAACTCTTTGTAGGTGGATATGAAGTTGATACATTGTGATTTCTGTTTCTTATGAACTATTAAAAAACAGAGCAAATCTGCTTCTAGTAACATAAAGCCAAATCCAAACCCAGACTGTTGGAGTTTGCCTGTTGCTAACTGTTGTTGTGCTGCTCATTGTCTTGGGTTTTATGTCCTGACAATAGGTCTGAAGCATATCACATGATTTCATTGTGCAGTCTGATTGTGCCAGGGAATAAATAAGAAATGAGGAGTGACCTACTTTCTCACTTTGGGTAATGAGTGTGTAATACATATGTGACCATGTAGAAAGCTCTACTTTCATTTGGGATTAGTTTCTTCTAATCTCATTACTCAAGAGAGAGGTCAAAATTGTTGTGTGTGTGTGTGCGTGTGTCTACATGGTAGTTAACCTTACTCCTCAGTGAATGTAAAACCCATGTTAAGCTGTAAACATCTGAAAAATTGAGGAATGGCCTTCTATTTCTGTAAATACAATGTGTTATTTAACCAGCTAACTATTACAAAGAAAATCTGGAAGATAAACATACCTATTCTTTTGAGTTAACACAATTTAGTTTGGGTGAACTCCGGGAGCTGGTGATGGACAGGGAGGCCTGCGATTCATGGGGTCACAAAGAGTTGGACATGACTGAGTGACTGAATCGAACTGAACTGAACCTTTTATATATGAGAAAAATAGAAACCAAAAGCCATTTGTTATCTCTGGCATAGCTTCTATTTTAAATCACATATCTTTACTGTGTTAATAAAATAAGTTTAAAAGTGGCCAAGTATAGGCACCTGAAAATACAATATTAAAAAGAGGAATCACATTCCATAAGACTGCTTATGGAGAAAAAGGATCAGAAGGAGTTATTGGTGCATACCAGGTGCCATGAAAAGTTACCAAATATGTGGGTCATTTTGACCACATTTACAGTGAGAATAAAGATATCTTGAAAACTACCTTTCTTGCTTGTGCAACAACCATTCTAGAAGGAGGATTCTGTTTGCTCAGCAGTTGCACTGGGTTATACTCAAGGTAGAGGTTTTTGACCTTATGCATTTGTCAGAAAGCTACTTGTTGCATGTCTTTCCTCCCCGAAGTTTGAAAGGCATACCTGGAAGACATTTGCAAGTAATGAAACCCATTGAAAACGCTGTTGTCTCAGATCAGTGCATGTCAGGGACCACTGAACATGACAAGTCATCTCCCCAGGTCCAGACTGAATTCAATCTGTTCATCCTTTTAGATCAGTGTCTTCTCTTTTGTTACTGAAACAAACTAGACATGTACAGTTCCTAAGCACATGAAGTGTGATGGTGCATACAGAAGAATAAAACCCCACTTTGGAATTTCCCATCCTCTCTTGTCACATATTAAAGACTTGTTTATCATAGTATAAAACTTAATGTAAAATGTCTGAAATGCAATTGAGAAGATTCAAATTTTACTCCATGGTTCACTTCCTTGACACTGAACTCCTGGTTTTGTCCTTCTTTTTCTTCTTTTTGCCCAATGATCCACGTTGTCTGCAACTCAAAAGCAAATATAAAATGTTATTCATCTTAAAAACTCTCCACACTCTTCCTAGAGAAGTGTATCTCTCACAATTTGCTTTTCATGAACACTTTTATATTTGCATTTGTCAAAGGGTTATTTATGAACAACTAACTATACACAAAATCAGTTTTTATAAACCAAATATTATTTTACATGGACTAAGGAAACTATTGATATTAAAGTGCTTCTTTTATAAAAGGAAGACTTTCAAAAAGCAATTGTTTATTTCTTAATGTTAGTATTTTGCAAACTTGGATTTGGTGCAAATCAAGCTCTCAGAAAATTGCTCTAAATTTCTAATTTAAATTCTGAGTTACATTCATAAGTGGCACATTCATTCATTCCAAAGCCACTTGTTGAACATCTCTCTATATGTCCTTGGTAGGAGATAAATGCAACATAGTTCTTATCCTCACAAATTCAGAGTAAATAAAGCTTAACAGTTTAAAAATAAGTGGTTAAAGCAAAAAATCTTTAACTCATCTATTCTTTCTTTTAAAATAATAATGTGTTCAAATTAGTGGCATGATTTGAATGATTCCATTTTTATTATTCTCTTAAAGCAAATGAAACACAGAATCTGCTTCTTTAGATGTTATCATTTTGTCTAATTGTACATAATTACAATTAATGAAGGGCTTCCCTGGTGACTCAGCAGTAAAGAATTCTGCCTGCCAGTGCAGGAGGTGTGGGTTGGATCCCTGGGTTGGGAAGATCTGGAGAAGGAAATGTCAACCCACTCCAGTATTCTTGCCTGGGAAATCCCATGGACAGGGGAGCCTGGGCACAGTCCATGGGGTGCCAAAAAGTCGGACAAGACTTAGCAACTAAACCACAAGAAACAAATTTCAGTCTCCAGAAAAAGGGAGAAATGTGATGGCATTTTGACATCTTGTCAATGACTCGTGATATTTGTGTATCCCAACGACTTGTGTGTCCCAGGGGGGAAATAGATAAGAGGTTCAGAGGCTAAAAAACAACAACAACAAAACTAGCATGGATGCTTTTTTCTACATAATATAAAATTCATTTTGATACATGTTTCTTCCGAGAGCTATTGGGCCTGAATGCTGAGCTTGAGGCTCATATTTCAAAATATGCAAGTGAGTAAATAACATCACAGCAGATACTGGAGTCTCTCTGCACTGATGCTCTCATAGAAAGCCAAATCTTTGAAATTTGTTCAGTCTGTGGGGGTTGTTGGAGCCCTAAAATAAGGTAGAGTTTAGTCATTTGTTATTTTCTGTTAGAAACTCCAACTCAGAATATCACTGAATATGTGAACCAGAAACTTGACATTGAACTCTGAACATTCACTCACTGACCCATGCCACAGATATTGATTAAGTACTTCAGTCTTCCCATGATTGTTCTATGCACACTGAAAAAGTGAAAGTGAAAGTCATTCAGTCATGTCCAACTCTTTGCGACCCCACAGACTATATAGTCCATGGGATTCTCCAGGCCAGAATACTGGAGTGGGTAGCCTTTCCCTTCTCCAAGGGATCTTCCCAGCCCAGGGATCAAACCCAGGTCTTCCTCATTGCAGATGGATTCTTTACCAGCTGAGCCACAAGGGAAGCCCAAGAATACTGGAGTGGGTATCCTATCCCATCTTCAGTGGATCTTCCTGACCCAGGAATTGAACCGGGGTCTCCTACATTGCAGGAGGATTCTTTACCAACTGAGTAATGAGGGAAACCCAAAGTCCTGTAGAGCACTAAGAAAACAAACAAAGTGGTTAAAAGGATAAGGCATGGTAAGGTATCATTTAGATGAGGTGATCAGGGCAAGGTTCTCAGAAGAGGTGATATTTGAGCAGAGACCTGAATAAAGTGAGGGAATGAGTTATATTAGTATCTGAGGGACAAGCAAGTTCAGAAGCCTTGGAGTAAGAGCTTGTTTCCTTGGAGTAAGAGCTTGTTTATATATATAAAGAATGAGTGTGAATAAAGGGCTTCCCCAGTGACTCAGTGGTAAAGAATCTGCCTGGCCAATTCAAGAGACTGGGGAGATGTGGGTTTGATCCCTGGATCGGGAAGATCCCTAGGAGGAAAAAATGGCAGCCCACTCCAGTATTCTTGGCAGGAAAATTCCATGGATAGGGGAACCTGGTGGGCTGCAGTCTAGGGGATCTCAAAGTGTCAGACAAAACTGAGCACACACTACCTCTTGTGACTAAAGCAGAATGGACAAGAGAAGCGTGATAATAAATGAAACTGAAGAGGTAGAAAGAGTCAGAGCGTGACAGGATCTTGGGATCTGACCTATCATGGGAAGATGATGGATAGAGCTGAGCATGGAAATGCCATAATATTTCTTTTTAAAAAGTATTTCCCTTGCTGCTGAGTAGAGCGAGGAGGTTAAGAAAGAAGACAAGAATGGAAATGAAGAATCCATTGTAAGGTGTATCAGGATCCAGAAAAGCATGTTGGAACTTGGGCTAAGAAGAGCTGGTGCTGAGAAGGAGTTGGAATCAGAGTCTAACTAAGGATACGTTGTGAAGGTAGAGTTGACAAGATCTGCTGATGGATTGAAATGGGATACGGAAGAAAGAGATGAAGGAATGATTGGGTTTTTAAGAAATCTAAGCTGCAAGGTAAATGATGGTGCAGTTGACTGAGAATGATGGGCTAGGAACATATTTGTGAAGAAATTCATATTTCTTGTTGGAAATGTCAGTTTGTTAGATATACTCATATGAAGTAGCTGGAGTTTCTATGAGGTTGAAGGTAGGAAAGAAGTTGAATGGAAACATAAATTTGAGAGTCACAAGTGTTGATTGAAACAAGGAGATTATAAGATGCTTAAGAGGTTGGAGGTAGATAAAGAAGGGTCCAAAGATGAATGTACCTCTTGTTCCAACATACAGAGGTCAGGAACAGGAGGGTGTTCTAAAGAATGTCTAGTAAAGCAGAGGGAAAACCAGGAACATGTGCTGTCCTGGAAGCCAAACAAAGTGTTTCAAAAATGAGGGAGTGGACACCACAGACAATGTCACTGAGCAGCTAAGATGGAGATGGAAGATTGACAATTGGACTTGATTTTATGAAGGTCATAGCTGACCTTGACTACGGTAATTTCTCTGCAATTTTGAGCAAGAAAGCATGATTCCACTGAGTTCAAGAGAACATGGGAAGCGAGAAGTTAGAAATGAGGTCAGAAAATTCAAAGTTTTTTTTTTTTTTCTGAATAATGAAGCAGAAGAGTGATGTTGAAAATAAACATATATATATATATATATATACATGATGAAAGGATTTTTTAAAGTTACCAAAATGTAAGTATGTATAGGCGGGCTTAATAGTTAAGAGCAAAATATCTAATGCAAGAGAGAAAGAGTATCTATTTGAAGGAGCAATATTCTGGAATAGGAGAGGTGTGCTCTCAAAGAGGAACTGTTGGACTGGGGAGCAGGCAGCACAGTTTTTGGAACAAGAGCAAAGATGGGTGTAGAGTGCAGGTGTAGGTTGTCTGGTAGATATGACGATGAAATATTAAAACAGGGACTTCCCTAGTTGTCCAGAGGTAAAAACTTCACCTTCCAATGCAGGGGGTGTGGGTTTGATCCCTGGTTGGGGAGCTAAAATCTCATGTGCTTTGTGGATTTTTTTGTTTTTTTCCTCAGTAAAAAGAGGCCATCGGTAAGTAAGGTTATATAAGTAAGATTATCTGCTGAATATGAGGATAGAAAGAGCTCATGGGGCTTATGAAGTGTGAAATAAATCTTAAAAATTACAAAAATAAGTTATTGGACAGCAATGAGAGGGAAATGAGCCATTTTTATATAAGGTAGACAAGTCAGTCAGTGGTCTTTGATCTTTAGCCACGTTTAGTTTTTTAGATGAAGGTTAGGAGGAAGCAGAAGTTGGATTTAGCCAAAGTTGAGTTCTTTTCTTTGCTTCCCAGGTGAGTGGAGTGGTGAAAGAGAAGATGAAGGGATTTGAGAGTGGAGTGTCTGAGCACGTGCTCAGTTGTGTCTGACTCTTTGGCACCCCACGAGCTATAGCCCACCGGGTTCCTTGATCCATGGAATTTCCCAGGCAGGAATACTGGGATGGGTTGCCATTTCCTACTCCAAGGAATAAATATGATGGAGAGCCACAGAAGCTAAGTTGATCAAGGAGGGAAGTGATGCCATGAGGGGATAATAATTTGTGAAAATTTAGGCAAGTCCATGGCTCTGAGATACTTTGGGAGTATTCAAGAATTGTTGGAGTGATGGTACAAAAAGGAGTGATCTATAAAGAGAAGAGGTGATAATCAGAGATTGGATCTTGGTATAGACATTTTGGTGACAGTGCAGTTATTTTTAGGCTGTATATTATCACCTCACTTGTTTAATTTGTATGCAGAGTACAGCATATGAAATGCTAGGCTTGAGAGTCCGTTGGACTGCAAGGAGATCAAACCAGTCAATCCTAAAGGAAATCAGCTCTGAATAGTCACTGGAAGGACTGATGCTGAAGCTCCAATAATTTGACCATCTGATGCAAGAGCCAACTCATTAGAAAAGACTCCAATGCTGGGAAAGATTGAGGGCAGGAGGAGAAGGGGATGACAAAGGATGAGATGGTTAGATAACATCACCGAGTCAGTGGACTTGATTTGGTCAAACTCTGGGAGACAGTGAAGGACAAGGAAGCCTGGCATGCTGCAGTTCATAGGGTTACTGTATCCGACACGACTTAGCGACCCAAGAACAGCAACAATTTTTTGTAATGCCGTGTTGTGAGGTCAACCTCGGGCATAGGTTTGATGTTTGGGCAAAGGAGAGTAAGATTTTTCAGGACCGAGTAGGTTGAGGAGCCGTTTGGCCAGAGGTGAGGACAAACAGCTGATTGGATGCTAAAAATACTCTTTCATGTGACATGTACTTCCAAGAAGGTTCTTAGGGAGGTGAGAGGATCAATACTCCAAAAGGAGCAATTTTAAGCAAAGAGAGACCTTCCTCTCATCAGGCTAATAATAATTGTGGGAATTATTTGTGTTGAATTGTGTTGTGGGAAGGAAAAATAGGCCATCCAGGAGAAGGCTGCAAGACAGCCATGTCTTTAGGACATAGCTGCTTCAGGAAAGATGTAGAGGGGACGCTGGCAGATCTAGAAGGTGTAATGGAAAGGTTGGGGAATGGGGGAGGGATCAGAGTTTGAAGCAAACGTGGGAATGTGCTGAGCAAGACGGGGATGAGCTCACAGGCAGAGACCAGCGACAAGGACCATTAGCTACTTGGATGAAAAGTAACCGAGGGTGAGGGCTTCCCAGGAGGCCCAGCAGCATCCACCTGCCAGTGCAGGAGTTATGGGTCGATCCCTGGGTCAGGAAGATCCCCTGAAGAAGGAAATGGCAACCCACTCCAAGAATTCTTGCCTGGGAAATCCCATGGGCAGAGGAACCCGGCAGGCTATAGTCCATAGGGTCACAGAAGAGTCAGACATGACTGGGCAACTAAATGGCAACAATAACAGAGGGTGAAGTGTTCTTCACTTCTATTAGCCTGTTCTATTCAATTAGCCTGTTCTAATTGGCTAAGAGTCGTTAGCCAATTCTAATGATTTTTGTGGAGGCAGGGAACATGTGTGTTGGGAGGAAAGGGCTAGGATGCTGCTGCTGCTGCTGCTGCTGCTAAGTCACTTCAGTCGTGTCTGACTCTGTGTGACCCCATAGACGGCATCCCACCAGGCTCCCCCATCCCTGGGATTCTCCAGGCAAGAACATTGGAGTGGGTTGCCATTTCCTTCTCCAATGCATGAAAGAGAAAAGTGAAAGTGAAGTCGCTCAGTCTGTCCGACTGTTAGCGACCCCATGGACTGCAGGCCACCAGGCTCCTCCGTCCATTGTATTTTCCAGGCAAGAGCACTGGGGTGGGGTGCCATTGCCTTCCCCGAAGGGCTAGGATGGACTTGGTGTTTTCACAAATTCTTTAAGGGCTCCCCTCAGAGCCAAGAGATAGCTTTGCTCCAAGCAAATAGTCCAACTTGACTCCTCACTCAGACAGTTCAGTGTTATCCTGTTACCTGTACTCTCCCCTTAAGAAAGGGACCCCTAAGATAAAACAAAAGGACTTCTACCTGTGTGGGCTGGTCTCACCTGGGCTTGACCCTCAAGGGGCTATGATGACAGCAGATACACATAGTCCATAAATAAAGAGTGTCATTCAGCCCTGGACCTGAGCCATAAATGGGATGTTAAACAACACACTTTTCATGGGCTAAACTTTGCNGATTTTCCAGGCAAGAGCACTGGGGTGGGGTGCCATTGCCTTCCCCGAAGGGCTAGGATGGACTTGGTGTTTTCACAAATTCTTTAAGGGCTCCCCTCAGAGCCAAGAGATAGCTTTGCTCCAAGCAAATAGTCCAACTTGACTCCTCACTCAGACAGTTCAGTGTTATCCTGTTACCTGTACTCTCCCCTTAAGAAAGGGACCCCTAAGATAAAACAAAAGGACTCTACCTGTGTGGGCTGGTCTCACCTGGGCTTGACCCTCAAGGGGCTATGATGACAGCAGATACACATAGTCCATAAATAAAGAGTGTCATTCAGCCCTGGACCTGAGCCATAAATGGGATGTTAAACAACACACTTTTCATGGGCTAAACTTTGCACTCAAATCTCTAGAGTAGGTTCAGTGAAGTCAGGCTGCCTGGGAAACTGTTCGTTATCCAAGTCACTTGGCAACAAGAGGCCCTTCAGCTGGTCAGTGCTAACACTCGGCTCATTTCCCACTGGTCCCATTAAGAAGACTATAAAGAGAATAATGAAAGAGACCTACAGGAGCCCCCGATCCAGCACGCTTTCCCTGTGGTTTGTGAATTCAAGCAAGGCAAAACACTTCACACCCTGGCTGCTTCCTTTGAATAAAGGGTAGAAGCCACCTGGGACCCAAGTGTGTTTTCAAGTCTCACAGGTGCCAGAAGGTTGTTAGGTGGAAGGCCACCTGGATGGCACAGGCTGGATAGGTCATCTTGTGTATTTGAAAGGGCCCCTCCCTAAAGTCGGTAACACAAGCACCTTTGTACAGGCTGTTCCACATGTGCTCCAGGGACGTCCTGGCCCCAAGCTGCCTCCCTGTCTGATCACCTCCAACTCACCCTTTAGGGCTATGTCATAGCCATGGCTCTGCAGTGCCTTGCCCAGCCTCACCTCTGTGATCTTTTAACATCTGCAGTACATCTCATGTGGAAATCATTGTAAATTAGGCTGAGAGCTGAAGAAGTGATGCTTTTGAACTGTGGTGTTGGAAAAGACTCTTGGAGTTCCTGGGACTGCAAGTAGATCAAACTAATCAGTCCTAAAGGAAATCAACCCTGAATAGTCATTTAGAAGGGCTGTTGCTGAAGCTCTGATACTTTGGCCACCTAAATTCATTGGAAAAAACACTGATGCTGGAAAAGATTGAAGGTAAAAGGAGAAGGGGGTGGCAGAAGATGAGATGGTTAGATAGCCATCACTGACTCAAGGGACATGTTGTTTAGTCACTGAGTTGTGTCTGACTCTTTGCAATGCCGTGAACTGCAACATGCCAGGCATTCCTGTCCTTCAATATCTCCTCGGGTTTGCTCAGATTCACGTGAATGAATCTGTGAATGATTCATGTGAATCTGAGCAAACCTAGCCTCCTGCTAGTCTAGAATGTGGAATCCTTCAACGAATATTCACTAAAGGTGATGCTGATATGACTGTAGGCATGTTCACTGGCCCACATCCTTAGGCACTTTCACCGTATTTTACCTAATACCTTTAATGCCCAATGTCTCTCTCTGTGTCCACATAGACAAAATTGGTGGACAGTTAGAGGTAGTTCTTTAGATTTTATTCCCAGATCATGGATGTAATTGTATTAATTCCAAATAGAAATGATGCTTTTGGCATGCCCCTTTCTTGTCGTCAATCTCAGCAGATCATCTGAGAAAAGGTAAAATTAGAGTCCTTGAGACAGGGTCACAATTACACCCTCTGCTGCTGTGCATGCTAGTGTTTCACTGCTGGTCAGTTTCCCAAGGCCAGAATCCAGCTATGAGCTCCAAAAGCATCCTTTTAACAGGAGTAATTTGGGGGCCAACAGCTACCATTTCTAGAACACTTAATATATGCCAAATACTGTGCCTCAAAAAATCTAATAAGGAAAAGACAGTATTATTATCCCAATTTTACATAAAAATGAACAGGCTTGCAAACTTGACATAACTTCCTTTAAGCTTATATAACTACTAAGCTGCAAAGCTGGGATTATGATCCAGGTCTCTGAATGCAAAAGTTCATGCATTTTCTCTTCTAGGATGCTACACCAAGAGGGCACAGATCTGCAATGTAAGGAACACTGGGGTGTGTGGTTGGCTCCCTGGGGCTTCCTTGGTGGCTCAGCAGTAAAGAATCCACCTGCCAATGCAGGAGGCATGGGTTTGACCCCTGGGTCCATAAGGTGCCTTGGAGAAGGAAATGGCAACCCATTCCAGTATTCTTGCCTGGAGAATCCCATTAACAGAGGAGCCTGGTGGGCTACAGTTCATGGGGTTGGAAATGACTTAACAACTGAACAGCAACCCCAGTCTAGGCTGAGCACCGAAGAATCAATGCTTTCGAACTGTGGTGCTAGAAAAGACTCTTGAGAGTTCCTAGGACTGCAAGTAGATCAAACCAAACAGTTCTAAAGGAAATAGACTAAACAACAACCCCAAACTTTAATCCACTCCTGCATTTCCAATGAAAGAGAATTATATCATTAAAATTATGACAGTACTAATTATATGAATTAATTTTATAATATCATATTAATTATATCTTTAAAAAGAGATTTAAACTCTCTTACCTAGCATTTATTTAATTTTGTAAAAGGAATCCTCAGCTTGTGAATAAATTGGGATGACATTATTTAAACTCCACTTGGCGTTTTTAGTCACTTCATGATAAATTTACGTGTGAAATCTACACTTTAGTTAGCTTGATGGCATGGGCGTTTCTATTTTAAATGTTCATTAAAGGATACACAGCCATATAGTTTGATAAGTCAAACCAGTACTATAGACTCATTTGGAAGCAAATCTTTTTTCCTGAGTCCATAATGTAAAAATCATCACAGTTGTCTAAAGAGTTTTAAATAAATGTAAACAGAATGCAGCTAATGAACCTCAACACTACCTGTATATTTCCAATTTATTCTTATGTCAATTTGCATTGATATTTTTCTAGGCTTTCAGCTGCATATAAAAACCAACAGAAATCCAGACAGACATTGCTCACAGTATGCATTGACTAAAGATTGTCATCACTAGATTAATAATTAAAATGAATAACAGTATTCCTCATAAAGCAAAGACAAAATTTACTGCTAACTCTCCATGCTGATACTCTGTGGCATAATAATGGTGAAGAGTGTGTGTGGCTCAGTCTTGTCTAACTTTGTGACCCCATGGATTGTAGCCCATCAGGCTCCTCTGTACATGACATTTTCTAGGCAAGAATACTGGAGTGGTTTGCCATTTCCTATTCTNAATTTACTGCTAACTCTCCATGCTGATACTCTGTGGCATAATAATGGTGAAGAGTGTGTGTGGCTCAGTCTTGTCTAACTTTGTGACCCCATGGATTGTAGCCCATCAGGCTCCTCTGTACATGACATTTTCTAGGCAAGAATACTGGAGTGGTTTGCCATTTCCTATTCTAGGGGATCGTCCCAACCCAGGGATCAGATCTGCATCTCTTGCATCTTCTGCATTGGCAGGCAGAATTCTTTACCATTGCTTCACCTGGGAAGGCCAGTGACGATGGAGAAGGAGGCACTTAAAATCAATAAGATATCTTTCTCGTGCCTTAAGAAACTCCATTTATCAATAGAGTTATCAATCAAGTTATGTGGCAGGCACTTGGATAGGCCCAGGGCACATCACCTCAAAGTAAGAGAGTTATCATCTTCACTTTACAGGTGAAAAAAACAAGGCTCAAAGGTTAAATAACTTATCATTATTTTGCATCTTGCCTAAGGTATATTCAGTCCAGTTCGGTTCAGTTGCTTAGTCATGTCTGCCTCTTTGCGACCCCATGGACTGGAGCTCGCCATGCTTCCTTGTTCATCACCAGCTCCCAGAGCTTGCTCAAACTCATGTCCATCGAGCCAGTGGTGCCATCCAACCAGATATATTCAGTCCAGTTCGGTTCAGTTGCTTAGTCATGTCTGCCTCTTTGCGACCCCATGGACTGGAGCTCGCCATGCTTCCTTGTTCATCACCAGCTCCCAGAGCTTGCTCAAACTCATGTCCATCGAGCCAGTGGTGCCATCCAACCAGCTCATCCTCTGTCATCCCCTTCTCCTCCCACCTTCAATCTTTCCCAGCATCAGGAGCTTTCCCAGTGAGTCAGTTCCTTGAATCAGGTGGCCAAAATATTGGAGCTTCAGCTTCAGCATCAGTCCCTACAATGAATATTCAGGACTCATTTCCTTTAGTATGGAATGGTTTAATCGCCTTGCAGTCCAAGGGACTCACAAGACTCTGCTCCAACACCACAGTTCAAAAGCATCAATTCTATGGTGCTTAGCTCTCTTTATGATCCAACTCTCACATCCATACGTGACTACTGGAAAGACCATAGCTTTGACTAGATGGACAAAGATTTGACTATGTGGACAAAGTAATGTCTCTGCTTTTTAACATGCTGTCTAGGTTGGTCATCGCTTTTCTTCCAAGGAGCAAGCATGTTTTAATTTCCTGGCTGCAGTCACCATCTGCAGTGATTTTGGAGCCCAAGAAAACAGCCCACTGTCTCCATTGTTTCCCCATCTATTTGCCATGAAGTGATGGGACTGGATGCCATGACCTTAGTTTTCTGAATGCTAAGTTTTAAGCCACCTTTTTCATTCTCCTCTTTTACCTTCATCAAGAGGCTCTTTCGTTTCTCTTTGCTTCTTGCCATAAAGTTGGTGTCATCTGCATATCTGAGGTTAGTGATATTTCTCTGGCAATCTGGATTTCAGCCTGTGCTTCATCCAACCCACATGTACTCTGCATATAAGTTAAATAAGCAGGGTGACAATATACAGCCTTGATGTACCCCTTTCCCAATTTCCAACCAGTCCATTGTTCCATGTCCTGTTCTAACTGTTAAGATGCTTACTTTTGTATGGTTCTCAGCTTCCTGCAATTACCATTCTACTTTGCTCCTTCCTAAACAGCTTTTTAACTTGGTGAAGAAAACAATCAGACATGGAAAAGGGTAAAAGATATACATATATATATATATATAAATTGGGAGCACAAAGCACAACTAACCTTCCATTGAGATCTTAGGAAGCTTTAAAGGGGAGCTGACATTTGATGAAAATGCTGGGCTGGTTGAAGCACAAGCTGGAATCAAGATTGCCAGAAGAAATATCAATAACCTCAGATATGCAGATGACACCACCCTTATGGCAGAAAGCAAAGAACTAAAGAGACTCTTGATGAAAGTGAAAGAGGAGAGTGAAAAAGTTGGCTTAAAGCCCAGCATTCAGAAAACTAAGATCATGGCATCTGGTGCCATTACTTCATGGGAAATAGATGGGGAAACAGTGGAAACAGTGGCTGGCTTTATTTTTGGGGGCTCCAAAATCACTGCAGATGGTGATTGCAGCCATGAAATTAAAAAAATGCTTACTCCTTGGAAGAAAAGTTATGACCAACCTAGACAGCATATTAAAAAGCAGAGACATTACTTTTGCCAACAAAGGTTCATCTAGTCAAGGCTATGGTTTTTCCAGTAGTCATGTATGGATGTGTGAGTTGGACAATAAAGAGAGCTGAGCACCGAAGAATTGATGATTTTGAACTGTGGTGTTGGAGAAGACTCTTGAGAGCCCCTTGGACTGCAAGGAGATGCAACCAGTCCATCCTAAAGGAAATCAGTCCTGAATATTCATTAGAAGGATAGCTGCTGAAACTGAGACTCCAATACTTTGGCCACCTGATGGGAAGAACTGACTCATTTGAAAAGACCTTGATGCTGGGAAAGATTGAAGGCAGGAGGAGAAGGGGACGACAGAGGATAAGATGGTTGGATGTCATCACTGACTCGACGGACATGAGTTTGAGTAAACTTCAGGAGTTGATGATAAGACAGGGAGGCCTGGCATGCTGCAGTCCATGGGGTCACACGACTGAGGGCCTGAACTAAACTGAACTGACATTTGATTTCAATAAACAAAAACAAAAAAAAAACACATGGATGGTTGGTGACAGAAGGAAGGCAGTCAAGATGCGCACAATGATAAAAGGTGGAGGGACTTTGTGGGTAGTTCAGTGATAAGATATTCCTTAAGATAAACCTGCAGAGGGTGCAGGTTTGATCCCTGGTGAGGAATCTAAGATCCCATCTGCCTTATGACCCAAAAAACAAAACAAAAACAGAAACAGTATTGTAAAAACTCAATAGCTCAATAGAGACTTTAAAAATGGTCCATATTAAAAAAAAAANCTTTGTGGGTAGTTCAGTGATAAGATATTCCTTAAGATAAGATAAACCTGCAGAGGGTGCAGGTTTGATCCCTGGTGAGGAATCTAAGATCCCATCTGCCTTATGACCCAAAAAACAAAACAAAAACAGAAACAGTATTGTAAAAACTCAATAGCTCAACAGAGACTTTAAAAATGGTCCATATTAAAAAAAAAATCTTAAAGAAAAAGAATTTGGAACGTTCCAGAGGCATGAGATAGCATTGAAGGTATGGGGGAAAGTGGCAGGATCTGAGAGTGAAACTGCAGGTTAGAGTCATATATATTGTGTGAGGGGCATTTGAATGTTATTAACAAGGCTACAATGGTCAAAAGGATGACTTAGAAAGAGCAGTCTGCAAATGAAATACCAAAAAACAAGGGGCTGGGTGAGATGCTTTCATCAAGAGATGGGCAGAATTGATCAAAGTGAGGAGATGAAAAAGGTGAGGACGAGTGGACTAGACAGCACTTGATGAGTGAATGTTAACATGAAGAAGAGGGTATAGCTGAGATAAATTCCAGTTAACAGTGATGGAGTCCTTCTTGTATACTAGGTACCGTCCTCAACCTGATATAAGCTACCTTGCTGAAACCACATAAGTCTACGAGAGCAGTATTTTTATTATGCCCAGTCATTCTACAGATGAAAAAAGAGATGCACAGAAGATTTAGTAACAGCTGGACAATTGGAAAAAATTTGAACATGGGCAGTTTGCATAATCTTTGATTTTTACTATTGTAACATACAACTTCCTATGAGTCTGTGGTTTTTGTTAACTAAGGCAGGGACTTGGGAAAAGATAAGAGATCATTTTTGCACATTTTGCATTTGAATTTTCTATAGGATATCCAGGTAGGAGTATCGTGCTACAGAATTGAAGAGAGAGAGAAAAGGGAACTAAAGATAAAGGAACTATTGCTTTAGAGACAGTGGTTAATACCAAAGGACCACATAAGCTTGCTCAGTGTAAGTATATAAACAAAGGCAGCACAGTGACAAGAACAGAGGTTGTAAAGGTTACTGTCCTCTTGAAAATAAATACACCCAAGCAGAGAACCTCCAAACAACGCAAATCCCATAAACTCAAGTAGTATTTATTTCTAATTATGCCTTTTGTGACTTTCTGTTCTAGTCGGAGAAAGATTTATTCACTTTGCTTCTCAAAATCATTGTCTTATTCAATTGTGAAGAATTGTTCTCTCCAATCTCCAGCTCCAGAGAGTCCTAGAGAGTCTGGAAAGTTATCATTAGTGATGCTCACAAATTTATCACCATTGGACTTTTAAAGATTCAAGTCTATGTTCAATGCAGGATGCAGAATGCTTGGGGCTGGTGTATGGGGATGATCTGGAGGGAAGATGTGGGGTGGGAGGTGGGAGGGGGGTTCATGTTTGGGAGTTCGTGTAAAAAAATAAATAAATACAAAAAAA
>SJYX01003315.1:114083-134873 GCA_006410675.1 Oreotragus oreotragus | reverse complement strand
GTTCATGTTTGGGAGTTAGTGTAAAAAAATAAATAAATACCAAAAAAAAAAATTATTGTGAATAACTATGTTTTAATAGGGAAGGACAATATTGTAAAAAAAAAAAAAAAAATTAGAAGCCGGATAGTTTCTTCCAAAATGTCTCCTCCTTCTCCTGGTCTCTTTTCCCTCCATCACCTCCCTCTGGCTTCAAACTACCTTTGCCAGCTCTCGTTCGGAAAGGATCCTAGATGACAACAGAACAGTCAGCCTGAGCAAAAGAAGAATATAAGGCACGTACTCCAGCAGTTTAACTGAGAGAGATACAGTAATACTATTTCACTGCTTGCATTTCCAGAGGGCAGTTCAGGGCAGGGGGAGGTTGGTAGGGGATGGGGGTGGAGTAGAGGACAGGTGCTCAACGTGGACACCATAATTAGCAAACATTGTTTCTCAGCTTTCTAATGGCAGGAAGAATTTTCTCTCATAACCATCCAGCAGAAAGAGTAATTCAAGGCATGACTACTTAAATGCTCTTTTTTTTTTTTTTTTAATGATTTTTCTCCCCCTCTAAAGTGCATCCTGCATAGGAGACATGCGTCTATGGCATGGGCAAGACAGACCAGGGGACTTAAGAAGGAGACCTTTTTACTTAATCTAAAATTTCCTGTGTCAAACCATCTCATCAAGAAAACTGGGCAGTGTCGAGGGCAGAATTCATAGAGTGATTCAAAGTTTCCTGGGGATTCCATCGTATTTTATAAAATTATTTACAGTTCTCTTTTTGGTCACGGCAAGGTCTATTGGCACAAACAGCACAGCCACAAAGTATTCTTTTGATTTTAATAACTCATCTCATATATATTTTTATATACTTATATATCTGCGTATCTTCGTTTCCTCAGCAAAAGGGGAAATAAAAATATTGATCTATAAAATAAGCTGATGATAACACAAAGCCAAAAATAGCTTATGTTAAGTGCAAGGGGTGAAGCTTGAAAGCAAGCTAAATTGCAGTGACATACTGATTTAACATTTTAAATACAAGACTGGCAATAAAATAATTCTTGAGATATGCTTCTTGTTTTTAGTTTACTTTTTAAAAACTACTCTATATACACATATCCAGTTGTAACACTTAACAGTAGCATTATGGAACATGATACAACTTTGGTACACATTGAAGATATGGGTGGGTAACGTCTATAAATGATATGCCTTCCCCAGCTAGAATTCTGTACAGCCAGGCGACCAGCCACCTGGTCCCATATAATCTTCCCACCAGAATCCCCAGGGCCCTTCCCAGGGCTGCTCCAGACAGTGGGAGAGAGCTCCCTTCACTGGATCCATATCGTGTTTCCTCTCTCGGTTCTCCTGGGTTCCACTGTCAGCTCCCCAAACGTGGAAAAAAACTGCTCCATCTCTTTCTGAAGCATGTCATTTCTTTTCTCTGCGTCTTCTTTCGCCCGTTCGGCATTTCGCATTTTTATTTCTATCATGGTGAACTTTTTCCTTTCTTGATCCAGTTCATCGTGGAGGCTCATCATTTCTGTTTCCAAAGTCAAGTTTCGCTGTTCTAAGCTGCACAGAGTAGGGGAAGGAATAAGAGATAAAGTAATTTTGGTTTTTGAAATGTAAAAAAAATTTTAAAAATATTTCCTAAACTATGTATCTGCAATGCTTTGGAAACTGGAATGAGCCCTTTCAAATCAGTGAATCAAGGTCCACTGATTAATACATACATACATATATTTTCTTCTTTTTCTTTTTTGTTACTATTTCATAACATGATTCACTATCATTTCTGCAAGATCCCAAGACCTCTCTTGGAAGTACGTCATTGTCATTTGATAGTGAATGAGTGAATTTCAGCACAAAGAAGCCAGAGACCAGGGTCATCGTGCAGCACAGAATTTGGCAGAAGCAGGAGGCAGCCCAAACTACAAAGCTTCCTGAGTCATTAAATGTAAATTTGTCTTCACTAAAAGAAAGGGGAAAGTCTGATAAAGTTGTAAAGAAAAGAGGGTCATCAAATTTGCTTTCTACCAAAGGAAAAAGAGTGACAGTGAAAATGTCATTGCTAGAGAGAGTAAGTCCACTGCTAAGAATGGTCTTAGAAGGGACTATACAGCATCCCTCTTATAAAAGTGGTTCTAAAAGTAGCCACCTTACATTAACAAGAGAAGCAGAACTTACACGTGTTGAATAAGTAATTCACCTGACATTTTGTGACAACAGAGTCCACTTACATAGCCTGTTAGCTGCAATTCTGTCTTCCAAGTTAACATATCTTAAGATCACTATACAGTAAGTTCCCTACATACAAATGAGTTCTGTTCCAAGAGCACATTTGCAAATCCAATTTGCTTGCAAGTCCAAGAAACAAAGCTAGTTGAGGTATCCAACTAACACAATTGGCTATATAGTACTGTACTATAATCAGTTTATCATACTTTTCACAGAAATAAGACATTAAAAATGCAAAAAAGAAAACATTTTAAATCCTACAGTATAGTACCTTGAAAAGTACAATAATACAATACAACACCTGGCATACAGGGTCTGGTATCAAGTAAACAGGCAAGAAGAATTATTGCCTGGAGGAGGGAGAGGAGGTAGAAGATGGTAGAGCTGAAGGATCACCAGCAATAGGAGACAGAGGGCAAGCTGCAATTTTACTCACACCTGACATTAATGGGATGCACATCGGCATCTCTGAAAGTTTACAACTGCAAGGTTCCTACATAGGGGACTTGGGCTTCCCTGGTGGCTCAGAGATCAAGAATATGCCTGCAATGCAGGAGACCCAGGTTCAATCCCTGGGTTGGGAAGATCCCCTGGAGGAGGGCATGGTAACCCACTCCAGTATTCTTGCCTGGAGAATTCCATGGACAGAGGAGCCTGGTGGGCTACAGTCCATAGGGTTGCACAAGAATTGGACATGACTGAAGTGACTACGCATCAGCAGCAGCACGTAGGGGACGTGCTGTATTTTATATATTGATAGCTGTATTTTTTTTATGGCTATACAATTTTAGATAATTTCCTAAAAAATGGAGTTTTCTTCATAATCACTAAGTTCCAAAACACAACTTATTACTGCTGTTGTCCAAGGAGGAACATTAAGCACTTCTTTATTAGATGATGCGTCTCGGTAATAGCTGGCATCTTAATTTCTCCTGTTATGAGTGGAAGTTGCAAGGGTATGCTTGAATTGGCCATGCTACTGAAATGTGAGAGACTAATGCACACTTTGCACTCAAAAATCTGATTATTCTAATAATTTTCAAATTAAAATCTCAATTATTTTTCTGCTCTGAAATAATGAGTCCCATATGTTATTTCATCCAGATACTCATAAGAACACTTTAAGATGAATCTTCTCTTCCTTTGTAAGCAACTGAGGTTTTTTTTTTTAAAAAAAGATCACATTCTTTAATTAGTTTAGAAGATCACATGATCACGCGTTTTACATAAAAACCTGGTAGTGTGCTGGTTCCCACCCAGAACTATTTCCCAATATATTCTCTTTGCTTTGTAAAGCTATTTGTTTTAGAAATAAAAAAAAAGTTGGAAGAAACTCAACCTTTAATATCAAGGAAGCTGCTGCTGCTGCTAAGTCACCTCAGTCGTATCCGACTCTGTGCGACCCCATAGACAGCAGCCCACCAGGCTCCCCCATCCCTGGGATTCTCCAGGCAAGAACACTGGAGTGGCTTGCCATTTCCTTCTCCAATGTATGAAAGTGAAAAGTGAAAGTGAAGTCACTCAGTCACGTCCGATTCTCAGCGACCCCATGGACTGCAGCCCACCAGGCTCCTCGGTCCACGGGATTTTCCAGGCAAGAGTACAAGGAAGACTATCCTTTAAAAATATACTAATGCATTTGTACATATCAGGTACCTGCATGAAACTTCCTGGAATCTAATGGCTGAGTTGAAAATAGAAGAAACCCCTCCCATTGCAAGCACAGATTAATGTTGGGAAAATATATTAGAAGAATATTTTTAAAATAAAAAGTTAAAAAAATAAAAAGAGCATCTTCTTTCTTGCCAAGAAAGAAACAAGTTTAGAACAGCAAGTGAAAGCACATGACGGGTATTTGTCTCAGACAGAAGCCATACAGTGCGACTAGGTTTTTACTTTTCACATGGGGAAGAGGAGATCTCCAGTATAAGAGAGACAGAAGGCTGAAAGCGACTCAACCAAGAGTTTGAAACATCAATAGTCTTTGTGGCAAAGAGACTACAAAAACTCTACTCATGGGCTGAGTGAAGTGACAGAATTGAATCAGAAGAGCAAATAAATAAATGAGAAAACAGCTTTGAGAAAACCTACCCAAATGCCTCATGGAATGAAAAAAGATGAAAATTTAATATAAGAAAGAGAAATTAACAAAGATGGAGAGAGAGAATGGACTAAGAAGGTCCAACATACTGTAGTAAGGGTTATAGAGAGAAAATTCAGAAAATGAGGGAGATGAAATAAACAAAAGAGGAGATGGATAAATGTATTCCAGGACTGAAAAAATATGTCTTCAAATAATGATACACAAAACTTGAAACAATGGAAAATATGCAGCAAGGAGTTATTAATCAAAATAGAAATTATATAGGAATATTAACATCAGAAAAATATTACTATTACTATTATTTTATGATAAAAGGATCAATTCATTAGGTGGATATAAACAATTCTGAACTTGTATTCATCTAGTTGTATAGCCCCAAGTTACTCAATATAAAATATAACAAAATTATAAAAAGATAAATCCACAAAAATTAGGAAATTTTAAGAAACCTTTGTTAGAAATTATAGATCTAGCAAATAAAATTTAGGAGAAATGCAAAATATTTGAACAGCTTGATTAACAGATTTGATCTATTGGTCATATATATAATCTCAAACCAATTATAAGTTAATACTTCTTACCAGACCAAACGACTGATATCTATAAATGAATTGATCTGACCACAGTATGATAAAGGTAGAAACTAATTTGAGGGAGGGAAGAACATTAAACTCACACATTTAAAAACTAAAAATCATATATATCAATGATCGATAAATTAAGTAATATCTATTTGATCTGTCTATCTAGGGATGTATGTATATATGTACACACATATCTATCATCTATCTAGTCTCAATACTTGTAGAGTTAAAAAGGAATTGAAAGAGAAATATATAATTTTAAACAGTAATGATCAATAATTAGAACAATTACTTCTTATACTTCCTGGCTTGGTCATATGGCAGATCGTCTACCTGTTTTATCATGGACCTCTTCCTTTGCTTGTAAGCGGTAAAAATGCCAATGAAAGAGGCCA
Organism: Oreotragus oreotragus; assembly: GCA_006410675.1. Classification (NCBI taxonomy): domain Eukaryota; kingdom Metazoa; phylum Chordata; class Mammalia; order Artiodactyla; family Bovidae; genus Oreotragus; species Oreotragus oreotragus. Next base: position 129,564 of record SJYX01003315.1, on the reverse strand, counting down.
ATGAGATGACATTCTTTTGAAACATTCTTTTGTTTTATCAAAGTCTCTGAAATGCACCACAGACTCAGAAAATAAACGTAACACCAATGTTCTCATAAATGAATGTGTACATTTACAACTGTTCAGAATAATGTATGTTCTATCTTAATGCAAGTTTCAAGTGTCATCTCTTGCTTTCCACTGCTAAGTGCTAATTTACCATCATGCATTGGCAGCAATTCAGAGATTTGGTAGCCATTGGTTCCATAAACTACGTTCAGAAAGAAGAGTAGCCTTATAACATTATAACTCTATTTTTCCTTCTTATTTAAGTCTTCTGTCACTTGGCATTATTTAGAAAAATTCAAACCAAGCTTCTGTTTCCAATAAAATAATTTTTCAAACTAACATGTAAATATTTTTATTTATTTTTGCATAGCTCTTAAAAATATGTATTTTTTGGCTTGATACTTGATAAATGGATGGAAAACATTAAAATACATGAAGGTCAACTTTATATATAAAGAAAACAACCATGTGTGGTTTAGGGCCATGGAAGCAGCTGAACAGGACAAAGACGTTCATGTATCATGAGGATCTTAGAACAAGAAGGGTTCTACCAAGGCACAGCCTGGGACTGGGGCTGAGGCCCCTAGAGGGGCTACTTCAGACTGAACTGAGCCTCAGACCTGCTGTTAAGAGTGCAGGGTCCTTCCCCTATACTACAGTGAAAGGTGAACAGAAAAACAATCAGTTTTGTAATTCCTGTAACCCTGGTGAAATTGTGGAGTGTGGTGATATTCAGGTTTCCAGCACAAGGCTGTTCTTGTGGGGCAGTGGCTCCATTTTCTGTATTGCTGCCTCTCAAGACCTAGGAGCATTTGATAGTCAGGGGCATTGTCAAGGCAGTATGCATGGCCAATACCCCTTATCTTTCCCAGGTTACCTCCTTGAAGTTGCTAAGCCAACTCCTCTCTTGGATATTTTATGAGAAGATGTCAATTGGTATCACTTAGGTTTCAGCACAATGGTTTCTTTTTAAATCATATTTTTTGCTTCCCATTCAGGTTACAAGTTTCCTGTCTATATGAATATACTTCATGCTATCACTTTTCTCACAAACTTCCCTGGATTCCAATCGCAGAGTAAAAGCCAAAGATTAGGATGATCTTGAAGGTTCTATGGTATCTCTCTGAGCTCCTTGTCCATCCCACCTCAGGGCATTTCCACTTCTGCTGGATATCTGCATCATTGCCTCCCTACACAGAATTACCCTCAGCAGCACTTCTCACCCCTCTTCCCTGCTTTAGTCTTCTACTTAGCATAGAATCAGTTTACTTATTTATCTATCCCTTCTAGGGGACTCTAAGCCTGTTCCACAAGGGCTGAGTTTTTGTCTTCTTTACTCATTGCTGAATCCTTGTGGCCTGGTCTGAGCCTGGGAGAGAGCAGACAAGCATTCATCCCAAGCATTCAAACATGGAAATAATGAATAACAAAGATCTGTTTATTTTCCAGCTTTTCTTTACTCTCATTTCATCCTTGTCCTGTGATAACAGACTCCTTGTTCTCCAGACATCCCTTCCCACTCCTCTCCCCAGCTTTTGAACCTAAATCCATGCTTTTACTAATAACAAGAGATAGAATTACTGAGCATCTGCTCTGTCCTGGGGACAATGTGTAATGATTTCTTAACCTGATTTTGAGGTTGGTAAATAATCTGCCTGCAACGCAGGAGACCTGGGTTGGATCCCTGGGTTGGGAAGATCCCCTGAAGAAGTAAATGGCAACCCACTCCAGTATTCTTGCCTGGAGAATCCCCATGAGTGAAGAGTTGGTCACATCTGAGCAATTTTCACCTTGAGGTAGATTACTACTAGAATTTTTAAATGTTCACATTGGGAAGCTGAGACTCACAGAGATGAAGTGAACTTTCCCTGAGTCCCACTGCTTACAAATGGTGAAGGTAGGACTTGAACCCAGGTCTCTGGCTGGAGTTAGCCGATCTAACCCGGGCGAGCCTGTGTCACGGGAGGCTGTCGCACCCTCCCTGGCCACCAGGGGCTCCAGGTTTTCCTCACCTCTTTATCCTGGACTCGTACTCTATCTTCTGCTTGGTCATCTCCTGTTTCAGGCTGGACACTAAGCTGTGCAGGGCGCTGTGGTTGCTGGTGTTGTTGCTAACGAAGGTCTCACTGTTGTCGCTGCTGCTGGTGGCCCGACTACTGCGGCCGCCCACACTCCTCCGGTCGCTTTTGTTTTCATAGTCCGTGGGGTGGGAGAGGTCGTCCTGCGGGGGCCCATCCAAAACGGGGTCCTCAAAGTTCCCACCGTAAAAGTCTTGCTCCGGGCAGGTGGTGGTGGAGGAGCGGCAGGAGGTGGAGTTCTCGGGCAGGGAGATCTCGCAGGAGGAGGTGGACCAGGTGGCGCTGTCGACGCTCTGCTTGTCGTCGAGGCTCATGGCCGAGCACTGCTGGTGGACGTTATCGTAGGTGGAGAGCCTGTTGTGCTGGCCCGACTCTCCTGCTTGCTCTTTCTGCTTATTATCCCTCAGGGTCACGTAGCCATTGGGCAGCCAGCTCATGCTGCGGCCATTCCCGGGGCTCCCCAGGGTATCAGAGTTCAAGATGCCCATGCGCACGGTTCCGTTCTGCACGCTGTGGGTGCCCATTTTGGTACCAGACCCCTTCAGGGAAGAGGTCCTTCTGGTCTGTAAGCTCCCATTGGGAGTGGTCTGGGCTTTCTCGAGTGCTTCAGCATTACTGCTGCTGAAGGACCCATTGGTGACAATCCCACTGCCCTTGTTGAAGGCGGGATTCTTTTTGACCATGAGAGGGGGGCTTCTGGAGACATCCAGCTTGTGTATACTGTTCCTGGGGCTGTTGGTTTTGCTGCCTGGCAGAGCTGTGGGGGATCCATTATCCATGCTTCTTTGGGGAGACTCAGGCTTGTCCCAAGAGCACCGCCTTACGGGACTGTCCTTGGCATTATTGTTCTCCTTGTTCTGTAGCTGCCCCATGACAGCTTTCTTCTGAAGGTCATTGCTGTTGCTCACGCCATCCTGGGGCTTGCTTTGCAGCTCTGCATCTTTGGGGAAGAGGCGATCATGTTTGCCGATCATCACTGACATCAGCTGTTGGACCACCACCGTGCCTGGAATTGCAAAGAAAGCAAAGGAGTATGAGCAAAACAGTTTTGATTTATCTCCTATTTTGAAAGTGACTTTTTTTTTTCTATTTTAATGTATCTAATTTATTTTTTTGATGCTTTTTTTTAATTTTTATTTTTTGTATTTATTTTTTTACACGAACTCCCAAACATGAACCCCCCTCCCACCTCCCACCCCACATCATCCCTCCAGATCATCCCCAAAAGAGCCATATTTAGGTGCACATTCGGCATTATTATTAGCAGTGCCAAACTATGTTTTTAATGATAACAACAGCAATCATTGTTGTTTGGTCACTAAGTAGTGTCCACTCTTTTGTGACCCCATGGAATGTAGTCCACCAGTCTCCTCTGTCCATGGATTTTCCAGGCAACAATACTGGAGTGGGTTGCCATTTCCTTCTTCAGGTTAGGGAGACAATAGCAATTTCAGCTAAAAACTTCTTGAACATTTAACATGAACTGTACTAAGCACTTTACTTTTGTTCGTTTAGTTGGATTTTTTAAAAATTTATGAATAGATACTATTATTATCACTATCTAATAAAGGTTAAGTAACTTGACCAATGTCCCAAGCTATGAAGGAGAAAAAGAAGAGCTTAAAACCAGAATTAACTAGTTCCAAAGGAACAGGTTCTTAATTGGCACACACCATTTCTTGTAAGTTTGACATTTAATTATGAAAAATCTTTCTTAGAAGAAGTCACTGTGATCTCTCATCTAACTGCCTCAAAATATCAAGATATTTTAATGGCACCTTGAAGTGGAACCTTCTACAATCTCTAGTGGATATATGGTCTGTCTTCATAATATAGCAAGTAAATGAAATTCCATAAAACTCTTGCTCAGTATTCAAAAGTTTCAGGGCATTTTAAGTGACATTAGCCAAAATGCTGTAATAAAGATGTATGAGGATCCTCTCTTCCATAAAAGTAACCAACAAAAATGTTCCCAGGCAATATATTCAGAAATTTGGAAATTAATGAAAGGCTTGCTGTAATCTGGAGAGTGTTAATTTTTTTTAAAATTGTTGGCTCTTGGTAAAGAACAGCAAGCTCTGTAGTGTTTTAACTCACCCTATTCCCATCCTCCTCTTTGCAGTAGCCTTGAAAACCAACAACCCTCAATCTTAGTGGGAACCAGAAGTGAAGCAGCCACTGGAATGGAAAAAGCTGGTTTGGAGCTCCTTCAAAGCCCCCTTCCCAAAGAATTGTAATTTCACTTGTTTGGTGGTTCCCTGGAAGACCCCCCTCAAGAGGCTTGTCTACATTTTATCTGACTAAGGAGTTGACTAGAATGAGCAACATCTCTCAGGGGCATTTGTCAAAAACAATTAGGGGCTTTTCATTTAAAAGCATGTTTGCCTGAAGCAAGAGGATAACTGTTGAAGACAAAACAACAGGCTAAACAAAAAGCTTAGGAAAATCTGAAGAGATTTCCATAGGAGGTGTTGAAAGCTCTGCTATATACTTGAAGATTTAGAAGATTCTGTACATGTATGCATAGGGTTCTGTGTATACCTAGGGCTGTGTGCACACTCGGGAAAGAACTGAGAAGTCCCCAAAGTCTCATATCCAGCTGATCTTGGAGCTCTGCACAAGCAGGACCAGAATGCTAAAGCAAAGTTGTAAACTGCCTGGCTCAGTGTCAAAAGTCTGGCCCAGCAAGCACACGGGGCCCCTTGATAAAGAGTGGGAGGCTTACTGGCCTAACTCAAATTCTGAATAGGAAGAAATGTGTTATATCCATCTATATCCTGCACATTTCTGTCATGATTCAATACTTCTAACATATTTAAATCAGGAATCAGCAATGTGTCAGGTCTGATGCTGGCCAGTGCGGCTCAAACGTAAGTGTTTATATAAATTATCTGGAGATTCTGTTAAAATGTAGATATTGAGTAGGGCATGAGATTTTATGTTTCTAACCAGCCCCCTGGAGAAGGCAATGGCACCCCACTCCAGTATTCTTGCCTGGAANAATCAGGAATCAGCAATGTGTCAGGTCTGATGCTGGCCAGTGCGGCTCAAACGTAAGTGTTTATATAAATTATCTGGAGATTCTGTTAAAATGTAGATATTGAGTAGGGCATGAGATTTTATGTTTCTAACCAGCCCCCTGGAGAAGGCAATGGCACCCCACTCCAGTATTCTTGCCTGGAAAATCCCATGGACCAAGGAGCCTGGTGGGCTGCGGTCCATGGGGTCACTAAGATCGGACATGACTGAGCGACTTCACTTTCACTTTCCACATGCATTGGAGAAGGAAATGGCAACCCACTCCAGTGTTCTTGCCTGGAGAATCCCAGGGACAGGGGAGCCTGGTGGGCTCCCGTCTATGGGGTCGCATAGAGTCGAACACGACTGAAGTGACTTAGCAGCAGCAGCAACCAGCCCCCAGATGATAAGACAACAGTGATAACAGAATAGTAGCCTTGGTATTGCCTAGTGGGCTGCACACAGACCTTTTGAATCATAATTTGCATGTCAACAATATCCCTAGATGGTTCTTGTATGTGTTAGAGTTTGAGAAACTGTGTTAGGTGGAAATGTTTCACTTAAACATCTTCTAAATTAATATTCTCATATGGCTTTGAGATGGCTTCCGGGTGGCACTAGTGGTAAAGAACCTGCTCCCACTGCAGGAGACATAAGAGGCATGGGTTTGATCCCTGGGTCAGGAAGATCCCCTGGAGGAGGGCATGGCAACCCACTCCAGTATTCTTGCCTGGAGAATCCCATGGACAGAGGAGCCTGGCAGGCTACAGTCTATAGACTTGCAAAGAGTCAGACATGAGTGACTTAGCATGCATGCAAGGCTCTGAGATAAGACTTCATGTTTTTCAAATGAGAAAATTGAGGTTTGGAGAGGTGATGTATAAAATTATATGAGTCCAGAGTGGTTGTGATCACCAAGCCAATCTGAAGAATCCATGCAGATTTGGGAGTCCCACTGGACTACATGTTTCAACAATTCCCCCAGGCTCATATAGTTTTATACAGGTTGAATTTAAATACCATACTACAAGCACTTGTGTCTTCATAAGAAATGGATAAGAATTCAGTTTTCCTTCGAAGGTACCTAGCTACTTTAATATATATGTGGGAGACCTGGGTCCAATCCCTGGGTTAGGAAGATCCCTTGGAGAAGGGCATGGCAACCAACTCCAGCATTCTTGCCTGGAGAATCCCATGGATAGAGAAGCCTGGCTGTCTACAGTCCATGCGGTCGCAAAGAGTTGGGCACGACTGAATGACTAAACAAATACACAACACACACACACACACACATACACAGAGCATTCTATAAAATGTAGTTTCAATTGTATTTTTTTCAATGCATTACTTTGCACATGTATCCTTCAGTACATGTACAAGATATCTGTGAGGTATATGATAAATTTTGACAAACGACAGTCCTGGAAACACTATCTAACCATTTTATAGATAATTCCCTTGTGTCCTTTTGTAGCCATGGCAACCACTAATCTGCTTTCTGTCACTATACTTTTCTTCTTTTCTAGAATTTCATATAAACACAATTATAGAGTCTGAGGTCTTTTATCACTTACAATAATGCTCATTTTCTCATATTGTTATTCATGTATCAGTGGTTCATCGTTTTTATTGCTGAGTGTGCCTTAGTCACTCAGTCATATCTGACTCTTTGTGACTCCATGGACTGTAGCCCACCATGGAATTCTCCAGGCAAAAATACTGGACCGGGTAGCCATTCCCTTCTCCAGGGGAACCTCCTGACCCAGGGGTTGAACCCAGGTCTCTTGCATTGCATTAAAATCCTTTGCCATCTGAGGGAAGCCCAGTTTTAGTTTCCATTGATGAACCAATATTGATATTATATTATGATATCAATATTGATATATATTATTCCATTGATGAACCAATATTGATATTATATTATGATTATTAACTAAGGTCTATAGTTTATATTGAGCTTCCCTGGTGGCTTAGCAGTAAAGAATCCACCTACAATGCAGGAGCTGTACAAGATGCAGGTTTGATTCCTGGGTCAGGAAGATCCCCTGGAGGTGGGCACGGCAACCCACTCCAGTATTCTTGCCTGGAGAATCCCATGGACAGAGGAGCCTGGCAGGCTGCAGTCCATAGGGTTGCAAAAGAGTCAGACACAACTGAAGCAACTTAGCATGCATGTACACATAGTTTATATTAAAATCATTNGGTCAGGAAGATCCCCTGGAGGTGGGCACGGCAACCCACTCCAGTATTCTTGCCTGGAGAATCCCATGGACAGAGGAGCCTGGCAGGCTGCAGTCCATAGGGTTGCAAAAGAGTCAGACACAACTGAAGCAACTTAGCATGCATGTACACATAGTTTATATTAAAATCATTCTCTGTGTGATCTGGGTTTTGACACATGCACAGTGTCATCTATCCACTATTACAGTATCACATGGAATAGTTTCATGGCCCTGAAAATCCTTTGTGCTCCAATTATTCCTCCTTTTTTCTTCCTCAATCCTCTATTGAATCATTAGGATTTCTTTTAAAAGCTTTGTAGAGCTTGGTCTGTAACTTTTAACATTATCACCAAGGTAAGACCCTCCTGAGGACTCTATGCAATGCCTCGATGCCAGGATTTTCTACTCTGGTTGTGGGAAATACAGACATTTCAGGCTTGGTGTGAGGCCCAGGAAAGCCTCAGATAACTGATTTCTGGCACTCTTCCCCATAAAGTAGCACAGAGTCCCCTCCTGCAAGCATAAATCAATTCTTAGGTAAAGGCTTAAGGGATATCCTCCTCAGATCTCGGAATAGTATCTGTGTCTAGTTTTCTCTTTTATGCTGCTTACTTGAGTTTCCCATCCTCTAATCTTACTCTCAAAGCTCGCCAGGACCTGCACATCAGAGTTACTACTAGTGCCCACAGGAAGGAACGGTACTCTAGCAAGGAGACCTGCTGAAAATAAATAGAAGTAACCTTTCATTGTGATAAATCATTTGAAGTATTTTATAACATAGAAAACAAGAAATTCTTCATGTTTCAACCCAAAGTAAGTAAGCAGCATTATCTTAGAGGCCCATGTTTTCTGCCTCTTGCAGTCAGTCCAATAAAACCAGAACTAATAAAAATATATTAACTTAGAAGCATAACTATTTGATGTTTCAGAAAATTGCATCAAACTCAGAAAGTGAAGTAGACTTTTCCAGTTCTTGTGTGATATTTTACAGATGATTTATGGAAGTTCTGTTAATTTTTTCTCATGAAAATATGGAGGAAATATTTAGTAACTTATGCTTAGTAAACTCCTCAAAAAATGCCTGGCTCTCAAACATAAGATTTTACATTTGAAGAAATTGAGTCCATTAATGAAATTACCATGGATTCACTTATTTCCTTCATTTCCTCACAGTAGAATAGGTTCAGGACAATCAAGAGACAACTGACCATTCTTCTGATGACGATATATGATAGTAATTCACTTACCCTCCATAATGGTCAAGGGATCTTCCACTTTGGGACGCAGGATGTTAGGGCCAAAGACAGTGGCCAAGTTCTGCACACTCATTTTGTTAATTCCTGAATAGGACTGCACTTCATCCAAGAACCTGTTGAGTAAAAGAGTATGAGCAAAACACAATGGGATCAAATTTGTCAGTGGAAAAAAAAAAGGATTATCGGGAAATGTATGAACTGGAGTCGGTTCAAAGATGATAATGGACACACAGTCACTTAGAAATTCAAACATCTCTCTGCCAGATGTGAAGAATATATATTGCAAATTTTTAAGTATCAGAATCATAAGGGATCATATAAAATATCTGCTCTGGCCTGGCTTGGTTTCCCCTGTCAGTCACAGGAACGAGTGTGTTTGGATAATGCTATTGTGGACTTGAGATTCAAGAATATGAATTTCTTTCTTATCTCTAAGTAAATATCCAATTTATATACATATTTAATTGGAGAACTATAAAAATAAGCTTGTCTGGTACAATCTATTATTTCTGAGAAGAGGAATCAATCCCCCTTGTGGGTCAATTTGTGAGCCTCAAATTTATAGTCTATTAAAAAGTGACATCAAACATGGTTTAAATTCAAACCTTAGTTCTATTGATATGAGAAATTGCAAACACAAATTGTTTTAACTTGTTAGGTGCTAAAGAATAAGAGCCATGGAATGCCCTTTCCCGGAATGGTTTTAGTAGCAGAGATTGTTTCTGCAGTCTTTCAGCTTTTGTTCATTTCCCACCCCCTTCATGGCTTATTGATTGTACCAATGAGACAAAAAAGAAGCAAGAAAAATATTTTTATAAAACTTACTTTGTGTGTTATTTAAAATAATGTATTTCATTCTGTGCCAGGCATTGTGCCAACTTATTAAATTCTCATAGCATCTCTGTGTGAGCTAAATACTATTATTATCTCCATTTTACTGATGAGACACATGAGGCACAGAGAGGTTAAGAAACTTCTCCAAGGACACAGAGTTAATAAGTGGCAGAACTGAGACCTGAACCCAGGTGATCTTACCCTAAAGTCTGGGCTGCTGACTACTATCTCATGAGTTTCTAAAAAGGTGCCTATTTCCACATGTTCACTACTCTTATACATCCTAAATTACAGCAAAATCGAAGGGCAAAAAGTCAAACTGCCATTTATTATTTGAAATAGATGAAATTAGTAGTGCGGTGTGCTCACTCAGTCGTGTCCACCTCTTTGCGACTCCATGGACTGTAGCCTGTCATGTTTCTCTGTCCACGGAACTTTCTAGGCAAGAATACTGGAGTGGGGTGCCATCGCCTTCTCCAGGGGATCTTCCTGATCTTGCTCTTCCTGTTGTCTGGCACATCTTTTACCACTATGCCACCTGGGAAGCCCTTATTAATCATTAATCTCTGTTTAAATTTAATATGCTTCATGTATTTCAACTATACTCCAATAACATTTTAAAAATAAATTCAATGTGTTTCAATCATATATATTTGATTTCTTAAGTAGCAGCACAGACATGGGACATGCCGTCTCTGGCCTTAAACATGGTCATTGACAGAGAGTATTTCGAGGCACGATTAGTGTTCTAGCAAAATTGAGTTACAATGTTCTCTTCAGTGAGTCTTGAGAGAAATGGGAAAAATAATAATATTAACATTCATCATATGTATAAATATATATGCATATAAAAATTTTAAAAATTTATTGGAATATAGTTGCTTTACAGTGTTGTAATAGTCTTTCCTGTATAGGAAAGTGAATCAGCTATACATATACATATATCCCCTCTGTTTTGGATTTCCTGCCCATTTAGGTCACCACAGAGGATTCAGTACAGTTCTCTGTGCTACACAGTAGGTTCTCATTACTTATATATGCTTCATGTTTAAAACAATCATGTGAAATGTGTGCTTTCATTACCCTTTTATCTATTAGGATGCTTAGTCTCAAAGAGGAGAAGAAAACTGCATAAAAACACGTAAGCACTCAGTGGTAGAATCTGACTCCTAGACAAATGATTCTCACGCAGGCTCCTTCTGTTAAGCAACAGTACATGGTACACGTACAAACAACTTTGATGGAAGTTCAAAGCAACATATCTTTAATATGTAGAGGTCAGAGAGACTTCAGAAACAACAGATTACAAAATCAAGCAATTTTAGTGCTCAGAGAAACCTTTGAGATCACCTTGTCAAACCTCTTAATTTTACGGAGGCCAACACTGGAGCGCAGAGCAGTTAAGAGATTTTTGTTGTTTTGTTATTTTAGTCACTAAGTCATGTCCAACTCTTTGTGACCCCATGAACTGCAGCCTGTCAAGCTCCTCTGGTCATGGGCTTATCCAGGAAAAAATACTGAAGTGGGTTGCCATTTCCTCGTCCATGGGAATCTTCCTAACCTAGGGATCGAACCTGCGTCTCCTGCATCTCCTGCATTGGCAGGCAGATTCTTTACTAGTGAGCCACCAGGGAAACCCAGCTGATTTTTATTCATTGTCAAAATGAACTACTGTCAGTGTAAATACAGTCTTTTAAAATTCCATTTTGAAGAAATAAAATAAAATAAAATTCCATTTTGTCTTTAGGACAATTCTTACCTGCAAATATACTTGAGAAGGTTGTAATTGACCACTGGCAAGCTCTTCACTTGCTTTGCTAATTCTTTAACACCCTGAGTATAAAGAAAAGAATGCATGTTACCTAAGTGTTGACCTTGGAATGAAAGCACATGGGAAATGGACACGCAGTTTTTTGTTTTGTTTTGTTCTTGTTAGTTTCACCTATTACCAGTGATGTATCCTGTCTTAAAAACCTTCCACTATCACAGAGAGCATTTCAGAAATATTTTCAAAAGATGTGAAAGTATTTCAAATATCTCTGTGAGTACTATTTGTGGAGAAGCAAATTTAACATTTTTAACATTTGTTCACAACTGACTGAAAAGGAAAAATAGACTTATTTATAGTTAGGTTATTTGGGGCTTCCTTGGTAGCTCAGAGGTTAAAGTATCTGCCTGGCATGCGGGAGACCCGGGTTCGATCCCTAGGTCGGGAAGATCCCCTGGAGAAGAAAATGGTAGCCCACTCCAGTACTCTTGCCTAGAGAATCCCATGGAGGGAGGAGCCTGGTAGGCTACAGTCCATGGGGTCGCAAAGAGTCAGACAGGACTGAGCGACTTCACTTAGCAAACCACAAAACTTAAACTTAGTAGCTTTACTATAGTGAGAGTCCTTCCAATTTTTAGCAATTAGGGGGCAGTGTGGCAAGGAGTGCTGATTTCATTTCTTCAGCTCTACTTTCCTTTTTGATGAGAGAGAGGATTATAAATGGGACCTGTGTTAGTGAAAGTGAAGGTTACTCAGTTGCATTCAACTCTTTGCGACCCTATGGACTATACAGTCCATGGAATTGTCCAGGCCAGAATACTGGAATGGGTAGCCTTTGCCTTCTGCAGGGTATCTTCCCAACCCAGAGATCGAACCCAGGTCTCCCGCATTGCAGGCAGATTCTTTACCAGCTGAACCACTAGGGAAGCCCAAGTGTAAAAATCTAACTGTGTAAAAATCTAACAAGTATAATAATCTAACTGTGTGTAATCTCAATACTTAGCATAGTGGAAAACAATCCAAACACAGGGCAAAGGAAAATTTACAGGTTAAAGATAAGGAACACTGACAAAACCCCCAAATAATAATAGCATTTTAAGAAATAGCTGCATCGACTTACAGCTTCCTCTTCTTTGCTGAGCAGTTTGGCACAAGACAAGAAGTCTTCATACTTGGCATAAGGAATAACCGGTTCTGGGAGTTCTCGGAGATACAGTTTAAGAAGTGATGCCACTGTGTGTACATCCGTGTTGCTGTGGGGATAGAAGTACGGAGATTTTTTATGGAGTGAACTTTACACTATTTGATTAATTTTTCATCAAATATACATCTAAGAGTCAGACTTCTGTATTCTGTTGGCAATTAGATTAGTCAATCCAGCTTTCAAGAGGCACATACTTAGGTAACGCCTATTAGATGCTACCACAGGTGGGGAAAGAGGGACCTAGAGGGACTTGGAATCCTCAGTGTGGTTTGAAAATATTAAAAGGTGTAAACACTCATCTTTTGTGTGTATCTGACGTTACACAAGAATGTTACTTTCATGAAACAATGAGAATATATGTACTAGATTTTAAATAAAACGTAATGCAGCATACCCCAAATGCCCAGTCTACATAAGTATGTGATCAGTTGTCTCCAACTCTTTGTGATCCCTGTCCCACCAGGCTCCTCTGTTCATGGACTTTTCCAGGCAAGAATTCCAGCATAGGTTGCCATTTCCTACTCCTGGGGATCTTCCTGACCTAGAGATCGAAGCTCTGTCTCCACATCTCCTGTATTACAGGCAGATTCTTTACCCCTGAGCCACTGGGAAAGCACTATGTGTATATTAATTAATACAAAATTAATTATCTCTGGATCCTAAATTCATTTCTTATTCTCTAGAATACACTGGTGATTGGCTATAGACACATGAAGTTTAGTATGGCATGTTCTAAATTTTTAAGGAAAGCTCATTTTAAAGATGGTTCTCAGCATGATCGCTTGTCTAATAATCTAAGATAGCTGGGAATCCTTGGAGTCTTTTAGAAAGCAAAGGGAGGTGCTACAAAAATAAACACTGAAAACTCAACGTGTCCTTTGTGTAATGTGCAAAATTTATCTTTATTTTCTGCTGAATACCAGAGTAACAGGATAATCTGCTGAAATATTAATTTATATTTTGTTCTCTGTATCCCCTGTTAATCCATGAAGATGGCTGACAGTAGAGATAGGCAGAGGCGGTTGTTTGTTTTGGGGGTTTTTTGGTTTCCTTTTGCTTTGTTTCTTGGGGGCTGGCGGGGAAAAGGAGCATGGGAAGGAGAGGGGGTGGTGAGGGGGCGGGTGAAAGGTCAGTTGATTCCCAGGAAGCGGGACGAGCAGTGGTGAGCGAGACCAGGGATCCTGTAAGCTGTGGGAACAGACACTCCACTCCCTGACTCTGCTTCGGGAAGTGATGAGTCGCTGAAAGGTCTTTCAGAAGCTGGGGTCCCGGCACTGAGACTTCCTGCCTCCGTGCCTACTGTCTTGCCCCAGGGGTGACACGGAAGCAGAGATGGCTTCATAGTTCCACGTGGACTGAGACAATGGGCATCTCAGTTCTCAATTTTGGACTCTCAGTTTGATTTCCTCAACTATTCCCCCCGCATCTATTCTGTAATGGAAATTACAGAAAACACAATGGCTAGGACCCTAAGGAATATTCTGGCCTGCACATAATTTACAATCTGGTGGGGGCAGGAGACAGAAAGTAGAAAACACAGGTGCATGCAGGCTAAGTCCCTCCAGTTGTGTCCGACTCTTCACAACCCAAAGGATCGTAGCCCGCCAGGCTCCTCTGTCCATGGGATTCTCCAGGCAAGAATACCAGAGTGGGTTGCCATGCCCTCCTCCAGGGCATCTTCCCAGCCCAGGGATCAAACCCGTGTCTCTCACGCCTCCTTATGCATCGGCGGGTGGGTTCTCTCCTGCTAGTGCCACCTGGAAAGCCCTAATAAAACAAGTCAGTCGGTCAGTTAAGGCGCTCAGTCGTGTCCGACTCTGCGACTCCATGAACCGCAGCACGCCAGGCCTCCCTGTCCATCACCAACTCCCAGAGTCCACCCAAACCCATGTCCATTGAGTCAGTGATGACACCCAACCATCTCATCCTCTGTCGTCCCCTTCTCCTCCTGCCCTCAATCTTTCCCAACCTCAGGGTCTTTTCAAATGAGTCAGCTCTTTATATCAAGTGGCCAAAGTACTGGAATTCCAGTTTCAACATCAGTCCTTCCAATGAACACCCAGGACTGATCTCTTTTAGGATGGACTGGTTGGATCTTCTTGCAGTCCAAGGGACTCTCAAGAGTCTTCTCCAACACCACAGTTCAAAAACATCAATTCTTTGGTGCTCAGCTTTCTTTATAGTCCAACTCTCACAGCCATACATGACCACTGGAAAAACCATAGCCTTGACGAGAGAGACCTTTGTTGACAAAGTGATGTTTCTGCTTTTTAATATGCTGTCTATGTTGGTCATAACTTTCCTTCCAAGGCTCCAATTGCCATCTGCAGTGATTTTGGAGCCCAGAAAAATAAAGTCAATAACACAAGTATCTAACTGCAAAGTGTGTGAATGATAATAAGGAATAGTATTGAGTGCCATCTAATAGCAAAAAAAAGACTAATTCAGGAGTTGAAGGGCTTCTCTGAGGAAGTGATGCTTAGGCTAAGATGTGAAGGAGTGTAAGAATGAAGTGACAATGAAGAGTAAAAGAAGCCATTCTGATTAAAGCAAGGCAGGTAAACAGAGCCCAAAGTGGGAAACTGACAATAAGCTAAGGGAGAACAGAGGTCAGAGGATGAAGTCTGAGCAGAAGGGAGCATCTTCAAAGACCATGGGACTTCATCTACCTCAGAATTACACAGGGCAAGGGCTGAGGTTTTCCATTTTAACAACAGAGCCAGTTGGGGCTGGTAGGATATACTGTCAACCACTTTACAGATGCTAAAATGATGGGGGTGTTCTCATAGGACCTGTCTTTAACCAATTTTATTCTTTTCATAATTACAGAAATGAATTTTTTTCTATTATGTTTCTAATAGACAATATAGAAACCATCTTCAGGGCTAGTAAAGAAAATAAAAATCATGTTTCTGGGACATCTTCAAAACTGTGTTCAAGTTCATATATTCCTAAAAATACTTTCCAAAATATTTTTTGAGAAGATAGACATAAAATAATCTTAATGGTAAAGCAAAATAAAAGATACTAGTGTTTTTTTTTTTTTTTTTTTT
>SJYX01003315.1:90584-104242 GCA_006410675.1 Oreotragus oreotragus | reverse complement strand
CAAAGTGTCGGGCTGAACTGAGCGACTGCACTCAGCTGACCTGGTGAGGTGTTAGTGAACACTACAACAGCAATCATGCAGTGACACATGTGTTGTGGGCTCCCCAGGTGGCACTAGTGGTAAAGGCCCCCCTGCCAATACAGGAGACACATGAGACAGGGGTTCAGTCCCCTGTCAGGAAGATCCCCGGAGGAGGACACGGCAACCCACTCCAGTATTCTTGCCTGGAGAACCCCATGGACAGAGGGACCTGGCGGGCTACAGTCTATGGGGTTGCAAAGAGTTGGACACGATTGAAGCGACTTAGCACACACACACGCACACGCACATCTATGTTATATTGAACAAACACTGCATGCCTTAAACTTACACAATGTCTTATGTCAATTACTTCTCAATAAAAATAAATTTAAAAAGGTGTTTTCAGTTACAAAATTAATTAACATATATAGTAAAATGAGTTAATATGGCCCTTATGACTTGGGATCCAAGGTTCAATGTTATGTCCAAAGTTAACTTGGAAGTAACATTCAGACACTCATGGTGCATCGTTTTAGTATAAATAACATTTTTTTTGTGTGTGTGTTTGTGTGTGTGTGCTCAATCATGTCCAACTCTTTGTGATCCCATAGACTGTAGGTCACCAGACTCCTCTGTCCATGGAATTTTCCAGGCAAGGATACTGGAGGGGGTTGCCATTTCCTTCTCCAGAGGATCTTCCTGAACCAGGGATCAAATGCACGTCTGTTGCATCTCATGCACTGGCCTGTGGATTCGTTACCACTGTGCTACCTGGGACGCCTCACAAATGACATTAATACCATACAAACTCTTGTCATATGCTATGAAAAAAATTTCCCATAAATTTTTCCCTTAGGAAATAAATCTGAGGTCAAAGGGTAACAAAGATTTTATTAAACTAAGACTCTATTCATATTTATAATGTATATAATTCCTTAGAATAAACATTAACCTAAAGAATTATTTGAAGGTCACCAATGATATGATTAGAGATAGTCTGTTTGCAAACCACAGAGATTCTGCATGTGTATTTACATGCTATATATACTATATATATATATACTCTCTCTCTCTATATATATATATATATATATACACACATATATATACATACTAATACACATTAAGGTACTACAACTGCAAATAAGCAACATGTAAAACTAGTCAGTGTTGAAGACATCAATAAGAAAACAAAGTTATAGTAAGGAAACTTTGGTGGTTAGTTTTCAATAACTAGAAAAGTTACTTGTTATACTTAACTCTGAGTTGCAAGGAGTTAAGCACGATTGAGCACACACACACACACAATATTAAAAGGATGCACTATCTAAGTTAAATTTGGATATAACATTCAACCTTGAATCCCAAGTCACCAGGGCCATATTAATTCATTTTAATATCCCTGTTTATTAATTTTGTAACTGAAAACATATTTAATTTATTTTTATTGAGATATACTTGACATATAACATTGTGTTAGTGTAAGGTGTTATTCATAGAGTTTTTGACGATGTATCCAATTGGTTTTATGGTATGAAGAAAACGAATCAAGACTCTCCCTGATTGACTATGCATGTTGGATTTTGTTTTCTCTCAGTGCCAGAAGAACTTTATTATATTTATTCAGAATTGTCTCAGTAGGAAGCTCTAGCCTTTGACATTGCACTGAGTATCTATTGTTGCCAATGGAAGAAGTAGTTAGTTTGCTACGATTTTTAATAAACATAGGCATTTCTAATTTAGGTTGGGAGTCATGACGGAGTAATATCCACACGTTAATACTTTCTCTGGCTGTTATGTGAAATATGATTTCCTAAATTCATGAAGTGTGAAATATATACCAGGAAATGCATGAATGATTTAAAAAATTAGAAGATTATTGTCAATTCAGATGACCTATTTTCAGGTGGATATAAAAAACCACTCATAGTAAGTGACACAAGAAAACTCATCAACAGATATTTTTAAATTATACTTAACAAATTGCACTTAGTATTCATTGGATTATGTGACTACAGTTTGAGAGAAGTGGAGTAAGATACTTCTTGTTCACTTCACATTTCCCTCAGGAATGGCTCAGGAAAAAAAAAAAAAAAAACTGGAAGGAATAATATATATTTGCTAAGCAAGACCATCCCCAAGAAAAAGAAATACAAAAAAGCAAAATAGCTGACTGAGGAGGCCTTACAAATAGCTGTGAAAAGAAGAGAAATGAAAAGCAGGGGAGAAAAGGAAAGATATATCCATTTGAATGCAGAGTTCTAAAGAGTAGCAGGGAGAGATAAGAAAGTCTTCCTCAGCTATCAGTGCAAAGAATACAGGAAAACAATAGAATGGGAAAGACTAGATATCTCTTCAAGAAAATTAGAGATACCAAGGGAACATTTCATGCAAAAATAGGCTCAATAAAGGACAGAAATGGTAGGGACCTAACAGAAGCAGAAGATATTAAGAAGAGGTGGCAAGAATACACAGTAGAACTATACAAAAGAGATCTAATGGTCCACTCACCTAGAGCCAGACATCCTGGAATGTGAAGTCAAGTGCGCCTTAGGAAGCATCACTATGAACAAAGCTAGTGCAAATGATGGAATTCCAGTTGAGCTATTTCAAATCCTAAAAGATGATGCTGTGAAAGTGCTGCACTTAATATACCAGCAAATTTGGAAAACTCAGAAATGGCCACAGGACTGGAAAAGATCAGTTTTCATTTCAATGCCTAACAAAGGCAAAGAATGCTCAAACCACCACACAACTGCACTCATCTCACACGCTAGTAAAATAATGCTTAAAAATTTCCAAGCCAGGCTTCAACAACACATGAACTGTGAACTTCCAGATGTTCAAGCTGGTTTTAGAAAAGGCAGAGCAACCAGAGATCAAATTGCCAACATTCGCTGGATCATTGAAAAAGCAAGAGAGTTCCAGAAAAACATCTATTTCTGCTTTATTGACTATGCCAAAGCCTTTGACTGTGTGGATCATAATAAAATGTGGAAAATTCTTAAAGAGATGGGAATACCAGACCACCTGACCTGCCTCTTGAGAAATCTATATGCAGGTGAGGAAGCAACAGTTAGAACTGGACATGGAACAGCAGACTGATTCCAAATAGGAAAAGGAGTACGTCAAGGCTGTATATTGTCACCCTGCTTATTTAACTTCTATGCAGAGTACATCATGAGAAACGCTGGGCTGGAAGAAGCACAAGCTGGAATCAAGATTCCCGGGAGAAATATCAATAACCTCAGATATGCAGCTGACACCACCCTTATGGCAGAAAGCAAAGAAGAACTAAAGAGCCTCTTGATGAAACTGAAAGAGGAGAGAGAAAAAGTTGGCTTAAAGTTCAATATTCAGAAAACTAAGATCATGGCATCTGGTCCCATCACTTCATGGCAAATAGATGGAGAAACAGTGGAAACATTGTCTGACTTTATTTTTTTGGGCTCCACAATCACTTCAGATGGTGCCTGCAGCCATGAAATTAAAAGATGCTTACTCCTTGGAAGGAAAGTTATGACCAACCTAGACAGCATATTAAAGAGCAGAGACATTGCCAGCAAAGGTCTGTCTACTTAAGGCTATGGTTTTTCCACTGGTCATGTATGGATGTGAGAGTTGGACTATAAAGAGAGCTGAGTGCCGAAGAATTGATGCTTTTGAACTGTGGTGTTGGAGAAGACTCTTGAAAGTTGCTTGGACTGCAAGGAGATTGAACCAGTCCATCCTAAAGGAGATCAGTCCTAGGTGTTCATTGGAAGGACTGATGTTGAAGCTGAAACTCCAATACTTTGGCAACCTGATGTGAAGAGCTGACTCATTTGAAAAGACCGTGATGCTTGGAAAGATTGAAGGCGCAAGGAGAATGGGATGATAGAGAATGAGATGGTTGAACGGCATCACTGACTCAATGGACATGAGTTTGAGTAAAATCTGGGAGTTGGTGATGGACAGGGAGGCCTGGCATGCTGCAGTCCATGGGGTTGCAAAGAGTCAGACATCACTGACTGAGCGATTGGACTGAACTGAAGTACGCTATGATTATGTAATTATCTAGTGAGATGTGAATGATGATCTTTCACATTTCTTGTTTAAAATGGGGTATGCCATCTTTCCTAACATTTGACTCCTCATGTACAGACATGAAGTATTCTTTCATAGAGGGTTTATACAACTCTACCAGCATTCATATATTGACATTAGTAACTGTATGTACCTGAGACTGTCACATAGCTCCTGCTGGCTTCAATTGTACCCAGCACTTGAAACATTATGAGTTGTAATTTCAGTTTCATGTGGTCTTCAAAATCTTGGCAAACAATTAATGAACTTGGCTTAGCTAAGACAGAGAAGTTACAGCTGTATTTAGTTACTTTACAATTTTATGTTGTCTGCCTACATAGTTTTCCCTTTACTAAACTCCACAGATGGAATTTCAGGAGAAACAAAGGAAATGTCATCATCTCAATACATTCAACAATTAATCTTTTTTTTTTTTCTGAGAGATTTCAGATTATGCAACCAAGAATGTTCCAGAGAAGCATTATTGATGTTCTGATGCTGATGGGCATATGATAAAAATATCTTTTAATATTCCCCCAACAGCATTTAAAATCCATGTAGATAATTTAATATTTTCATTAAAAAAAAACAGAACTAAGTATCACACATAATTTTTCTAGTTATTGAAAACTAAATAGCAACCAAAGTTTCCTTACTCTAACTTTTTTTCTTATTAATGTGTCTTCAACACTGACTCTTTTGCATGTTGCTCATTTATTTTTGTAACCATCATGAGTTTGGGAATTTTTGGAGGAGTGGGGGCTGAGTGGCAAGGCATGTGGGATCTCAGTTTTCCAACCAGGGATGCAACACATGCATTGGAAGCACAGAAGTTTAGTTAACCACTGAACCACCAGGGAAATAAACATTTTGGAAGATTTTGATTATCTGACTCTAAGATAAACAATAAAGGATGCAAACATTCTTTTCCAGAATATTTATTTTCTTCTAATAAAGTCAATAATGTAGGAAAAAAAACTTTGTAAAGATTTACAAAGGAGATGAATAAAGGTTTAGTTTTACATTGCTGCATCTATAATTCATAGTCTTAAAAGGAATTTAAATGGATCTTCTGGTATATCCATGTGAATCTACAAAATCAACACTGAAAGTGTTCAAATCCACTCAAAACCTGTCCCTCCTTTGGAAACTTCAGTGGTCTTTTATTACAACACAAAAGCATTCTCCACATGTGAGCTAAATGATACCATCCCAGTTGGGGCTTCCCAGGTGGCTCAGTGGTAAAGAATTTACCTGCCAATCCAAGAGATGCAGGAGACACAGGTTTGATCTCTGGATCAGGAAGATCCCTTGGAGGAGGAAATGGCAACTCACACCAATATTTTTGCCTAGAAAATTCCATGGAGAGCAGAGGCCAACAGTACAGTCCATGGGGTTGCAAAGAGTCAGATATGACTGAGTGACTGATCACACACATATATATTGAAGGAAAGAAGAAAAAGTTTTAAAAGAATCCAATTATATACTTATTGTGGATCTCACACTAAAATGTTGTTCAGCTCTTTGTTGGAAAGGATACTTTGCTACCACATATACAGTAAATCCCCTATATTACAACTCTTCGAGTTGTGAACCTTCAAAGATGCAAACACGTATTCCATCCATGTCAGTGTGTGCCTGATAAGTTGTGTCCAGCTCTTTGTGACCTCATGGACTGTAACCTGCCAGGCTCTGCTGTCCAAGAATTCTCCAGGCAAAAGTATCGGAGAGGGTTGCCACTTCCTCCTCCGGGGGATCGTCCCAACCCAGGGATCAAACACACATCTCTTGCATTGCCAGGCAGATTCTTTACCACTGAGCCACCTTGGAAGCCCAATGTCAGGCATGAGAGAAATCACAACTTGTCCTCCATTTCCTATTGCTGACGATCCTTCAGCTCTACCATCTCCCACCCCCTCTTCCCTCCCCAAGTCAGTAACTCTTCTTGCCTGCTCAATACTTTGCTACCACATATACAGTAAATCCCCTATATTACAGCTCTTCGAGTTGTGAATTTTCAAAGATGCAAACACGTATTCCATCCATGTCAGTGTGTGCCTGATAAGTTGTGTCCAACTCTTTGTGACCTCATGGACTGTAACCTGCCAGGCTCTGCTATCCAAGAATTCTCCAGGCAAAAGTATTGGAGGGGGTTGCCATTTCCTCCTCCGGGGGATCTTCCCAACCCAGGGATCAAACACACATCTCTTGCATTGCCAGGCAGATTCTTTACCACTGAGCCACCTCGGAAGCCCAATGTCAGGCATGAGAGAAATCACAACTTGTCCTCCATTTCCTATTGCTGATGATCCTTCAGCTCTACCATCTCCCACCCCCTCTTCCCTCCCCAAGTCAGTAACTCTTCTTGCCTGCTCACTCAACACCAGTCCCTGTAGGCCAGCTGTTATACTGTACTACTGAACTTGTCAAGGTACTGTACTGTAAGATTAAAAATGTTTTCTTCTTTTGTGTGTGTTTTTTTAAAGTATTATTTGTGTTAAAAGTATTATAAACTTATTACAATATATTACAGTATTTGTGTTAGTTGGGTACCTAGGCTAGGGCAGGAGGAGAAGAGGGTGACAGAGGATGAAATATTTGAATGGCATCATCAACTCAATGGACAAGAGTTTGAACAAACTCCAGGAGATAATGAAGGACAAAGATTTATTGAATGTCTACATTGTGTCAGATCCTTCAGCTCTACCATCTCCCACCCCCTCTTCCCTCCCCAAGTCAGTAACTCTTCTTGCCTGCTCACTCAACACCAGTCCCTGTAGGCCAGCTGTTATACTGTACTACTGAACTTGTCAAGGTACTGTACTGTAAGATTAAAAATGTTTTCTTCTTTTGTGTGTGTTTTTTTAAAGTATTATTTGTGTTAAAAGTATTATAAACTTATTACAATATATTACAGTATTTGTGTTAGTTGGGTACCTAGGCTAGGGCAGGAGGAGAAGAGGGTGACAGAGGATGAAATATTTGAATGGCATCATCAACTCAATGGACAAGAGTTTGAACAAACTCCAGGAGATAATGAAGGACAAAGATTTATTGAATGTCTACATTGTGTCAGACACTGTTGTAGATGTTAGGGGAAAAAAAAATGATCAAGAATCTTAAAATTCTCTACTTTCTTTGAGCTCATGTTTCAGTTAGACATGCAGAGTTTTGCTTTACAAATATAGATTTTTAAGTGAATATCAACAGTGAGATATGCATGAGTATGTATACGTAGGCTTTCAATAGTTCACAGATGTTTACCTTAATTCCCANGTAGATGTTAGGGGAAAAAAGATGATCAAGAATCTTAAAATTCTCTACTTTCTTTGAGCTCATGTTTCAGTTAGACATGCAGAGTTTTGCTTTACAAATATAGATTTTTAAGTGAATATCAACAGTGAGATCCGCATGAGTATGTATACGTAGGCTTTCAATAGTTCACAGATGTTTACCTTAATTCCTAGAATACAATTTTGATTCTTCAGCAATTTTTCAACCATTTCCTTATAATAAATTATCAAGATAATCAGAGAAATAAAAACCCATATGTCTTCTAAGATATATTTAAGAATGGCTCATACACACATACGGAGAAGGCAATGGCAACCCACCCCAGTACTCTTGCCTGGAAAATCCCATGGACGGAGGAGCCTGGTGGGCTGCAGTCCATGGGGTCACTAAGAGTCGGGCACGACTGAGAGACTTTACTTTCACTTTTCACTTTCATGCATTGGAGAAGGAAATGGCAACCCACTCCAGTATTCTTGCCTGGAGAATCCCAGGGATGGAGGAGCCTAGTGGGCTGCTGTCTATGGGGTCGCAGAGTTGGACACGACTGAAGTGACTTAGCAGCAGCAGCAGCAGCATACGCATATAAAATGATACACAGAATCAGTGTCATCAAGGAAATGCAAACTACACCAATGAGATACCATTCCACATTCACTAGAATGTCTAGGATAAAAA
Source organism: Oreotragus oreotragus (assembly GCA_006410675.1). Taxonomy (NCBI): domain Eukaryota; kingdom Metazoa; phylum Chordata; class Mammalia; order Artiodactyla; family Bovidae; genus Oreotragus; species Oreotragus oreotragus. The sequence goes on along the minus strand of SJYX01003315.1, from coordinate 96,187 downwards.
AATGAAACACTCATACATTGCTAGTAGAAATAGAAAATGTTGCAGCCATTTTGGAAAACAGTTTGGCAATTACCCAAATGTTCAATACAGATAAAGCCTAGTAATTTCACTTGTAGGTGTGCACCAAAGAGAAATGAAAACATGTCCACACAAAATGCATATTCACAATATTATTTCTAAAAACCAAAAAGCAGAAGCAACTGAAATATCTACCAACTGATAAATGAATAAACAAACTGTAGTATATCCACAAACTGAAGTTCTATTCATGAATGCAAAGCAACAAACTACTGATATTTGCTGAAATATGGATGAAGTTCAAAAGCATTATGCTTAAGTGAAAAAAGCTGGATGCAAGAGACCATATATTGAATAATTCTATTTATATAAAATGTCCAAAAAAGGGAAAATCTATAGAGACAGAAAGCACATTAGTGACTGCTGGGGAGGAAGGGCTGCTAGGAATAACAATAAAGGGTACAAGAGAAGCTATTTGAGTGATGAGAATGTTCTAAAACTGATACATGGTAACAGCTGCATAATGTGGGAAATCTGTTAAAAATCACTGCCTTGGAATGGGCAAATTGCATGATATGTAAAATGTAACTCAATACATTTATTTCACAATATATATACCTTTAAGGGATGTACTTTCACCAAACTCCTGCAAGAATATTTGCAATCTGACTTACAAGACACACAAAAACATATTTTCAGAATATAAGACCTTATAGGTATCCTACTCATCTGTTTCAGTAGGAATTGCTAAGATTTCAAAACTGAAAAGAAGATATTCTGTATTAAAAACACTGAAGAATTCATAGTTAAGCATAATTTCTGTATCTATGTGTTCAGGCATATTACTTTCCCTTGTCATGCATGCATGCTATGCATGCTAAGTCACTTCAGTTGTGTCCAACTCTTTGCGACCCCATGGGCCACAGCCCACTGGGCTCCTCTGTCTATGGAATTCTGCAGGCAAGAATACTGGAGTGGATTGCCATGCCCTCCTCCAGGGGATCTTCTTGATCCAGAGGTCAACACTGTGTCTCTTATGTCTCCTGCATTGGCAGGAGGGTTCTTTACCACCAATGCCACCTGGAAAGCCCAAAATGTTAAAACCATCATCATCAATGTCATGATACTCAAATGACAATAAATATGCTAAGTGCCTTCTTCACATTGTACCATTTATTCCTGGTGGTTTTGTTCCACTTTCTTTTATTTTTAAGTGCATGAATACAATTGAGGGGGTTGTTAGGGATTATTTCCATTTTACATACAAGGACACTAGGAATTTGGAGAAGTTAAGTAACTAGTCTCAGATTGTTAACATGTGGAGTAAATGGTGCCTGCATCTCATCAAAGTCTGAACTCTTATTCCACCACTGTTTCTTACAAATAAGTACACAGATGCCAACTGACAGATGTGCCAAATACTGGCAAAGTTCTTGGTTAATTGGCTATTTTTTTTTTTCATCACTCAATCAGGTTAGTGGAAGTGAGCTTAAATTTATTCAAAATTAAAATGAAAGGAAAGAGAAATTCAGGTCCCCCGCTTCAGATGCACTTTAAAAATACATTAGCAACAGAGTAAGCATAATGGAGCACGACACATTTCCAGCTAACAATCTGTCTTACATAAAGTATTTAGTAAGTATTCATTTGAGCAAGGATTTTCCACATATGAAATATTTTCCCTGAAGCTCATTAATTTTTCAGACCTTGGTATGTTTACAAGAGGGTTTCATGAGACTCTTGCAAGTTACACCCATGGTTCAAATTAGATATGAAGCCAAACATTCAAGGAAGTAGGCCTGTCAGTACTGGCAAAAAGTGGACTGTACTTCCCAAAGTATGGCTGTTGTCCAGTCACTAAGTCATGTCAGACACTGCAACACCGTGGACTGAAACACACCAGGCTTCCCTGTTCTTCACTATCTCCTAGAGCTTGCGCAAGCTCCATTAAATCCGTGATGCCATCCAACCATCTCATCCTCTGTCACCCCTTTCTCCTCCTACCTTCAGTCTTTCTCAGCATCAGGGTTTTTCCCAATGCCCTGGTTTTTCACATCAGTGGCCAAAGTATTGGAGCTTCAGCTTCAGCATCAGTCCTTCCAATAAATATTCAGGGTTGATTTCCTTTAGGATGGACTGGTTTGATCTCCTGGCAATCCAAGGGACTCTCAAGAGTCTTCTCTGGCACCACAATTCAAAAGCATTGATTCTTTGCTNAGTGGCCAAAGTATTGGAGCTTCAGCTTCAGCATCAGTCCTTCCAATAAATATTCAGGGTTGATTTCCTTTAGGATGGACTGGTTTGATCTCCTGGCAATCCAAGGGACTCTCAAGAGTCTTCTCTGGCACCACAATTCAAAAGCATTGATTCTTTGCTACTCAGCCTTTTTCATGGTCCACTTCTCACATCCGTACATGACAATGGGAAAAATCATAGCTATGACTATATAGACCTTTGTTGGCAATGTGATGTCTTTGCTTTTTAATATTCTGTTTAGGTTTGTCTTTTCTTCCAAGGAGCAAGCATCTTTTAATTTCACGGCTGAAGTCATTATCCATGATGATTTTGGAGCCCAGGAAAATAAAATTTGTCACTGTTTCCACTTTTCCCCCATCTATTTGCCATGAAATGAAGGGACCAGATGCCATGGTCACAGTTTTTTGAATGTTGAGTTTTAAGCCAGCTTTTTCACTCTCCTTTTTCACCCTCATCAAGAGGCACTTCCAAATCAAGTGCCACATGGACAGGACATTAAGTGATAACAAATGACACAGTAGCAGCACTAGTCCATTTTTGATTTGCTATTCCTGATTATCATATCAAGTAGGGAGTACCAGTTGGGGATGAGAAGTTCTCAAGTGCGTCTGGCACCTGCCAATCTTCACTTTTATCAAATAAACAGAGGCTCCAAGGGTCAGAGTTTTCCCAAAGCAGCTATATTCAGATAGCATTTAATAATAAGCTTTGTGGCCATTGCATTTGTACTATATTAACCTTGTATTTATGGCAAGTGATGCTGCTTTTAGGGGGAAAAATATTAAGTTCCTTTTACAATGAAATTGATCAAAAATAAAAACAGTGAAAAAAATTTAAGGAAAAATATCAGAAAATCAAACACAGGTGTTATAAGAATATGGTAAAAGTCAGGATAGTCCTATGTCATTCGACAGACATTTGAAAAGTACTCTAAAACAATGGTTATCACTTTTGTCAAGCCACCGTAATATATAAGAACTGCATCAAAATATAGAAATGTTAGAAGCTATCATAGCTAAATAGATGCCCAGAACTTTAGAGGGCTGAATTCCTTCTGGACTTGGGAAAATCATCTCAGTTGCTGAAAATAAGTAGCTAATTTGCCATTTATAAGTTCAGGGCTTGCCTTAGGTGAACTCCTGAGTCTGTTCTTTGCTTTTCCANATAATATATAAGAACTGCATCAAAATATAGAAATGTTAGAAGCTATCATAGCTAAATAGATGCCCAGAACTTTAGAGGGCTGAATTCCTTCTGGACTTGGGAAAATCATCTCAGTTGCTGAAAATAAGTAGCTAATTTGCCATTTATAAGTTCAGGGCTTGCCTTAGGTGAACTCCTGAGTCTGTTCTTTGCTTTTCCAACTTTACCTGTTCTTATGCCCTCAAGCTACTACTTTCTTTCTTCACTTTCCACAGTCAGGCTCGGCAAGATCTTTGATTTACACTATGATACAAACGCTCTATGTCTATAGTATGTTATCCAACTCCACAGTGTTTGAGTTTTCACATGGATCAAAATATTGTTGTTCAGTTGCTAAATTACATCTTACTCTTTGTGACATCATGGACTGCAGCACACCAGGCTTCCCTGTCTTTCACTATCTCCTGGAGTTTGCTCAAACTCCTGTCCATCGAGTTGGTGATGCCATCCAACCATCTCATCCTCTGTCATCCCCTTCTCCTCCTGTCCTCAAAAATCTTTCCCAGGATCAAAATCTTTGCCAATGAGTTGTCTCTTCCCATCATGTGGCCAAAGCTTCAGCATCAGTCCTTTCAACGAATATTCAGGGTTGATTTCTTTTAGGATTGATTGGTTTGATCTGCTTGCTGTTCAAGGGACTCTCAAGAGTTTTCTTGACATCAAAGCAAACGTATAGGGATGTATTTTTTAGGCTGTTCTAAAATTTCAGACCCATTTTAGCAGCTAGGAAATTTTTTATTTTACGCATAAAATGTATTCCCCAGAAAGTAATTTATCTTTCACAACAGTGTAAGTAAGACCTGTTTAGCTGAGTCAGAACTAATATGCTGCTCCCAGTAGTGTTTTGATGTTAATTTTTGTCTCCATTTGCTATATTAGAAAACTGAGGCATGTCACTATAAAGAAACGATTTTCCTCCAACCTACACTTCTGCAGCCCACTGTCTGTCTACCGTGTCCCAGGTTGCGGTTAGAACACCATGTGTATAAGAATGCATATAAAGATTATCTGGGGATTTGCCTGAAATGCAGATTCGTAGGTATCCTCAATCCTTTTAAGTCAGAATGAGAGCCACTGGGGTCTGGGCATCTGGATCTTGAGATCTCTCTCTGGGTCATTCTTTTCCAAAATAATGTTTGAGAATCTGTAGTGTGTCCTTTTCAAGGTCACTTATTATAACTCAGGTCAGTAAGGCTCAGAATTATATGGCTATGCAGAGGGTAAAATTAAAATGTGTCTGCTTTTCTGTCTCCTAAACTTTAGGTGATTTATTTATTTATTTTCATTTACATCTGTGACTTGAAGTGTGTTTAGTGATCCTGAATCAGTCACCAACACAAATGAAAAATAAAGCAGGAGAAGAGGAGGAGGGATGAAGGCAGCATGTTGATGAAGGCTCAGTATAAGCGGGAGGGCAGTTGGGGTACCTCGGACAGCAGCTGTCTTATGGGACTCTTGGACCGAGTGTGTAAAACCGCAGGCTTCTCCAGCCTTCTGTCTTAGCTCTTGAAGGTGGTGTTGTAAGTGTGTAGCTATTTTGTTGCTGAGCAATTAATGCTACAATGTGACACCCACATGGCCATTTTTGACCCTACCTTCCCAGCTCTTCCAAACTGCATCTTTAACAGCTGACACCATCTGGAGAGCTTTGGGAACAAAATACCACTTGGCTCCTAATCTGGTTTCACACATTCTGCATTTCATTTTTGTCCCTTCAACGTGGGGAAGTTTAACATAAAATGTTATATTTTGATTTGTTTCACTTTGAAACAGAAATAATTAAGAAAAGAATGGTTAGGAACTCCAACATCTGTTGTTTTTTACAGTTGACATAAACTGATTAAATACAAATTCTTTCAGGTCAGTGAAAGTGTCCTTTCTCACAGAATTCCCTTTGGTCAAGGAGTCTGTGGAAATACCTCATCTAACTGTAGGAAAGAGTCATTCACATATAAAGATTTCAAACCTGGACCTCAGAACCGGGAAAATAGCATTTGATACAATTAAAGAAGAGTGGAAAGTGCCTGATTTCATAAAAGCTGGCACATGCACTTGCAATTTTTAAATTCAAGCAGTCTAGGTTCTAAATTTCTCCTTCTCAAACCATCTTCTTTTCATCTTGTAAC
>SJYX01003315.1:44127-86503 GCA_006410675.1 Oreotragus oreotragus | reverse complement strand
AGAGACATTACTTTGCCAACAAAGGTCCGTCTAGTCAAGGCTATGGTTTTTCCTGTGGTCATGTATGGATGTGAGAGTTGGACTGTGAAGAAGGCTGAGCGCCAAAGAATTGATGCTTTTGAACTGTGGTATTGGAGAAGACTCTTGAGAGTCCCTTGGACCTCAAGGAGATCCAACCAGTCCATTCTGAAGGAGATCAACCCTGAGATTTCTTTGGAAGGAATGATGATGAAGCTGAAACTCTAGTACTTTGGCCACCTCATGCGAAGAGTTGGCTCATTGGAAAAGACTCTGATGCTGGGAGGGACTGGGGGCAGGAGGAGAAGGGGACGACCGAGGATGAGATGGCTGGATGGCATCACGGACTCGATGGACGTGAGTCAGAGTGAACTCCAGGAGATGGTGACGAATAGGGAGGCCTGGCATGCTGCGATGCATGGGGTCACAAAGAGTCAGACATGACTGAGCGACTGAACTGAACTGAACTGAGAAAGTCCTTAAGGAGGATCAAGGGTGTAGTGGGTGAAGGGTGGTTGCCAGAGAAACCAATCAGGTGAATAGAAGGTTGGAACCTTAGCCCCAGTGATTAATCAGTCATGCTTATGGCAAGAATACTGGAGTGGGTTGCCTTTCCTTCTCCAGTGGATCTTCCCAACCCAGGGATTGAACCCATGTCTCTTGAGTCTCCTGCATTGGTAGGTAGATTCTTTACCACTGTGCCACCTAGGACTGAAGTCCCTATGTAACGAAGTATTCATAAAAATTTCCTCACTGAAGGGGTTCAGAAAACTTCTAGGTTAGTGAACATGTCCAAGTGCAAGGAAGGTGGTATAAGTGGGGAGGGTGTGACTGTTCCGAGCCCCTCTGCCATCCCTGACCTACGCCTCTCTTTCATCTGTGTTCCTGAATTGTATCCTTTTATCACAAACAAGTAATCTAGTAGATGGACTGTTTTCCTGAATTCTGTGAGCTCTTCTAGCAAATGATTGAACTTGAGGACTCTCAGATTTACGGCTGGTTGGTCAGAAGTACAGGCGATAACCTGGTGGGACTCATGATTGGTGCCTGAAGTGGGTGGGGGGTGGTGAGGCAGTCTTGTGGAAATGAGCCCTTAACCTGCAGGGTCTAAGCTAATTCTGGGTAGTTATTGTCAGAACTGATTAACTCATGGGACAGTCAGTGGGTGTCCACCAAGAACTGGAGAATTTGCTTGTTGTGGAAAACCCACACATTTGGTGCCAGAAGTGCTCTGTGGGTAGACTAGTAGAAAATATTAGTTTTCTCTCACAGAGTGATTTTTTTCTAACATGTAAGTAAAATCTTTCCATTAGTTTGTTAAGTGTCTTTCAATGGATTTCCATTTCACTTAGAATAAAAATGACATTTCTTATTATAACCTACTGCATTGTTCAGGATCAACCTCTTTCACCTCATCTCCAAGGATGTCATTGGTAAATTTTACCCAAGATACGTGGAGGAAATAATACAACCTACATATACTTATTCTGAAAACGGAGGTTGAAGGGATACTTTCCAGCTACTTTCAAGACCAGAATTTCTTTGATAACAGAAGTAGTCAAGTGCATTACAAGAAAAGAAACTGCTGAGTCAGCAACCATGATGCAGATGGGTAGAAAAAAATCCTCAGCAAGTTGTTTCCAAGTCAGATACAGCAAAATATTAAGAGTAACACATCACAAGCAAACGTGGTTTATTCTAGGAGTGCAAAAATGGCTTAACATTTGAAATCCACCTCATTAACATAATTAAACAGAAGAATCATATAATTTCTACAGTAAATATGGGAAAAGTGAACTTGATAAAATTCAGTTGTCAGTCATTATTAAAACTGTTTGCAAACCAGAAATAAAAGAGCATTTTCAAACATGATAAACGGCAACTACACAGAACTTATAGCTACCATGATGAACAATAGCAAAAACCTAACAACTTCTCTCTCTATATATAGAGAAACATGTTCACTCACCATTCTAGTAGAATAGTTTTTAGCAAGGACAAAAAGTCAAGAAAAAGAAATACAAAGCATATCAAAAAAGAATAAATAAGCCTCTCATTATCTACAGTCAATAAGGTCATGTATAGAGAAAATCCTAAAAGATATAAAAAAAAATCCTCAAGCATTTATGAATAAATTTGTCGTTTGTAGGAAAAAATCTCTCTATAAAAATCATATTTATATAATCTAGCAGAAGAAATTAGAAAATTAAACATAAAAAAAAAACAATGGTATATATCAGAGCATTAAGGATGAATGTAACAAACAGAGCAAGATCTTACAATGAAAATTACAAAATACTGCTGAAATATGAAAAGTCCTAATGACACACTGAGATGGGCTATGTTCAAGGATTGGAAGAGTTCATATTTTTACACTGTCATTTTTCTCCTAATTGATTTCTAGAGTCAATGAAATATCTATCAAAATCATATAGGCTTTTTTTTTTTAAACTGACAAACTTACACTAAATTTTTTAGAGATATGCAAATGTTCTAGAATATACAAAGCAGTCTTATAAAGAACAAAGTTGGGGAACTTACTCCACTTTATTTCTAGATTTTAAAGCTATAGTGATTTTCTCCTAAAATAACGTCCCACAAATTATTCCTTTCCCGAACATGTGTGCCCTTTCTGTCCGCTCTGGAGTTTATTTCCCTTCCCTGAAATCTAGGCTGCCCCTGTTTCGTGACTTGCTTTGACCGATGCGGTGCTTATAAGCTTCCATATTCGCTCTCTTAGAAGCCTGAGCCATATATCACTGAGTCTGATTAATCTGATAGAGATAAAAGTTGCACGAAGAGACACTCTACTGGATGTGAGACTTCAAAGAGAGAGAGAGGACCATGCCGCCTCCAGCGGTCTTCTGTGTACGCTAAGTTGTTCCAGTCATTTCTGACTCTTTGAGACCCCATGGACTCTAGCCCGCCCAGCTCCTCTGTCCACAGGATTCTCTGGGCAAGAATATTGGAGTGGGTTGCCATGCCCTCCTCCAGGGGATCTTCCCTACCCAGGGACTCTGCTGTGTTGGCGCCACCTTGGAAGCCCAGCTAGCTTAGTCATCTCAGATAATGCTCCAGACATGTGAGTGATGCCTTCTTAGATCCTTCAGACTTAACTGATCTATATTAATCAACACCACACATTGGAGAAATGAGCACATCCTCATCAAGTCCTGCCTAAATTGCTCATTTAAGAACAAGTGATTGGTTGTTCTTGCTGATGCCACAAAATGTGGGGCTCAGTTCATATACCAGGGTAGAAATCTGACTGAGCAAATGAGTGACACTCCTTTTTCTCAAAGCAGGCTAGTAACATTATCATATTGTGCCTTATGCTGAAATATTCTCTGTAAGTCTCTTCTACACATTTTCTAGGGAACAGGCAGTTTCTGTAGATACACTTCAGAAACTGAAAGATAAGGACATTTTTGTGCAGCATGAAATTAACTGAAAGACCTTTCGGATTAAATTTCTGATTATAAAAGTTAAGGTTTACTGAATTTATAGTATTAAAAAGGGGAGTACATTCCTTATCGTTACACAAAATTAATGTTTATCTTTTTTATATTTTCTTTAGTCTCAGTGCATTGATGCATTTTATGAAAAAAATGCATTTTTTTGCAATAGGGATTATATTTTATATAAAGTTTATTGTTAGCCTATAGTTATCAGGAAATAATTGCTTACAGGGCACATCTCTTCTTACAAGTACCCTAAGACATAAAATAGACCCTTATTCTCACATTTAGCAAAGATCTGTTATCAGAAACAAACTTCAGATGCTTATGTCAGGAGAATTTTTAATAAATATACTTTACTATTAAGGTTATCTGCATGTACTGAGATCATTACATAAATACAAAGGAAAAGGTCACTGAAATTTATCGATGCCGCATGAAGTTCATTGTACAGAATATTGTTTCCTCATAATGTGATATTTTATTATGAGAACCCCACTGACAAACTTTTTTCTAATTTTAGCACAAAACTTTACATTTCTCCTAGATAAACCATTGTTTATATATTCTAAATAGGCCTGAACTATGGAACCACTGAACCTTGCTATTTTTTCAAAGTATAGACTAAGACATGAGGCTCCCCATCAAGAGTATATCTGCATTTTTGAAATGTATCCTCTGACCTTAGTTTTGAATTCATTTCCTTACCTCTCCATTTAATTTTCTATCAGGGAGGATTTATGAATCTTTATAAACTGTGATACTTTTTGTAAAATTAATTTACCTGTCTTATTTTTCCATTTATCATTATATAATTAGCATTTTCTAAACATTTTAATAACTAAGCAACATTTTATTATAGTAATCACACTACAGCTAGAGATAATGGATTGGTGTTCATTCTTCGGTATTATAGAAATTGTAAGAAACAACTCTGCACTTCAATTTTTTCACAAATTTGGTTTTTTTCTAGGATTGGGCTTTCCTTAAGGGGTCTTGAAATATATTACCAAATTTCTTTAGAAAGATTACAGTGATCTCTACTCTAATCATGAGGGTGCCTACCTCAGCACACCTTGCCAGCACTGAGTAGTATTATTGTTCAGGATTTTGTTAATGTGACCAGTAAAAGGATATCAAATGAGTTAATATGATTTTTTAAATTATTATTAGCACAAACCCATACTCTCAATGATGCTTCCCTTACCTTGTATCAAGTATTCAAGAGTCTTCTTATCTATTTGTTCTATAGACCTGTGTCTATCCATATGATAATTCTATACTTTCAAAGAGAAAGTATACTACACGATTACCTCTAATAGTGAGAAAAGTCACAATATAAATGTTCAACATTACTGAAGTAGTTATATGTGACATAGCTGCAGAGTGAAACGATCATTAAAAATTATGCTTATAGAGTTTGCCAATGATCAGATGTTAAATTAGAATATGTTGGCATAAGAGCATTTTTGAACTATTGATATGAAAAGAAAAACTTGTTTCTGTTGAATTTAAAAAAATGAAGAGGCAATTAACAAAATATTTTCAGTGTTCAACTCAGTTAGTGGAGTTATAGGTGCTTTATGCACTCTTCGCTGTAACTTTCATTGTTTTCTAAATTGCATCAAGCTATATACTTTTCCTTGCTTCCTTGCAAATCTATTCTAGATTAGTGTGGGGCTATATATTTAAGACACAATGCTTTTAATTACATTGTCAATATCCCAAGCTGTTGATCAATACTTTAAATATTTTTTATCTGAAAGAATTCAAAGAAACATCAAACAAGAGAAGACTGCTATTTAAAAAATTCACTTTTCCAATGTGAAAGTTTAATAACTGATTTGAGACCAAAGGAAAAGAATAAATAATAATGTTTTAAGGAGGGGAAAGCATAGCAGAGAAAGACACCTAATACCACATTTTTAATTCTGTAACTTAATAAACACAATCCATCTTTGCGAGGCTATATAATTCATCTTCTAAACTGTGAGAATATCAATTCTAGTTACGCAATTTCAGCTCACAGCAACCTTTCAAATTAGTTAGTGTCTCAGTGAAGGATAATTAGTAAAATCTTGAAATCTACCTGTCAAATGACGGCTTCTCTCCACAGTCAAAAGCATCCTGCAGTTCCTTGACCAGGTTAGCCTGGCCTGGCAGTCGGAAGAGACCCTCTTCCTTCAGCCCCCTTTGTCGGATGAAGTCCACACACTGCTCCACCAACATTGGAGCCAGGCGGTTCCCATATCTCTTTTCATAGCGAACAGTATCTTCCAGTTTCTGTCCAAAAATGCCTGGAGAAATAAAGGATCACAATGAATTTGAGAAATTCAGCTGTTCCTCCTACGTAAGTTTAAGCAACCTCTGGGAGATAGTGAAGGACAGGGAGACCTGGCTGTCTGCAATCTATAGGGTGGCAAGAGTTGGACACAACTCAGCTACTGAACAACTTCTCCTCCTCCTCTGTTCGAACTGCTGGACCACAGGAGAATTCCCCTCGCTTCACTTTTGTTTTCTTTTTCAAATAAAAGGGCACCTTTTGTTTTCAGTCAAGTGATGATGCCATGATTATAATCAAGGTGATAAACCATGAAAAGAGACACACAGAATTTTCACCCATATAAAATATTTCAGACAGTGTCTGCTCTTTAAAATCTTAAACTATTAATTTACTGGAAAGAAAAAAATATTGAATTATGAAGCTCTATGTTCCAAAAGTGAGGAGACAGGGTCATGGTGGTTTTTCCTAACAGGAATGAGTATCTGATTACATATTGTCTAGAATTAGCAGCACATGGGGGTAATAAAAATCAAAACCATTTTGACCAGTTTTACTCATTGTTTTTAAATACATACAAATGATGCATTTCTTTGTGCATGCATTTGGGGCTGAATATCCCCACTCTTAATCCTTGGTACCCCACTGATTAAGAAACAATGCCTCAAAAATATACTAATTTGAGTTGGAACTTGGAAAAATAACCAACCAATGAGAACAGAGGAAGGAAAGGAGCCAAAGCAAATATGATCCCAATGTTCCCAGATGGGATGAATATTACTGAAAGGTTTTAATGGCCTAATGAGTTTCATAAAAGGGGAAGAAAAATTAGTGGTGCATGTTGAAACTATGTAAGACTCCGGAATGTTTGGGGAATTATTTCAAAACCGTTAAGTTCAGGATTTAACAATAAGAACATATGCTTTACTTCTCTATCGGTAAAATAATTTATGTATGGATTCAGTAAAGTAAAACCATCACATTCCATGCAATAAACACTTGCTACCAAAGAGAATATTCTTAACCTAGGCAGAAAGAAAAACACAACAAATGAAACTATTCTCCACCTGGTATCAAGTCTAGCACTAACAGATTCCTTTTAAGAAAAAGGGTTGAATCATCTGATATTAATATTTAAGTGCATATAAGACAATTGGAAATTAGCTGAGTTTGTAGACTTTACAACAAGAAGTTTCTCGATAATGGTATGTTAAACTTGGAATCACTGATCTCTCGGTTTTCTGTTACTTGAAGCAGTGTCCGATACTTTATGAAGTGGTGATAATGATTTGAAACTCTTTTAGTATTTTAATAACAAAGCTTAAAAATTGATTATGAATGAAGAACACTGATTCTTTCTCTATGGAGCTCTTTCATGCTTTCTTGCTTGGAATGCTTGGATTCTATCTCAAATTAAGGAGATAGCTTTTCAGAGGCACTTATAAAATAAATTAAAAAAAATGTTAACATTAGGGAATAAATCTTCTCTGTCTGATTTTTCACTTTTTTTTTTTTTGGACTGACACATGAGGCACTTATAAATTAAATAAAAAAATAATGTTAACATTAGGGAATAAATCTTCTCTGTCTGATTTTTCACTTTTTTTTTTTTTGGACTGACACATTATTAATACATATGGTATCTCCCTAAATCCAGCAGAAAATCTATTAAAGATGTTCTAGTTCAACCTCAATGTGTACTACAAATGAGAACCAAACTTTGAAGATTTAGTTTTACACAGTAATGAAAAACAGTCAAGCATGCTTTTCTGATCAGGGTTCTTTTATTCCCCCAAAACTCAGTTCAGTTCAGTTCAGTTCAGTCGCTCAGTTGTGTCCAACTCTTTGTGACCCCATGAATCGCAGCACGCCAGGCCTCCGTGTCCATCACCAACTCCCAGAGTTCACTCAGATTCACGTCTATAGAGTCAGTGATGCCATCCAGCCATCTCATCCTCTGTCGTCCCCTTCTCCTCCTGCCCTCAATCCCTCCCAGCATCAAAGTCTTTTCTAATGAGTCAACTCTTCGCATGAGGTGGCCAAAATACTGGAGTTTCAGCTTTAGCATCATTCCTTCCAAAGAAATCTCAGGGCTGATTTCCTTCAGAATGGACTGGTTGCATCTCCTTGCAGTCCAANAGATGGCATCATGGACTCGATGGACGTGAGTCTGAGTGAACTTCTGAAGTTGGTGATGGACAGGGAGGTCTGGCGTGCTGCGATTCATGGGGTCGAAAAGAGTTGGATACGACTGAGGAACTGAACTGAATTGAACTGAAATGGAGACAGTCTGCAGTCCAGAAGAGGGCGCTCATTGGAACCCAATCATGCTGGCTACATCTCAGTCTTTGAACCTTCGGAATCATAAGAAATAAATTTCTGTTGTTTAGAAGCCACCCAGGCTGTGGCATTTTGTTACAGCAGCTTGAATGGACTTAGGCACACTCACTTGTTCTCTGGAACTCAATATCAAAGTGGATAAGGATTGAGTGTTCCATTAAACATCTGTGGAATTAATGTAGGCATTAAAACAAAATATTCACCCCCTCAATTAAAGGAAATAAATGAATAACTCCAAGGTAAAATGAAACTTATCAAGACTTCACAGGTTGTGGTACTGATTTCTACAAAAACTTGAAAACAAAATAGTTTTTGCTGATGAAAAAGGCACAAGTTAGCCAATTTCTTGGTCATTACATAAATTTTCTACTATCAACTATTTTTCAGAGTTCCCCGACCCTCCCATTCCATAGATTACCACCAAGTCATATAGAGAATTTGCTTTTACTTATATTTATGCTTACTGCAACCCTGCTAGCAGAATAAGACTTGGTGTGACCAATGAAAAAGGCACAAGTTAGCCAATTTCTTGGTCATTACATAAATTTTCTACTATCAACTATTTTTCAGAGTTCCCCGACCCTCCCATTCCATAGATTACCACCAAGTCATATAGAGAATTTGCTTTTACTTATATTTATGCTTACTGCAACCCTGCTAGCAGAATAAGACTTGGTGTGACCAGGATTGTAATAATTTTCAATTAAAAATGAACATATGCCCATGGTAAATGGACAAGTAAAAACAAAAGACATGTTACAGAACTAAGAAGCAAAGTCAGCCAAGGCTTACTTCAGTCTCTCACCAGCAGTTTCTAAGTAGCCAACAAACCTTACATGAAAATAAACCTTTGAATTCAAGAAGCTCAGAATCTATATAACAACCAATGAATTTGGTAAAAGCTTGACTCTCCTTGTCAGGATGGGGAACAAGGGAGAAAAATAAAGTCTTGAAATAATTAAGAAAGTGTAATAATGTGAAAATAGTGACCTGGTAGCATTGGTCTTAGACCAGCAGAATAATTAGCAGAATAATTAAACTCATCATTTACATCCAAGTACCAAGCCACAGTATTTACATGCATTTTCTCATTTGACACTCCCAGACATTCTCAAGGGCATCTCCCTTCTGTAAACAGACTCAGAGATGCAAGGTTACCTAAAGTCATACATACAGAAAGCAGTAGATTTGGTATATAAACACAGGCCTATATGATTCTAAAAGTCTTCCTTTTCTACTGGATTATATTAATTCAATTCAGACATATGTTTCTTTTCCCCACAGGAACACTGACCACTCTCTTAGGATCACGTAGTAGAAAATGTCTTCCCATAACTTCCAAAGATCAAATCTGATTTCACGTAGTTCATATGAATCACTGCCTTTCCAGATGAAACCATAGTGAGTCTTCTTATTCACAAGCTCCTGAGAATTCACATAATTTGTTATAGTGCTTTTTACAGATTAAACAATTACTTTTATTTATGCTTCCTTATCCTCAAGGAGGGTGTGAGCTCATAGATTCCAGGCAGCCTGTTTTGTTTGCTTTCTCACCCCCACAATCACTTGGTAGGTGATTCTGTAAAACTGTGATGTGTGAATTGATGAGCTATTAATACTTACAGCACCATTTATAATTATATGGATTTAAATAGCAGTATTCTGTTGGACAAATCAATTTCCAAAAGGTGATTATAACTTCCAAAATATACAACTAACTTAAAAAATTATTGGTTGTATTCATTATTATTATAAAGATCTTCTATTCTGTTATTGCCTATGAACTAGTAGGTTATAATACTGTACATCACCATAAATAAATAAATCTTAAATCATGGATTGAAAAGACCTATCGCTGTTTTTAACTTTCAGAAGAAATAAACAAATACATATATAATATATATGTCAACACACACATACACATATATATGTGTATACACGCATATATATATATCTTATCACAAATGTGTTTCAGAGCACTTGAAGATAGATATGAAGATATAGTGGCCTGATGGCAGCATGCAAGACATATAAGGGAGGACGTCCCTGGTGGTGGTGGTACAGTAGATGAGAATCCACCTACCAATGCTGGAGATATGAGTTCAATCCCTGGTCCGGGAAGATTCCACATGCTACAGAGCAACGAAGCCCATGTGCCACAACTATTGAGCCTGTGCTCTAGAGCCAGGAAGCTGCTACTACTAAGCCCACATGCCGCATCTACTGAAGCCTGAGCGCTAAAGCCTGTACTTTGAAACGAGAGAGGCCACCACAGTGAGAAGTCCACGCACCACAACTAGAGAGCAGCCTCCACTCCCTACAACTGGAGAAAAGGCCATGCAGCAACGAAGATTCAGTGCAATCAAAAATAAATTAATTTAAAACAGTAGATAGAAGGACTACAGAGTAAAGAATACAGGAGGTGAACAGAGACAGCCTGATGAAGTGAGAGCCAACAATGACTTGAAGAAAGTGTGGACAGACTGCAGAGGAGGGACAACGGACAGAAGCAAGGCAGTGGTGCAGGAGACAGGTTCAGGGAGCAAAGTGGGGCCAGTCTGGGGAAGTGGGAACAGTTGTAATTGCTTAGAAGGCCTTGATACTTACATGAAATAGTCAGGACAACCTCCTGGGAGCAACAGAAACTTATAAAACATTTCTGAGCTGTGGAACACTGCTTAACAGTACTGTTTCAGGAATATCAGTTGGATGACCCTTAGCAAATTAACTGTATGAAACGTGTGAACAATATTGAGGGTAAAAAGAGGTGAGGATGGATGCTGTCTTGAAGAGCCACTTTAAAGGTTAAAATCAGTTTTGTGCTTCTAAGATGCTTGTTCCTTGGAAGAAAAGCTATGACAAAACTAGACAGCATATTAAAAGGCAGAGACATCACTTTGCTAACAAAGGTCCATATAGTCAAAGCTATGATATTTCCAGTAGTCAGTCAGGTATGGTATGGATGTGAGAGCTGGGCCATAAAGAAAACTGAGAACTGAAGGACTGATGCTTTCAAACTGTGGTGCTGGAGAAGATGCTTGAGAGTTGCTTGACTGCAAGGCCAAACCAGTCAATCCTAAAGGAAATAATACTGAATATTCGTTGGAAGGACTTGTGCTGAAGTTGAAGTTACAACACTCTGACCACCTGATGTGAAAAGCCGACTCATTTGAAAAGACCCTGATGCTGGGAAAGATTGCGGGCAAGTGGAGAAGATGACAACAGAGGACAAGACGGTTGGGTGGCATCACTGACTCAAGGAACATGAGTTTGAGCAAACTCTGGGAGATGGTGAAGGATGGGGAAGCCTGGCGTGCTGGAGTCCACGGGGTGGCGGAGTCAGACACAACTTAGCAACTGAACCACAATAACAATTTACAATAGCCAATACACGGAAGCAACCTAGGTGACCATTAATAGATGAATGGGCATAAAGAAGATGTGGTGCACATATATTAATACAATGAAATATTATTCAGCCATAAAAAGGAAGAATCAGAGTCAGTTCTAGTGAGATGGATGAACCTAGAGTCTGTTATACCAGTGAAGTAAGTCAGAAAGAGAAAAATATCATATGTTAATGCATATATATGCAATCTAGAAAAATGGTATTGATGAACCTGTTTGTAAGGCAGCAGTAGAGACGCAGACATAGGAAACAGACTTACGGACACAACGGGATACAGAGAGTGTGAAATGAACTGAGAGAGAAGCATTGAAACATACACCACAATATGGAAAACAGACAGCCAGTGGGAATTTGCTACATGACCCCGGGAGCTCAGTCTGGGGCTCTGTGACATCCTAGCAGGGTGGGATGGGGTTGGAGGAAGGTTCAAGAGGAGGGGATATACATAAATACATATGGCTGATTCATGTTGATGAATCAGAGGACAATGCTAAAACCAACACAACATTGTAAGGCAGTTATCCTGCAATGAAAAATAAATAAATTTTTAAAAAGTCAGTTGTGTGCTTGAAACACACAAAGGCACAAACAACCAGGTGATGGAAACAGAAATGAAGCTGAAAGTATATAAAGAAGGAAAAAGCAATATGTTGCTGTTAAGCTGCTAAGTTGTGTCCCACTCTTTGTGACCCCACAAACTGCAGTCCTCCAGGTGCCTCTGTCCATGGAATTTTCCAGGTAAGAATACTGGAGTGGGTTACCATCTCCTTCTCCAGGAGATCTTCCCAATCCAGGGATCTTTTCGTCTCCTACATTGGCAGATGATTCTTTATCACTAGTGCTACCTGGGGAGCCCACAGAAACGATATGGCATGACCACTAGTTATTGGAGATGGAAATGGCAATCCACTCCAGTATTCCCCGCTGGGAAATTTCATTGACAGAGAAGCCTGGTGGGCTACAGTCCATGGGGTTGCAAAGAACTGGACCTGATTTAGATATTAAGCAACAATAACTAAATGGCTATGGAATGTGTCGGGGGAACAACTGGGGAATTAATGATGACTTATCTCCAAGAAGAGAGCAACTCAGAAAAAATTGTACTTTAGTATGTCCTGTGATCACAACAATCATAAACCAGCCAGCCTTTTCTGACTAGAAATTTCACTGACATCAGGACCCAAAATGTTACGCACCCCCAGGTAATCAAAAGATCAGTTATGCTCTGCATATTCAATATTAGTCTTATGGAGGTAAAAAAAATAAAGTTTCAAATAGCAAAAAATACATTCTAACCTTTATCTCAGCAGAACATAAATCCAACAAACACCACTCTCCCCAGCTTCCTGCCCGATAGATGGTTCACATTCCCTCGATTTTTAAAACCACTGGGAAAGTGTGTTCTGAGAAAGAAAAAATTGTACTTTAGTATGTCCTGTGATCACAACAATCATAAACCAGCCAGCCTTTTCTGACTAGAAATTTCACTGACATCAGGACCCAAAATGTTACGCACCCCCAGGTAATCAAAAGATCAGTTATGCTCTGCATATTCAATATTAGTCTTATGGAGGTAAAAAAAATAAAGTTTCAAATAGCAAAAAATACATTCTAACCTTTATCTCAGCAGAACATAAATCCAACAAACACCACTCTCCCCAGCTTCCTGCCCGATAGATGGTTCACATTCCCTCGATTTTTAAAACCACTGGGAAAGTGTGTTCTGAGACCCTTGTGTATGTGTGTGTGTGTGTGCGTGTGTGAGTGCGTGCACGTGTGCTCAGTCGCTCAGTTGTGTCCAACTCTATGTGACCCTGTGGATTGTCCCCCACCAGGCTCCTCTGTCTATGAGGATTTTCCAGGCAAGAATACTGGAGTGGGTTGCCAAATCCTCCTCCAGGGGATCTTCCTGACCCAGGAATGGAACCCATGTCTTCTGCATTGGCAGGCAGATTCTTTACCACTGTACCACCTGGGGAGACCCTTATTAGTACCTAAAGAAAGAGACACAGATGGAAAGAACAGTAAAAGACAGAAGAGGTCTGAAAGAGAAAGGATGGCTGAGCAGTGAGTTCCACTGGCTCAGTATAGAAGCTGCAATCCCCTCAGACCTCTGGAAACTTCAGTCCAACTCCCCTCTGCATTCTGAAAGACTTTCCATTCTGTCAGCCTAGCCAGGACAACAGAGAGAATATGTTTAAAATATGGATCAGGAAAAGCAGACATGTCACCATTTTTCACTTCTGGATGCGTTCCCATGATTCCTGAAAGGATTTCAGGGGATGCTTTCTAACAGGCTTGAGAGAGGAACTCCGAAAACCCCATCCACTTCTAGAACTCCCGGAGCACCCAGGGGATGACACAAAGAACAAAATGACAATCTTTTCTTAAGGTAGCGTGGCTTGGGAACCTGGGATTGAAAGAAAAGTTCATTCTTTTCAGTGCAGGACCTTGAATAAAGATCTAACTCTCTGCTGGACGCTGCTGCTGAAGGGCCTGGCTAGTGCAGCACAGAAACAGTCTCACAGCCACAGCCTGGCACTTTTTCCCCCAAAGCCTCACTGCCTAACAGGCTGAGCAGTGACCTGGGAGAGGCCGGTATGCAGGGCTCAGCAGAAGGGGAGAGGGAACTTAAAAAACAGCTGAATGCTTCCGGTACCTCTCCTCTGACAGTGACCAGAATGCAGCTTTGTCAATTAAATCCTTGACTCAAATGCTGAACATTCCTCACATTACTAAGACTTCGCAGAGGCAAGGACAATCATTTAAAAATAGCCCACGGGAGATGATAAATGGACGCCATTCCCACTCTGTGGCTGCCCTTTGCTAGCCTGCCCTTTTTTTTTCTTTTTGCAGCATTGCCTTCCCTTGCTGATATTTCAGGAGAGAGGGAAGGGGGCATAATGAATAGCAGGGCTAGCCAGGATTCTTGGAAAGTGCTATAGCTCATGACAAGACAGAAAGTGCAAAACATTAAAAAAAACAAACACTTTTTGTTTCAAAGATAAAGTAACTGCTCCCCAGAACATTCCATGTTACAAATGAGCAGTGATAACCTGGAAATTAGACCTTCTCTCCTTGTTTGGATAAACCCAATTTAGTTGCTGATGGGTGGAGGGACCAGAAGAGGGGATGTCCTTGAAGCAATGAATTCCTAGCTTTTTTCAGTTTCATTGTCAATTTCTCTATCAATGATGCAATCTTACAGTAACCACAAGCTCTCTAGAGATCTGTAAAACATGAGACATATCTCTCATTTAATTGTCTTTGTGGATGATAGAGCAATATAAATTAACATCCAATTCCTTGCTTATAATATATGATAATGATTACAACCAGATATTAACTGCTCAAAGGAAAAGATTCAGAAGGAATGAGGTTTAGTTTTTAAAAATTACCACTATATCCTGCTTTAAATATAGCTTTTTTTCTTCTATTTTGTGTTAATTATTAGATAAAGAATGTTAATCAATGGGCAAATCAAAGAAAAAAGGGGAGAAGGAACAACATTAGATGTTACTCAAATCAGCTCTTGATTAAGTTATTAACTTAGCATACATGACTTTAAAATTATAACAACCTAGTTCCAAGTTAAATAATAATTTGATTTAATTACTTCCATTTTTAAGTCAAAGGAAATTTTAAAATATTTTGATACATAAACATTTTCTAGAAATATTCTTTATATATATTTTGTACCCTCTAACTCCCCCTACACAAGTCATTTCGGAAACAGTTTCTTTTACTGACGCTAAACTTACATTTTCCCACTCCTTGTTCCTGATCGTTCATATCTTTGCCCTCTCCCAATGCCACCTTCTGATATATCTGGAAAATCAAGGTGACCCCTATTTCTAATCAGTGTTAATCAATATGATTGAAAGCCTCCTGAAAAAGAGTCACTACAGATAGTGATTACTAAAATTTTCTCATTAGGGAAGGTGAGGCAAGGGCAGGCAGACAGAATCAAAATGATCTGATGGGAGCACAGGACAGGGATTTGACAAGGTCTCATCTCAAGGGGGAACAACAGGGCTGCTGGGTGTGGGTCTGGGAACAGCCCAAGGCAGCCTTGGGCCCTCCCCTCAGCCTAGTGGGGCCAGCTTGCTTGTTCTCCGGCTGTCAAGGTGATCCCATAGGACCACCGTTCTTTAAGCCCCGCCCACCCGGCCCATTCACAGACAGTAACAAACAAATCAATAGGCGCCTCCAGAAATAAGTGCAGACAAGCAAAACCATATGTAAACCACTCTAGTGCAGTTTTAAACTCTTGGTTTCCAAACTCCCATTTTATCTGAGCATAAACTGGCCTTAAAGCATCAGAAAATATCTTTACTTTTTTTTTTAAGGACATGAACATATTATCTACCTACCTTTCCGAAAACTAAAACACCGTTTGATTCTTCGGTATGTAGTTTTAGGAATGAAAGAAGTAGACGCCAAGGCACCTGAGGGGCGCTCCCCAGTATTTCTGTCTTCAGGCATCATACAGGCCCAAAGTTCTGAACCCGGTTCAGGCTTCCTTTAAAACCTGCCTCTGGGCGATCTCAGGACCCCACAGCCACTCTGCCTCATGTTTGCTAGGTTCGAAGCGCGGTTTCCTAGAACTTGAAGATTTTGATCAGCCAGGTCTTGAATGGGGGATAAGTTACCCCCTCTCATTTCCTTCTTTTTTGGCCCCCCCCAAAATAATAATAATAATTTCCTTTTCTCTTGCCTAATCCCGAGAGTTCTGGAGGCTGTTTCTTTTTAAAGTTTCTGCAGACATTCCAAAATGTCACAGCAAAAAGAACCACAGCATGCAAGCTGCACCTTCCATTCAGACAGCAGGATTGTTTAATTTTTTTTTATTTTTTAATTGAGAACTGGCTTCTCAGCTGGAATTGGGGGGGAGGGTACTGAGGTTCCTCTGGAAAGGTCAGCAAATAGCCATGAGCCGGGGGCAAGAGGAACAATGACCACAAGGCCCCTGAGGGATATACTTCAGGACGGTCCTTGCCGGCTCCTTTCATCTGAGCAAAAGGGGAGGCTGGTAATGGCACCTTCTCCAGAAGGCGTTTCGATGCATGAGAGACTCTTTTCAAAGAACCCCCTTGGTCCTTTTACAGCACCCCTCAGCCTTTGATGCTCTCGGCGGGCTTCTCCCTTCTCTCTTTAAACTCCCGGAGCTCTCCCGGGAACTGCCACGTCAGAACAGTCGAGTGCCCAACTCCAGGAAGGCTCCTCGGAGGATCCCTGTAGGAGGCAGCGGCTCAGGGAGCTTTTCCTCCGCCTCGTCCCGCTCCTGGTCCCCCTTTCTCAGTGAGAGCTGGGCGGGAGCTGGCAGGGCTGCAGCCGCCGTCACCGCGCCGTGGCTGCGGCTGCCTTCAGTGCCCGTGGTCACATGCAGCAGGTGCAGTCACAACAGTGGGAGGGGGAGGAGGGGAACGCCACGCGGCCGTGTGAACCCTGGCTTCTCCCTCTGACTTTGCCGCTGCCTCCCCTGGCGGCTCTGTTCCTCTACATACCTTTACAGCTGGCTGCCTCAGCCCCAACCATCCCCACGGGGGGCGGGGGTCAACTTTTTGACCCTTCCTTTCTGCATTTATTCCGTTCCTACACAAGATTTTTTTTTCCAGGTACTTTGCCACTGAATCTACTCGTGAGTGTTGATCTCAATGTGCATATCATTAAAACCTATGGGTGTAGGGACTTTCTGGCGGTACAGCGGTTGAGGCTCACCTTTCAACCCAGGGGGTTTGGGTCCCATCCCTGGGCAGCGAACTAGGATCCCACATGCCTTGTGGCCAAAAAAACACAGAACATAAATAACAGAAGCGATATGGTAACAAAGCCAATGAAGACTTTAAAAATGGTCCACATCAAAAATAAATAAATAACTCTTCAAGAAAGCAAAAAATGTGTGTGTTTATATACACATGGGTGTGAAACAGAAAAATATTCAAAACGCAGCAACAAGGAATCTGCAAGTATAACCACAAGTTAACTCCTTTACATATATATATTTATTTCTAACTAAAACGTGTTCTTATGTGTGTTTATGTATTTATATATTTATTTCTCTGGCTGTGGTCTGAAAATTGATCCTGTTTTTATATTTTCCCCAGCTCTTGCATGCACCCACTGCACCCCAGCCCCCACGTCTACCAACCCCCTTGGTCTTAGTCACTGAACAATTGACTGGCTAGGTTAATCATTCATCCACCTGGCTGTTCCATGAGCAGATTTGGAATGCTAGTGCTTTAACCCCAAATGACCCCCAGGCCTCTGGGTGCCTTCTGAGCCTTTCAGCAAGTTAAAAAAGCTGTGAGGAATACTACACAAAGGTCCTCCCTTGAGAAACTTCATTATCATTACTCTGATGAGCACTCTTAGATAGGAAAACTTCTGCTGAAAATCATTATTATTTCTGTCCCATGGTTCAAATATTTTTCTCCACCACAGCAGCATGCTAGGAAAATAAGGAACCGTGATGTGCAGAACTCTGCCCACCGAGACAGTGGCAGTGCTGGAGGGGGGCACCTTGGTGACTGAAAGCATCCCTCCTCTGAGCCTTGGTATGGAGGGAACGCATGTAATCACAGGACTTTGGAGCTGGACTGACTCTTAGTTGAACCATTTTTCTCGTGTTATTTCACAAGCATGGAAACTAGAGGTAGGAGTAACACCACTTATGGGAAATCACGCAGTGGTCTGTGTCAGGCAGGACCACAGAGCTTCCTAATTAACCCCTGCTTGCCCACGTGCTAGTTATTCATCATGAGGACTACATTCAGCGCTGTCACGGCCTTGATACATCTCTGACTCAAGGCTTTTCCTAAGGAGACAGAAATATACAGGAAGAACCCGTTTTAGTTAGTAGCTAAAATTAGGCTCTGCAATCAGGTCTAATGAACAACTAATGGGATTCTCACTCTCCCCAGATCCCAGGCTCCTCCATATACACTGCCTCAAAAACAGTGAAAAGGGAACCCAGAGAAAAAAGACAAAAACAAACCAACAAGACAAAAACAAAACCCTAAAGTTTTCCAAAGTTAAATATAGGTTTTGACATCCCAACTTTTGAATTTGACTTTTAAGCAGATACCATGTACTTCTCAGTGAGCAATGAATAGGGAAGCGACTGTTTATGAGGGGAAGCTAATCAGGTAACAGAAAGTGGAGGTATCTAGATGCAATATTGAACTAGGTTATCAGGTTTGGTTGTTAAGAGAGGATGTCTCCTTTTTGCATTTCCACTGGTTCCTTTCCTTCATCTCAGTATTCATCATAAGTTTGTTGTATTTTTTTTTTTAATATATATATATTTATTTAGTTGCATTGAAGAAACACCAAAGTCCTATATTTTATGATTTTCACTTAGTGTTTAATTTCTAAATATTGAAAAGCAAGGCAACTTCCTCAGGTGTTGCCTATATTTTAATTAAAAGTCCAATATAAAAACCATAAAGAAGAAATATTTTACATGTAAAAACAACCTGAACAAGGTAAGCTCCAGTGCCTCATGAAAAACTGCAACTGTTTAAAAACACAGGCTGTCAAACTGCAGTTATAGACACTGAATTGTCATAATTGCTTTTCATTGGAGAACACATTTCCCTTTCCTGTCTTCATCATAGAATTCAAGATCATTAATCCCAAAGAAACACCTGTTGGCTTCCAATCTCCTTCCCACTGCTCAAAGATTGTTGCTGTCATTGATTAAATGGCATCCATAAAGACTCTTGGAAGGTGACTTTTCACCCTGATTTATCATAGTCTGTGTAGTACCTTTGGATACATCTTCAGTGTATTTATTGCAAAGAAGACATTTCGTTGTCTATAATTGCAGTTCTCCCATCCCAGCCCTAAGCAATTAGTAATCTACTTTCTGTCTCTATAGATTTCTCTGTCCTGTACTTTCATATAAATAGAACTAGAGTTCAGTAGTAAAGATTTGGCCTGTAATGCAGGAGACGCAAGAGATGTAGGTTTGATACCCAGGTTGAGAAGATCTCCTGGAGAAAGGCATGGCAACCCACTCTAGTATTCTTGCCTGGAAAATTTCACGGACAGAGAAGCCTGCTAGGCTGTGATCCATAGTGTTGCAAAGAGTTGGACATGACTAAAGCAACTGAGCATGCACGCAATACACATACAGTTCCTTCTGACTGGCTTCTTCCACCTAGCACGTTTTCAAGGTTCAATTGCACCTCATTTTTTCTATGGTTGATTAATCCATTGTATGAACATACCACTTTCTGTTTATCCATTAGTGCATTTCCACTTTTTGGCATTTAGGA
Organism: Oreotragus oreotragus; assembly: GCA_006410675.1. Lineage (NCBI taxonomy): Eukaryota > Metazoa > Chordata > Mammalia > Artiodactyla > Bovidae > Oreotragus > Oreotragus oreotragus. Next base: position 66,715 of record SJYX01003315.1, on the reverse strand, counting down.
ATAATGCTGCTATAAATATTGATATACAAGCTTCCCAGATGGCACAATGGTAAAAAATCTGCTTGCCAATGCATGAGACACAGGAGATTTAGGTTTGATCCCTGGGTCAGGAAGATCTCCTGGAGTAGGAAATGGCAACCCACTCTAGAATTCGTGCCTAGAAAATCCCATGGACAGAGGAGCCTAGTGGGCTACGGTCCATGGGGTCACAAAGAATCGGACACAACTGAATGGCTGAGTATACCAATATTGATGTACAATTTTCCGTGTGGACATACATTTTCATTTCTTTTGGGTATATACCTAAGATTACAAATGTTGGGCCATACGGTAACTCTATGTTTAATCGTTTGAGAAACTGCCCAAGTTTACCAAAACAGCTACATTTTATATTCCCAACAGGAATAGAGGGAGGTTTCAATTTCTCCATATCCTCACCAATACTTATGATTATTGAACTTACTGATTCCAGCAATCCTACCATGTATGAAACAATATCTCATTGTGCTTTTGATTTTTATTTCCTTGATGATTAATAACGCTGTGCATCTTTTCATGTACTTATTTGGATATTTGGATATTTTCCTTGCAGAAATATTTCTTCAGATTCTTTGCCCAATTTTAAATGAATTCTAATTGAGTCAAAATTTTGATTTGTCTTTAGTTTTGAGTTGTAAGAGTTATAAATATATTCTAGATACAAGTACAAAATCAGATTTATGATCTGGAAATACTTCCTCCCATTCTATGGGTTGTCTTTTCACTTACTTGATGGCATTAATTCAGATTTTTTTGAAGGACTTAACTATACTCATTCTACTTATCATACTTTTAAACACTCTTATTTTTTATGTACTGAATAATATACTATCAATAAAACAGGGACTTGTAATTGTGGGCTTCCCAGGTGGTGCTAGTGGCAAAGAACATGCTTGACAATGCAGGAGACATAAGAGACGCTGGTTTAACTCCTGGGTTGGGAAGACCTCCTGGAGGAGGGCATGGCAATCCACTCTGATATTCTTGCCTAGATTCCATGGACAGAGGAACCTGGTGGGCTATAGTCCATATAGTCACAAAGAGTGGGACATGATTGAAGAGACTTAGCACACGGTCCCACAGTAAAAGTAACAGATCACACTATTGTGCAATAGAGCAGGAAGCTCACTAGTCAGAAGACACAAGGTTTCTTCCTACTTATATTACTCATGTTATGACACTTGAAAGTCATTCTTTCTCTCTGAGTCTTAATGACCTAATCTATAAAATGTGAGGTTGAACTAATGGAGTGATTTTAAAATATTCTTAATCAGTGAAAAACTCAACTTATTTTCAAGGAAGTACTAAGTAGAACCCCTATATATCTATATATATGATAAAGGAATCCTCAGTCACATAAATTTATTGTTTATTGCCCAATTTATAATATTTCTTTAAAAATAAATCAGTAAGTATAGAGGAGTCATATTAATACATACACTTGAAACAAGATTTTTGGTGACATTGGCAACCTTCTATCAGGAGTTTGGTTCTGCATGCTGTAATAACTTTAATTCTGACTTTAAGATGAGTCACAAAAGATTTCTTGCAAATTGAATGAGTAAGAGCTTGGTGTGCAATCTCTTAACACTTTTCAATTAAACAAAGAGGGCAAAAGAGGATTTATTCTTCAGACTATTGTTTCTATTCTAAGTGCTCTATGTTAAAATAGATCTCTTGAAAAGTAAATTTGAATCAAGCATTTGCAAAATTTCTGGAGCATATCCCATAGGATAAAGAATGTAAACCAATCAACTACTAGAGGTCCAGGTTCATAAATTTGAAGATTAATACTTAAGAACCAAGATCATCTGTGATACCCCTGTGCTGACAGGACTTGTTGTGGCCACTGATTTGGTGAAGTAAACTGGATCTCATTCATTTTCCTTAAGAAAAGGACAGATGGAAGAGGAGGAAAGGGAGAAAGTAACACACTTGATGGAAATAATCCCCCAACAAAAGTACCATTTTCTACAGATATTAAGAATCCTCCTGAACTCAGGAGCCCCAGAAATCTGATAATGGAGGGGAGAAGAATGTCTTTAGAAACAACACAAACTTTGAAAATACATATCCTTAGTATTCCCCATAAATCCTTGACCCTGAAGGTAACAGCGCATGTATCTCTCATGAATAATCATGAAGACCCCTCTGCTAAGGCACCGGGATGGAGTCTTAGCCCACCAGCCTCTTCAAACATTTTGAAGTCACTTATTAGCCATTTTAGTACATGAATAGGGTGACCATACAAATTGCCATCCAAACTAGGACACCATGAGAGCGAGAGGTAGCACTATCAATAATTAGCCTGGGACAACAGTTGTAAACCACGCTGTTACCAGGCAAACTGGGATGAATGGTCAGCCTCTCCTTTTCCCACATCATGCTGAAGGACCAACAATTTCCAGACATGTGCCATCGCTTTTATAAAATATCAACACATCTTCCATGAATCCTCACTGTTTTAACTTTAACCTAACTTTTCAACTTTTTAAACTAAATTTTTGAAGTTATTTTAAAATATAATAAGGTCAGTCATTAAGAAGCATCTTATATGTTAAGGGAAAAACATTTCACATATGAATTCAGGGTGCTGACAATACACAAAAGAGAATATAAAATAAATACAAAAGTTGCAGTTGCTTTATTAAATATGCATTTGATTTATGCCATCTATTTTAACTACATCAACATAAAATAATTAGGTCTTACAGTCTTAGAAATACATGTTAGTTATAGATGAATATTTTGGGGTCCTTATTTATTTGGTTCCATTTACTGAATTTTCTCTTGAAATATGTTTTTCTGTTTATATCATTTTATTTTATAATACTTGACAGAAAAGATCACACCTTTTATCCTTCCTTCCCCCTTTTAGCTCTGTTCATAGCACCGTATACCTTATTCTTCAAATAAGTATTCTTTATACTGCATAAATAAGATTTAAAAAAAACACACATTATCCAATCCACAAATGCTTTCCTTATTTCAAAGATTTTTTTTTTAACTCTGTTAATTAGCAGATTCTCATTCAATGCTTTGCCACTTCTATTTGATACCNCCCACTGCTCAAAGATTGTTGCTGTCATTGATTAAATGGCATCCATAAAGACTCTTGGAAGGTGACTTTTCACCCTGATTTATCATAGTCTGTGTAGTACCTTTGGATACATCTTCAGTGTATTTATTGCAAAGAAGACATTTCGTTGTCTATAATTGCAGTTCTCCCATCCCAGCCCTAAGCAATTAGTAATCTACTTTCTGTCTCTATAGATTTCTCTGTCCTGTACTTTCATATAAATAGAACTAGAGTTCAGTAGTAAAGATTTGGCCTGTAATGCAGGAGACGCAAGAGATGTAGGTTTGATACCCAGGTTGAGAAGATCTCCTGGAGAAAGGCATGGCAACCCACTCTAGTATTCTTGCCTGGAAAATTTCACGGACAGAGAAGCCTGCTAGGCTGTGATCCATAGTGTTGCAAAGAGCTGGACATGACTAAAGCAACTGAGCATGCATGCAATACACATACAGTTCCTTCTGACTGGCTTCTTCCACCTAGCACGTTTTCAAGGTTCAATTGCACCTCATTTTTTCTATGGTTGACTAATCCATTGTATGAACATACCACTTTCTGTTTATCCATTAGTGCATTTCCACTTTTTGGCATTTAGGAATAATGCTGCTATAAATATTGATATACAAGCTTCCCAGGTGGCACAATGGTAAAAAAATCTGCTTGCCAATGCATGAGACACAGGAGATTTAGGTTTGATCCCTGGGTCAGGAAGATCTCCTGGAGTAGGAAATGGCAACCCACTCTAGAATTCGTGCCTAGAAAATCCCATGGACAGAGGAGCCTAGTGGGCTACGGTCCATGGGGTCACAAAGAATCGGACACAACTGAATGGCTGAGTATACCAATATTGATGTACAATTTTCCGTGTGGACATACATTTTCATTTCTTTTGGGTATATACCTAAGATTACAAATGTTGGGCCATACGGTAACTCTATGTTTAATCGTTTGAGAAACTGCCCAAGTTTACCAAAACAGCTACATTTTATATTCCCAACAGGAATAGAGGGAGGTTTCAATTTCTCCATATCCTCACCAATACTTATGATTATTGAACTTACTGATTCCAGCAATCCTACCATGTATGAAACAATATCTCATTGTGCTTTTGATTTTTATTTCCTTGATGACTAATAACGCTGTGCATCTTTTCATGTACTTATTTGGATATTTGGATATTTTCCTTGCAGAAATATTTCTTCAGATTCTTTGCCCAATTTTAAATGAATTCTAATTGAGTCAAAATTTTGATTTGTCTTTAGTTTTGAGTTGTAAGAGTTATAAATATATTCTAGATACAAGTACAAAATCAGATTTATGATCTGGAAATACTTCCTCCCATTCTATGGGTTGTCTTTTCACTTACTTGATGGCATTAATTCAGATTTTTTTGAAGGACTTAACTATACTCATTCTACTTATCATACTTTTAAACACTCTTATTTTTTATGTACTGAATAATATACTATCAATAAAACAGGGACTTGTAATTGTGGGCTTCCCAGGTGGTGCTAGTGGCAAAGAACATGCTTGACAATGCAGGAGACATAAGAGACGCTGGTTTAACTCCTGGGTTGGGAAGACCTCCTGGAGGAGGGCATGGCAATCCACTCTGATATTCTTGCCTAGATTCCATGGACAGAGGAACCTGGTGGGCTATAGTCCATATAGTCACAAAGAGTGGGACATGATTGAAGAGACTTAGCACACGGTCCCACAGTAAAAGTAACAGATCACACTATTGTGCAATAGAGCAGGAAGCTCACTAGTCAGAAGACACAAGGTTTCTTCCTACTTATATTACTCATGTTATGACACTTGAAAGTCATTCTTTCTCTCTGAGTCTTAATGACCTAATCTATAAAATGTGAGGTTGAACTAATGGAGTGATTTTAAAATATTCTTAATCAGTGAAAAACTCAACTTATTTTCAAGGAAGTACTAAGTAGAACCCCTATATATCTATATATATGATAAAGGAATCCTCAGTCACATAAATTTATTGTTTATTGCCCAATTTATAATATTTCTTTAAAAATAAATCAGTAAGTATAGAGGAGTCATATTAATACATACACTTGAAACAAGATTTTTGGTGACATTGGCAACCTTCTATCAGGAGTTTGGTTCTGCATGCTGTAATAACTTTAATTCTGACTTTAAGATGAGTCACAAAAGATTTCTTGCAAATTGAATGAGTAAGAGCTTGGTGTGCAATCTCTTAACACTTTTCAATTAAACAAAGAGGGCAAAAGAGGATTTATTCTTCAGACTATTGTTTCTATTCTAAGTGCTCTATGTTAAAATAGATCTCTTGAAAAGTAAATTTGAATCAAGCATTTGCAAAATTTCTGGAGCATATCCCATAGGATAAAGAATGTAAACCAATCAACTACTAGAGGTCCAGGTTCATAAATTTGAAGATTAATACTTAAGAACCAAGATCATCTGTGATACCCCTGTGCTGACAGGACTTGTTGTGGCCACTGATTTGGTGAAGTAAACTGGATCTCATTCATTTTCCTTAAGAAAAGGACAGATGGAAGAGGAGGAAAGGGAGAAAGTAACACACTTGATGGAAATAATCCCCCAACAAAAGTACCATTTTCTACAGATATTAAGAATCCTCCTGAACTCAGGAGCCCCAGAAATCTGATAATGGAGGGGAGAAGAATGTCTTTAGAAACAACACAAACTTTGAAAATACATATCCTTAGTATTCCCCATAAATCCTTGACCCTGAAGGTAACAGCGCATGTATCTCTCATGAATAATCATGAAGACCCCTCTGCTAAGGCACCGGGATGGAGTCTTAGCCCACCAGCCTCTTCAAACATTTTGAAGTCACTTATTAGCCATTTTAGTACATGAATAGGGTGACCATACAAATTGCCATCCAAACTAGGACACCATGAGAGCGAGAGGTAGCACTATCAATAATTAGCCTGGGACAACAGTTGTAAACCACGCTGTTACCAGGCAAACTGGGATGAATGGTCAGCGTCTCCTTTTCCCACATCATGCTGAAGGACCAACAATTTCCAGACATGTGCCATCGCTTTTATAAAATATCAACACATCTTCCATGAATCCTCACTGTTTTAACTTTAACCTAACTTTTCAACTTTTTAAACTAAATTTTTGAAGTTATTTTAAAATATAATAAGGTCAGTCATTAAGAAGCATCTTATATGTTAAGGGAAAAACATTTCACATATGAATTCAGGGTGCTGACAATACACAAAAGAGAATATAAAATAAATACAAAAGTTGCAGTTGCTTTATTAAATATGCATTTGATTTATGCCATCTATTTTAACTACATCAACATAAAATAATTAGGTCTTACAGTCTTAGAAATACATGTTAGTTATAGATGAATATTTTGGGGTCCTTATTTATTTGGTTCCATTTACTGAATTTTCTCTTGAAATATGTTTTTCTGTTTATATCATTTTATTTTATAATACTTGACAGAAAAGATCACACCTTTTATCCTTCCTTCCCCCTTTTAGCTCTGTTCATAGCACCGTATACCTTATTCTTCAAATAAGTATTCTTTATACTGCATAAATAAGATTTAAAAAAAACACACATTATCCAATCCACAAATGCTTTCCTTATTTCAAAGATTTTTTTTTTAACTCTGTTAATTAGCAGATTCTCATTCAATGCTTTGCCACTTCTATTTGATACCACCAAGCATCTGGAGGCTGAAATCTAATCCAAAACTAGCAGCCAAAATGTTTTTTGTCCTGTATCTACATGCTATTAACTAATCCACATTTATGGTATCAGGGTCATATATATTGTTAGTACAATATAAAAAGCAACAATCTAAAATAAAAGAAAAATATTATATCTTTTTATTATTCAAAGTATTCATGAAAGAAATTTGGTTACTAATGATATTTGATCCAAATTCCCAGGTGGTGCTGGTGGTAGAGAGCCTGCCTGCCAATGCAGAAGACGTAAGAGATGTGGGTTTGATCCCTGGGTTGGGATGATCCCCTGGAGTAGGAAATGGCACCCCACTCCAATATTCTTGCCCAGAGAATCCCATGGACGGAGGAACCTGGTGCACTACAGTCCATGGGGTCGCAAAAGAGTCAGACACCATTGAAGCTACTCAGCACACACGCAAACATCTAGAAGTTACTTAGATATGTGTCTAAAGTGTCTAAAAATAAATAAGTAGTTTACTACTTATTTTAACATTCATTCATGTGAAAATAGGAGTTGATGGTGACACTGGCTTGGGGAAAGGATGAACAGGTTTGGCCAACCTTCCTGTTTTTCCATGATTTTAAAATATACTCACCTCCTCCAAATGGTCCCCAGATGACTCGGCGGATGGACTTGACCCAGTCTTCCATATCATTCTGGGTGCTCGCCATAAGGAGATAGCTCTCATGATTGGCTGTCATTCGATCTCGATCGCCTCCTGTAAAAAGACAGGAACAGTTACACATGAGTGTGTGTGCTCAGCCAAAGTTTCCTCATCAGCTGCCTCCGATGAATCCCTGAAACATAAACTGTACCTAATGCAGCTAGCACTAGGTTCTACCCAATGAATTGAAAATATTTACCATGGTTTCAGCATGGGGAAAAAAAAAGAATCTGCTTAAAAGGGAAAGGCTCTTATGTTTCCAAGAGAAAGCCAGCAAACAAATGTCATTCCCCAAACAAAGCCTAGCTTTTTGTCCTAGCAACAGCCCATAGGCCTGCATTAACTCATAATCCAGTCTATTCACACTGCACTGCTGAATACGGAAAAACAGCAAAGGCCAAATGAAAGATGGAGAAGCGGTCCACAGAGCCTGAGCTTTCATTCCAAGCAAGAACTGAACCGTCTGTCTCTGCTCGGCACACACAGGGAGGCCACCAGGACATCATGATTGAGAGCAAGAGTCCCAGGAGAGGGAAAGAGCCACAGGTGAAAGTCTGACCCAGAGGTTTCGCCTCTATTTTTCTGTGCTGGAAAGGGGAGCCTCTTCTCCTTGATCACACTTTTAGGGGGACAAACAAAAGAAGACAGAAGCCCGCCCAGTCACAATGGCCAAATCTACATCCCAAATGGCCCTCCCACCTAAGAGTGAGCTTTAGGAAACCTCAGCCGTTAACTGCTTGCTTGTTGTTCAAGTGCTAAATTGTGTCTGACTCTTTGTAATCCCATGAACTGCAGCACCGTCAGGCTGTCCTGTCCTTCAATATCTCCCGGAGTTTGCTCAAACTCATGTCCACTGAGTTGGTGATGCCCTTCAACCATCTCATCCTCTTCGCCCCCTTCTCTTTCTGCCTTCAATCTTTCCCAGCATCAGGGTTTTTCCAGTGAGTTGGCTCTTTGCATCAGGTGGCCAAAGAATAGCTTAGCTTCAGCATCAGTCCTTCCAATGACTATTCAGGGTTGCTTTCCTTTAGGATGGACTGGTTGGATCTCCTTGCAGTCCAAGGGACCCTCAAGAGTCTTCTCCAAACCCCAGTTCCAAAGCATCAATTCTTTGGCTCTCAGCTTTCTTTATGGTCCAATTCTCACATCCGTACATAACTGCTGGTTGGTTTCTCTTACTTCCTTCTCCCCCTCCCAGAAAGACAACACATACACTTTGAAACTTGTATTATGTCTGAAATCAATCTTGAAATGCTAGTGGTCTCTGAAACATTTTAATGCTTAAAGGAGTATTTCTGAAAACAAGTATCTGAGACTGAACTGCTTCACTCTCTTTTCTCATGACTAGCATTGTTCACAGAAGGAATAATTAAGAAACTGGATCACTAAATACTTAATTCTGAATTCTGATAATATGTCAATATTATTCGATTTCTAAGGTGCTCAAACTATCTATGCACAATTTAATTTTCATGAAGTGCTGGAAAGGTGTAGCCTTGGTTTGGATGAATTCATACCCAGTGTTATATTTGTTTAAGACATTGTTGTCATTTGTTTGTAAGTGATCAGAGCAGATACCAACTGTTTTAATTCACAGCCCTTTAGTTCTGAGAGCTGGCTATCATACCTTGCAATTGAAGGAGCTCAAAAACAGCTCCTTTATGAGCAGCTTGAGGCTCCAGTTTACAAGTCCCATCACTCCCTATTCTTGCACATCCAAAAACTCTAGAATTTGAGTTTGTGTTCTCTGAATTTTATACAAATGTCCTAGGTTGAGAAATATGACGCTTCTAGCATGACGCAAGTTAACAGAATAGGTGAGAGGTTAGAGAAATGAAATAACTTTAAGCCAACCAGTTGAAATGCCAGCATTGGTGTTTTACATTTCAATACAATTGAATTAGGGGGTGGGGGGTGGTGAGGGACAACATCCAATCAGTTTCTTAAAGTTTTTAAATCTCTTGAATAAACAAGAGGAGCCTTTTCACTTTGAAGAGAACAGCTCACTATTAGGGAAACAATGACCCTCTTACACTTCCAGGTCTTTCCTAGGTCAATCCTCACTTTAAGTTACTTGTATCTGAAAAAGTATAGGTTCAGGATATCAGAGAAAACCCTGCTGAAACCGCAGTTATATTTTCTATTAGCAGTGTATCTTCTGGGAAATCATATAACTTCTGGAAATTCAGTATTTTTAGTCATGCTTTAGAAATAATAGTCTCTAATAAATTTTTTGTGAAAATCAAATGAAACAAAGTTAAAATACTAGTACTGTTAGGCGGAAAGAGAAATTCTGAAAATATTCTTTCATCCTCATTTAACTGCCTTCTGTATCTACAAATGCAAAAAGGACATAGTACATCTAATTTGTTCTCAGAGATACACAAGTTGAGTATGCTACTAAGGGCTTAGGAACAATTAGTCAATAATACACATACACAGGAGGCTTTTTTTTAGAAGGCTGTCTTTCTTTGACACATAATAATGCACATTAAAATTGTATACGTAGGAAAATTTGCTAAGTCACTTCAGTGGTGCCTGACTCTTTGTAAACCCATGGACCGTAGCCCGCCAGGCTCCTCTATCCATGGGCTTTCCAAGCAAGAATACTGGAGTGGGTTGTCAAGTCCTTCTCCAGGGGATCTTCCCTGTAGGAAAGTTTACTGCACATTAATATGCATATGCATGACTGTGTGACATAAGTAGCAGAAAGAACTAAATGACAAAAGAAAAAGATGCTTCATTTGACATGGCATAGTACTAAAACTTTATTCTGTATCTGATCCACTTATAAAAAAACATTACCATATTGAAATCAAAATATTTTAATTATTGTCTTTGCCTGGAGGATGCTTAGCAATTCAGACAGCAATATCCTGCTGTGTCACTCCCAACCCTGGCAGAGACAGTCCTAGTAATCAGAGTGAGCAACAGCCGCGGGAGTGTGTTTCTGCCTGAAAACAGGGGAAAAAAAAGAGAATGATAAGCACTACTCGCCATTATCCCCTGACTTTTCATTTGATTCTCTATCTCTGCCAATGATATTGTGTGTCTGACCCTGAATCTCATTTTGGCTGTCAATCACAGATATAAAATCCCACCTGTGAATTTCACCCATGGATATAGATCTTGATTCTTCGAATTAGCAGAAGAGGGGGAAGATTTAGAAAGACTTTTCTCTATGGGTCTCAGTGGAAATAAAAGACTCATTGCTAAGAATGTGATTAAAACAATTGGGGACATTTATATAGATATGAACTAAATTCTCTGCACTAAAGGTATGTGATTTCTAACTGGAGAAGCCATCTGTTCCTAATTCATGATCCTTCAGTTCTGAGAGTATTGTGTTCTGAGAGTACACAGCTCTGGTACGGTGCCTTGCAAATGCAGGGACTCAAAGACAATTTATTAAATGTATGATTTGATAAATGAATAAGCTCAATGTTGACTTTCAAGGATTTGGATCAAGTTTCACTCTTAATGTTCCATTTAACTATTTAACCTAAAATTCTTTCAAAAGGTGAAATTTTAAAATGCAGCCTTAAGATGTAACTATCACCAGAGTGATAGTATTATAATCATCTTCAACCCATGTATATGTGTATATATACGGATATATATTATAATATAACCAGTGTACATTTTCCATTCGTAAACTCTGCTTGAACATAAATATTTATACAGTGCTATTTTTATTTTTTAAGACTACCTTTTAGATATTAACGGGTTGGTGCAATGCTTTTGGTGCTAGTGTTAATACTTCATTTGATTTTAGATGAACCAAGTAGGTCACATAATTCATAATTACTTGTTTATATGTAATTGAAAGCATGTGTACATTTCATTGGGATCCTCTGAATATTTGCATTTAATATAAAGTTTTTCCTTCCCCAAAATAAAATAAATTCTCCAAAATAAAATAATTGGCATGATTAACTTTCGCAAAAATTAAAAAGTAGATTAAGAGAAGCCTAATGAACTTAATAGATTAAGAAAAAGCTTAATGTAAAATTCAAGTGTGTGTGTGTGTGTTAGTTGCTAAGTCGTGTGCAACTCTTTGTGACCCCACGGACTGTAGCCCACCAGACTCCTCTGGGATTTTTTCCAGGCAAGAATACTGGAGTGGGCTGCCAATTCCTCCTCCAGTGGATCTTCCCTACCCAGAGAGAGAACCCACATCTCCTATGTCGCTTGTATTACAGGTGGATTCTTTACCCTTGAGCCATGGGGGAAGCCCAAAGTAGATGTACAGTTATCCAATAAATAAATACAAATATTTATTACATGGAAACCTCTTATAATGACAAAATAATAATTTAAAAGATAACACTTTTGACAAAAACCTCTGTGAAGATTTTAAATATTTAAGAGAAATATTGGGAATAGTATACTGAGATATATATGTTCCCTGTTGATAGGAATGTGGGTAATATTCCTTATGATGAAATCACTAAAATAAGATTTTGAAGAATATTTATTAATACGAACTTTTAATACACAAGAGAATGTACAAATTATATATATACACATATGATATCTCTATTTTCTTATAGATAGAAAGCCAGATAAATAAGATGCTAGATTGAAATACACAATAATTTTAATGAAGATTATCTGTGAATGCTAGGATTGGAAAAATTTTGCTCTCTCTTCTGTACCGTAATACAGAAAATACAGTACTTTTCTGTATTTTCTAGATGTTCAGCCATGTGTTATTTTATAATACATACATTACTCCAGATGTTCTACCATGTATTATTTTATCATCAGAAAGAAGTTATTGCAAAGAAGAAATGATAAGGAATCGTATGCTCATGAAAGCATTAATCAGCCAAAATTCCAGGTGAGCTGGAAGGTAATTATGACTAACTTCATTCAGTGCTGCTTAAAACTGTTCAATTTTGAATTTTCAGAATTCTCAGTAGGTTATTTACCTGTAACCTCTTTCCCTCTTTCCCAAAATACATCCCTGAGTACATTCCCAAGAGAGGATTTGGGACAGCAGATCAGCATTGCTCAAAGTATAGGCTGCATCATGCAACTAGGACTTTCTCAGTAAAATAGACTGCTATCTTTCTTAGAGACTATATTTAAAGAAATATTTTGCTGAATTTATTGTGTGGAAATTTCCAAAAGCAGTCACCAAAGTAGGTCATTTTCCCTTGGAGAATTAACTGTAAATTGTTAAAATTACAAACTTGAAAAGCAAAATGATCAGAAGTGAAATATTTTATGTGTATCAGCTCAAGTAAACAAACTTTTAAAGATACACAGTGAACTACTTGCTTGTGTTTAAACTTTAAAACAACTTGCTCAAGGGAAACATTTGGGTTCAGTTTCCAAGCAGAGTTCATGGTACAGACCTGAGGACATTTCAGTGAACACCTCTGATACTGTTAATAATTTCAAGGGCAAAATGTTTCCTCATTCCCAATTACAGATCAGTTCAGACTGAGACCTAGTGTACTACCAATTTAATTAGAGCTTACAGAAAATATTTAACTGTTTCAAGTAGGGCTATTAATTTTTACACATACGACTCCAAGGTCTTAATTTTTTAAGCATTATTTTCTTCAACACTCAGTCTGAGTCTTCAGTAGTAGAACTCTAATGATAAATTGCAAGATAAAAAGTAAATTATGAAGCACATCAGTGGAAAGTTACTGAAATAGAAAACATTTCTTCCCTTTATAAAAGAGAATGACATTTGGAAAACAACCAGTGTCCTGTGAACTACAAGCAACAAATTGTAGGTTTCTATGGATACAATCATCTCAACAAACAACAACAACAAAATAATAAAATAGCATCTAATTTACAAAATAAGGCCAGAGAACAAATTGGACTTACATTCAATATCATTTTTATTTTTTCATGTGTATTATAGAGACATTGTTCTTTGAAAATTAAGAGTTTTGGTATGCTTTACTAATCATAATTTTTACAAGTATTTTTTCCTCCAAGGTTAATTTCAAAAATATCAGAGTGGCAAAATTTCAATGCATTTTGTCAACAGAAACTACATTAATCTTTAATGAGATCTTCCAAATGTTAATACTCTTAAACAAGAAAATGGGAATTACTCAAAGGCCGAAGGCTGTACCATCACTCCGTTTGTAGTCTGCTGCCAGGACACAGCTAACACATTACTAAATGTCTTACATTATAATAAAATTAATGTGACATTTTAATTTCATGACTACTTTATAATACTCTTTTACATACTTCTTATACTCCTTACTAGATCATATTCTCTTTGGAAGAAGGAATCATCCTATCACTTATAGCTATATTATGTATAAGCTGAAAACAGCTGTAAATGCACATTTATTATTTATTATTTATGGTACATTTCTAAATTTTTCTAATAATATTGATAAATGATTTATTTCGAGAGTCTGTCTATACGTGGCTAGTTGTTGTTCAGTCACAAAGTCATGTCCGACTTTTTGCAACCCCACAGACTGCAGCACACCAGACCTCCCTGTCCTTCACTATCTCCTGGAATTTGCTCAAATTCATGTTCATTGAGTCTGTGATGATATCTAACCATCTCATCCTCTGTCATCCCCTTTTCCTTTTTGCCTTCAATCTTTTCCAGCATTAAGGTCTTTCCCAGTGAGCTGGCTCTTTGCATCAGATGGCCAAAGTATTGGAGCTTCAGCTTCAGCATCAGTCCTTCCAGTGATTATTCAGGGTTGATTTTCTTTAGGATTGACTGGTTTGATCTCCTTGCTGTCCAAGGGACTCCCAAGTGTCTGTCTTCAGCACATTTCTAAAGTATCAATTCTTCAGCACTTAGCCTTCTTTATGGTCCAACTCTCACATCCATACATGACTACTGGAAAAACCATAGCTTCGACTAGATGGATCTTTGTCAGATGATATCTCTGCTTTTTTTTTTTTTTTTTTTAAAACATTGAAGAATATCCATTTAATTGTTGCAAAGGCACAAGGTAATTGCCCTTTGGTAAAATTTATGTTATTATTGTTTACATGTATTTTATTTTTTTTTTATTTTTTATTTTTTTTTAAATTTTATTTTATTTTACTTTACAGTACTCTACTGGTTTTGGCATACATTGACTTGAACCCGCCACGGGTGTACACGAACTCCCAAACATGGTTTGTCATAGTTTTCCTTCCAAGGAGCAAGCATCTTTAATTTCATGGGTGCAATCACCATCTGCAGTGACTTTGGAGCCCAAGAAAATAAAATCTGTCATCACTGATACTTTTTCCCTTTCTATTTGCCATGAGGTGATGGGACCAGATGCCATGGTCCTAGTTTTGTTTTCTTTTTAAATGTCGAGTTTTAACCCAGCTGTTTCACTCTCCTCTTTCACCTTCATCAAGAGGCTCTTTAGTTACTTTTGCTTTCTGTCATTAGGGTAGTGTCATCTATATATCTGAGGTTATTGATATCTCTCCCTGCAAACTTGATTCCAGTTTGTGATTCATCCAGCCTGGCATTTTGTATGATGTACTCTGTATATAAATTAAATAAGCAGGGTGACAGTGTACAGCCTTGACGTACTCCTTTCCCAATTTGGAACCAGTTTGTTGTTCCATGTCTGGTTCTAACTATTGCTTCTTGACCTTCATGCAGGTTTCTCAGGAGGCAGATAAGTTGTTCTGGTACTCCCATCTCTTTAAGAATTTTCCAGGTTGTTGTGTGGATACACAGTCAAAGGCTTTAGCATAGTCAATGAAGCAGAAGTAGCTATTTTCCTGAAATTCCTTTGCTTTCTCTTTGATCCAACAGATGTTGCAATTTGATCTCTGGTTCCTCTGCCTTTTATAAATCCAAAGTGTACATCTGGGAGTTCTTGATTCACGTACTGTTGAAGCCAAGTTTGAAAGATTTTGAGCATAACCTTACTTGCATGTAAAATGAGTGCAGTTGTCCAGTAGTTTGAAATTCTGTGACATTGCCCTTCTTTGGGACTGGAATGAAAACTGAACTTTGCCAGTCCTGTGGCCACTGCTGGGTTTTCTAAATTTGCTGACATATTGAATATAACACTTTAACAGCATCATCTTTTAGGATTTTAAATAACTAGCCTGGAATTCCATCACCTGCTAGCTTTGTAGTAATGTTTCCTAAGGCATACTTGACTTCACACTCCAGGATGTTCGGCTCTAGGTGAGTGACCACATCATCGTGGCTATCCAGCTACAGATACAGAAAGCATTGACCTAAAACTTCTATACCGTACAAATGATTTCTGATTACCTTTCTATAGGCGTTACTCTAAGAAACATCCAAATATGTGACTATCAGAGCAAAAGTGATGCCTGGATCAAACTGCAAAGACAGATACGTGCTTATGAAGAAGTACTGAAAAGTGGTTAAGAGATAAGACAGAGAAACCAGATTCAAGTTCAAATTACTCACTGACTAGCCATTAGGTCCCTCCGCTTTACCTGAGGGTGATGAGTAACTGCTTCTTAGTGTTATTGTGACTTAATCAGATAAGTAATACCACAAAATATGTTGTATAGTGCTTGGGACACAGAATACCTTGCTGTTGTAACTGCCATGTATCACTGCATGCCTGCTTAGTCATGTTTGGCTCTTTGTGATCCTATGGACTGTAGCCTGCTGGACTCCTCTGTCCGTGGGGTTTCCCAGCAAGAATACTGGAGTGGTTCTCCAGGGGATCTTCCCTGATCCAGGATCTGAACCTGCATCTCTTATGTCTCTTGCACTGGCCGGCAAATTCTTTACCAACTGCACTACTGGGAAGCCCCACTGCTGTGTAAAATCCAAACAAAGTTTTTTGATAAATTAATTAAATATGTATAATTTGAATCCTTTAAAATGCAGCTTAAAAGTAGTTTACTTTTGAAAAGTATACATATATTCTGACTAAAGCTATGTCAAAGCTATGGTGTTTCCAGTAGTCATGTATGGATGTGAGAGCTGGACAATAAAAAAGGCTGAGTGCCGAAGAATTGATGCCTTCAAACTGTGGTGTTGGAGAAGACTCTTGAGAGTCCCTTGGACAGCAAAGAGATCAAATCAGTCAATCCTAAAGGAAATCAACCCTGAATATTTATTGGAAGGACTGATGCTGAAGCTCCAATATTTTAGCCACCTGATGCGAAGAACTGACTCATTGGAAAAGACCCTGATGCTGGGAGGGATTGAGGGCAGGAGGATAGGGGATGACAGAGGATGAGATAGTTGGATGGCATCACCGGCTCAGTGGACATGAGCTTGAGCAGACTCCGGGAGACGGTGAAGGACAGAGAAGCCTGGCATGCTTCAGTCCATGGAGAAATAAATGGCAACCCACCCCCAGTATACTGGAATCTTCCCAACCCAGGGATCAAACCCTGGTCTCCTGCACTGCAGGCAGATGCTTTACTGTCTGAGCCACCAGGGAAGCCATATATATATATATATATATATATATATATATATATATATATTCTGACTATACTTAAGGAAAGTCCTGTCTCTTATACACATCTAGATGTGTATAAGAGACAGGTTCTGGGCTAGATCACATTCCATAGTGGACAGGAGGTAATGCTGAGAAGACAGGAGGCAGGGAGATCTTCTAGGAACCATCGTGAACCCAAGTAGAGAAGGCGATGGTCCAGAAGGCACGTGAGACATGATGAAGAATAGGAGATGAAAGATGAGTTAAATGATTCCTGATCTCTCTCTAGGAATTCATCCAGCAGCCAGTGAAACCTAACACGGAACTAATTGAACTGCAAAGCCCAGTGAGGAAAAACCCCAAGAGTGACACCCCAAAGGAGGGCGGTTCCCCATGAACGGTCCTGCCTAATTGACGTCATTTCCTCCCTTTTGCTATTAAAGCAATGGTCTCATTCATTCTCCCTTTGAGCCTTATGATTTGTCTTTTCAATTTCAGTAAAGTTTGATTGTTTTTTTTGTTTTTCTTTTGAAATCAGATCCGTCTCCCAGATGACTTCAACAAGATTTCCAAGTGAAGCTTATGAAGGGCCTCTGAAAGATCTAGTACAAATGAAAAGAGTCTAGATTACGGAAATAAAAATAAAAGTAGGCTGTTTCTCAGCTGCTGAACCTGATATAAAAATTAACAAGGAAAACAAATAGTTATCCAGAGTGTGCTTTCTTTCACTAGATAAATATGTGAACACGACTGGCTCTACAGATTAAGTCAATGCATACACAGATGGCAAAGGGAAAACCGAAAAGGCAACAGAATAAATATCATCATAGATAATGATTATATATGCACAAGGGGCAAATGGCCAATTGGTGCTATTACAGCATATGGTTGAAGAGGTGCCAAAATTTTTTTTCTGGATCCAGCACTTATTGCCTATGATGTAGCTGAAAACTCTTAAGTAACTAATCACTGGAGAATTTTATTAATTGAAGCTCTATTAGATTCAACTGCCAAGTGCTTTCCATCCAATAGCTACTAATTTTTATAAAAAGTATTTTTGGCTGCGTGGGGACTTCATTGCTGTGCTTGGGCTTTCCCTGGGCGCAGTGAGAGGGGCCTCGCTCTAGCTGCGGTGCTGGGGCTTCTGTCTGTGGGGGCTTCTCTTGCTGTGGAGCACAGGCTCGGCAGTGCAGGCTCGGTGGATATGGCTCGTGGGCTTAGTTGCCCTGTGGCATGTGGGATCTTAGTTTCAGACCAGGGATCNTATATGGAATTTAGAAAGATGGTAATGAGGACCCTGTATGCAAGACAGCAAAAGAGACACAGATGTGTAGAGCAGACTTTTGGACTCTGAGGAAGAGGGAGAGGGAGAGGGTGGGATGATTTGGGAGAATAGCATTGAAATATGTATACTATCATGTAAGAAACGAATCACCAGTCTATGTTCAATGCAGGGTGCAGGATGCTTGGGGCTGGTGTATGGGGATGATCCGGAGGGATGATGTGGGGTGGGAGGTGGGAGGGGGGTTCATGTTTGGGAGTTCATGTACACCCATGACGGAATCATGTCAATGTATGCCAAAACCAATACAGTACTGTAAAGTAAAATAAAGTAAAAATAAAAATTAAAAAGTATTTAAAAACTTAAATAGACATAGTTCATATTTCCTCTAATTTGCCACATTTCTTGGACTCATTCTTTCAAAAACCTACTATTTGTGCTGAGTACATTAACTATAAAAAGTGATACAATTTTTTACATTTTGGGTAGCTATTTTCCAGATTGCACTGAGCAGTCAATAGAAGTTCAATTTAAATCCAACAATATATTTTGACTCACTTGTGTCAAAGATTCAGGATTTAGTCACTTTCTTCACAGTATCTAATTAAATTCTGGTGATGAAAACTTCTGAGAAATTAAAGTAGAACATTTCTTTGGAAGAACCAAAATATGTAGACATTTGCCTTTTTAATTTAGCTTGGCTTACTTTGGGAGATCAGTGAATTAAAAAATCTTATCTGATTGACATAGAAGGCAGGCAACGCACCGAGAATAAATGACATGCAATGGCACCCCACTCCAGTACTCTTGCTTGGAAAATCCCATGGGTGGAGGAGCCTGGTAGGCTTCAATCCACGGGGTCGCGAAGAGTCAGACATAACTGAGCGACTTCACTTTTACTTTTCACTTTCACGCACTGGAGAAGGAAATGGCAACCCACTCCAGTGTTCTTGCCTGGAGAATCCCAGGGACAGGGGAGCCTGGTGGGCTGCCATCTATGGGGTCACACAGAGTCGACACGACTGAGGCGACTTAGCAGTAGCAGCAGCATATTCGGATCAGAGTTACTCTGACAGTGGTGATACATATGGAAGTTACAAATGAAAGCAAGTCCTGATGCAATAATCTACAAGTTGTAGCAAATGAAATGCCATTCACAGTTTAAAAAGCAAGCCAGAGAGGTTTTGACTTGAATGAATCTAAAATGAAAGTGTTCTTCAATTGGGAGGTCCCTTAACAGTATAATTGATGACTTTAATATTGGGGAATATTGAGAAATTTTGGAGAAATGTTTTGGAGTTATATTGAATGCTATATTCCATATGAACATAACAATAAACTTTTTATTGCAGCATTTCTCAAAGTGTAATGAAACTCGTATCTGTCCAAGAGAAAAATAGGAAACAACTGAGAACGTTAGACATGCAAATACTTGGTCTCAAGCCCAACTGAATGAGAAACAGTGGTGGGACCCAGTAACCTGTGTTTTAAGGGGCCTGCCAGAAGATTTTGACGCACCATAAAGTTTAAAGAAATCAACCATGAATATTCATTGGAAGGACTGATGCTGAAGCTGAAGATCCAATACTTTGGCCACCTGATGCAAAAAGCCGACTCATTGGAAAAGAGCTTGATGCTGGGAAAGATGGAAAGCAAAAGAGGAAGGAGGCAGCAGAGGATGAGAAGGTTAGAGAGCATCACCAACTCAATGGACATGAGTTTGAGCAAACTCCAGGTGATAGTGGAGGACAGGGGAGCCTGGAGTGCTGCACTCCACGGGATTGCAAAGAGCCAGACATGACTTAGTGACTGAACAACAACAGAATCTGTTGTAACAGGCAGAACTTATAATTTTAGAATTGATGCATTTCAACTGCATTCATTGTATTAGCCTGCATACATGTCTTATTCTTTCACTGACAGCCAGTAAGCCAAACAGTGCTAAGCTTTACAGCTATGAATCATATAACTTATCTAATTGCTTATTTGCATTGTAAATGATTAGCACTCTGCAACTAGTTTTGCAAGGACCTGTCATTCAAGTTGGAATTACTGAGTCTATCAAATTTGTGGGCCTCATGCATTAAAGATACTATGCTTTTATCAGAGTAACCATTAGAGCATTTATTTTTGCACTTGAATGCAGATTCATTATATCTCTTTCCTTGGTTCTCAGAGTCTGAAAAATGAAACAGGACATTGAATTTGGGGAGACATACCATTTTTGAAAATCTAGATTAGAAACTTGAAAAAATTATAAAAATCCTCTCATCTTGTTGTTTAGTCACTCGGTTGTGTCTGACTCTTTGTGACCCCATGGACTGTTGTTCACCAGGCTCCTGTGTCCATGGGATTCTCCAGGCAAGAATACTGGAGTGGGTGACCATTTCCTCCTCCAGGGGATCTTCCTGACCCTGGGATTCAACTCACATCTCTGTATCTCCTGCATTGCAGGCAGATTCTTTACCGCTGAGCCATTGGGTAAGCACCGCCACCCAAATCCTCTCATACCCTACTGCTTTTTATCATTTTTGAATAGTACAAAAATGCAGGATGTTATGACAATTTCAAGGTAAATTACCTTTATCTCCTGATTTTACTTGATTTCTACAACTACTCTGAGAAATAAAACAGACCATTCATTCATTTATTCAATTAATATTGATCAAGTACCTGTACTGTGTCACTCTTCTGAGGATATAGCAGGGAACAAAACAAAGGCTGGAGTTCATGGGAAAGATCTGGACTGAAGATACAGATTTGGAAGTCATCATAGAACTGGATGAGGTCCCCAGGGAATACTGTAGCTAGACTAGAGCAAAAAAGTTCAAGTGCGCTCCAACTTTTAGAGATTAAGAAAAGGAATCAGATTGAGATGATGGGAAGAGAAACAAGAGAGGTTGAATAAAGAAAGTGATCAGGTGAGTCAAATGTCGGGGGCATTCAAGAAGATGAGGAGTTAGGTATAGACCACTAAATTAGGGGAAGCAGGGGTCACAGATTAGACAGCACGGAGCTTATTGGTGACCTTGAAAGATCAACTAGGCCAACACAAATAAAATCATCATTGGAACGTGTTCATCAGATCGTGGAAGAAACTGACATGTACAAAGTGCTATATTTAAAATTGATAACCAGAGAAGTCTCTGGTTGTCCAGTGGTCAGGACTCCGGGCTTTCATTGCCAAGAAGCTGGGCTGAGTCTTTGATCAGGGAAATAAGATCCCATAATCCAGTGGTATGTCCATCAATAAATAAATAAAAATGAGGAAAGCAACAAGGACCTACTGTATGGCAGCAGAGGGAATTGTGCTCAGTATTCTGAAATAACCTAAATGGGAAAAGAATTTGAAAAAGAAAGTCCAGGTGGTGCAGTGGTAAAGAATCTGCCTGTCAGTGCAGGAGACACAAGAGACATGGGTTTGATCATTGAGTCAGGAAGACCTTCTGGAGAAGGAAATGGCAATAAACTCCAGTCTTCTTGCCTGGAGAATTACATGGACAGAGGAGCCTGGTGGGCTACAGTCCACTAGAGTTGCAAAGATTCGGACATGATGGAGGGACTAACACTGTGGGAGAGAGAAAACAGAAATGGCCAATATAATCAAATCTTCTAGGCATTTTAATGTATAGAGGAGCAGAGAAATAGGGGTAGTGATGGGTAAGCATGGGAGTTGTGAGGATTAAAGGGATTTAAAAGGAGAAATATTTCAGAATATTATATTCTTATTGGAATTATTCACTGGAGAGGGAAAATTGATGATGTAACAGAGAAGAGGTTTAAAGACTTATCTATATTTCTTTAAAGCTGTGTTCAAAATTTCTCATCATCTCTATGACAAACTCTAGGTCCATCCACGTCCCTACAAATCCCAATTTCACTCCTTTTAATGGCTGAATAACAGCCTGCCGTGTATTATGTACCACACTGTCTTTATCCACTCATCTGTCCGTGGACGTTTACATTGCTTTCATGTCCTGGCTATTGTAAACAGTGCTGCAACGAACACTGGGGTGCATGTGTCCTTTTGAATTATGGTTTTCTCAGAGTGTATGCCCAGTAATGGGACTGCTGGGTCATATGATAGTTCTATTCTTTAGCTTCCTAGGGAATTTCCATATTCTTTTCCATAGTGGCTGTATAGAGTGAAATAAGTCAGAAAGAGAAAAATAAATGATATATTAATGCACATACGTGGAGTCTAGAAAAATGGTACAGATGAACCTAATTGCAGGGCAGGAATAGAGATGCAGATGTAGAGATTCGAGGTGTAGACACGGAGGTCGGAGGAGTGGGATGAGTTGGGGATTGGGTCTGACACATATGCACTACCATGTGTGAAATAGTTAACTAATGGGAACCTGCTTACGGCACAGGGAGCTCAGCGTGGTGCTCTGTGCTGACCTGGG
>SJYX01003315.1:32609-43308 GCA_006410675.1 Oreotragus oreotragus | reverse complement strand
GGGGAGGTCGGCGCGGGGCTCTGTGCTGCCCGGGGGGGGGAGGGGGGTCGGGGGTGGTGGGAAGGTGGTCCAAGAAGGAAGGGATACATGTACACAAATATCCGTTTCACTTCATTGTACACTGCAAACGAACACAACATTGTAAAGCAACTACACTCCAATAAAAAATGAAAATAAAAATGTCTCACTCTTTATGAATCTTTAATAAGGTTTAAAAATTGATATAATGCGTTTTCCCCCAAAGTGTATTAATTTCAAAATATATAAAACATCTAGGAGAGAACCCCTGAAAGAAAAAGAGGTGACAGCGTAGCTGTTTTACTCACATTTCTGCCTGAGAGCAGCATAAGGAGGGACCAAGTTTATGTGGAAAAGCCATTTTTTTAAGTTAATTTTTACTGTCTTTATTGGAACACAATTTTCAGCTTATTTGCTCAATAGGAAATTCCTGGCAACTTAATTGGGATAATATTCTTTATACTCTATTAGTTTTAATTGCCACAGATGCTAATTGCCCAGCTTTACATAGCAGCGACTACATAAAATGTGTTTTGATACAAACAAAAGAATTGATATCTTAAAATGCAATGATGCATAACTCAAAATTAAATTATTTCATTCAACAAATGACAATGAGTGATCATGGTGATAGTGTAAAATTAAGAATAACTCTTTGATTTAGGTTTCAATGTTGTTCTCTTAAGCAGCTAAAATTAACTTTGTGATCAGAAGAGCTCAACTGTACATTGTGCTTTATTTTCCACAGTTTATGAATTTTCTGTTTTCAGGAGTTTTCTTGTATATAGGCTTGGGAGGGTAAGATAAAAAAATTTGTCTTAAGGATCTGGAATTTGAACCTAGGCTTTCAGGTAAAGACACTACTTCAAAGAGCACACATTTGTATAATGTGTCAAAAGCCTAAACAGACAAGATCATTTGTATTCTGAAACTATTTTCACTTCCACTGGCAAGGATACCTATGAATAATTTCCTAATTCACTTGATATAAAGATTTTTGTTGTTGCTTACTCGGTCGTGTTCAACACTTTGTGACCCCATGGACTGGAGCCCACCAGACTCCTCTATCCATGGGATTCTCCAGGCAAGAATCCTGGAGTAGGTTGACATTTCCTTCTCCAAGGGATCTTCCTGACCCAGGAACCAAACCCACATCCCCTGCACTGCAGGCAGATTCTTTACCACTGAGCCGTAAATATATTATACATTAATTATATGGTTTCCTTAAGTTTAAGCAGTTTCCACAATGAATGGTGAAAAGATTCTCTATGTTGACACAGTGTCTGGGGTTAGGGGTGTCACCTAATAGTCCCATTCTAATTAAAATAATTCCATGATCCTACAGAAGACTTCCCCGGTGGCTCAGGTGGTAAAGCATCTGCCTACAACGCAGGAACCCTGGGATGGATCCCTGGATTGGGAAAATCTCCTGGAGAAGGATATGGCAACCCACTCCAGTATTCTTGCCTGGAAATCCCATGGATGCAGGAACCTGGTAGGCTACAGTCCACGGGGTCGCAAAGAGTTGGGACCTGACTGAGCAACATTTACTTTACTTACAGAAGGAGTAGGGACAGAAAGACACATATTGCTCCCAAACTGACTACAGACATAGGAGTCTCTATAAAGAATACTCTTCCATATCTGCTTCTTAATCCAAGTTTAGAATGATTAACACTATCAGAAGGGCTATGCAACACAGAATTTCATTTTTAGTTTTCATATTGGTGACATGCACACATCTTAGGATTATTTCTTTCAAAATAAACACATATGAATATACTCATAACTGCACTCAGGTTGATTATAGATCATTTGATCTATTCTTTAAAATTTAACTCCTTGCAGGCAAGGCTTCATAGCAATTCAGTCTTACACATTTCAGAAAGTTGAATTTCCTTTCATAGAATTAAAAATGTTCATTACTTATGATAGGTTGAAAGTGAAAGTTGCTCAGTCATGTCCAACTCTTTGTGACCCCATGGACTGTATAGTCCATGGAATTCTCCAGGTCAAAATACTGGAGTGGGTAGCCTTTCCCTTCTCCAGGGGATCTTCCCAACTCAGGGATCAAACCCAGGTGTCCTGCATTGCAGGCAGATTCTTTACCAGCTGAGCCACTAGGGAAGCCCAGGAATACTGGAGTGGGTAGCCTATCCCTTCTCCAGTGGATCTTTCCAACCCAGAAATTGAACTGGGGTCTCCTGCATTGCAGGCAGATTCTTTACCAAGTAAGCTATCAGAGAAGCCCTATGATAGGTCAGTGTATCGGTTTTCAATATAATTAATATAATGATCCTTACCGTCAGGATTAATAAGTCAGGTAGGATATTTTATTATTAAAGGAATGTGTAGGGTCACTTCAAAGTAAATCAGTTGATGAAGAGACGATTTAAAGCCAAGTAGAGTATGAGCTGGCAGAATTTAAGAATCCCAGGGATGGGGGAGCCTGGTGGGCTGCCGTCTCTGGGGTCTCACAGAGTCGGACACGACAGAAGGCCCTTAGCAGCAGCAGCAGCAGCAGCAAGAGTATGTGCTGGCAGAATTTAACTAAGTTCAGAATTTTTGAAAGGAAAATATTTATGGAATCCAAATGCTTAAATATAATAGGTTGGCAAGTATTCATTATCTACTTGGAAAGATTTTGGTAGATCTCTATGACTGCCTTGGAAGGTGACAGAAGTATTAATTACTAATGAGAATTAAATATATTGCACAATTTAAAATGATACAGGGATTTCAAGTAGCATCTTTTGTTCTTGTTGTTCAGTCTCTCAGTCATGTCCTGACTCTTTGACAATGTTTATTTCAGTTCAGTTCAGTTCAGTTGCTCAGTCGTGTCCGACTCCTTGTAACCCCATGAAGAGCAGCAGAAATCTAATTTGTCAAATTCGTGTTTATTGAGCTTTAAGCAAAAACACATAAAAGTTATTTTTTAATCATAACATAATTTACTAGATTTATATGTAAAATAGGAAAAACTGGAACTGCAACTGAAGGCTCAGAAAACTCTAGGGTTCTACATCTTTAATTAATGGAATACTAATTTAAATATAATTATTCTTGCCTTGTAGCTCACATGATAAAGAATTTGCCTGCAATGCGGGAGACCCAGGTTCAATCCTTGGGTTGGGAAGATTCCCCTGGAGAAGGAAATGGCAGCCCATTCCAGTATTCTTGGGAGAATCCCATGGACAGAGGAGCCTTGGTGGGCTACTGTCCATGGGGTTGCAAGAGTCAGACACGACTTAGAAACTAAAGTATACCACTGCAGTATTGAGGAATGTTTCCCTAAGAAAAAGTGAAGGTGTTAGTCGCTCAGTCTTGTGTGACTCTTTGTGACTTCATGAACTGTAGCCTGCCAGGGTCTTCTGTCCCTGGAACTCTCCAGGCAAGAATACTGTAGTGAGTCTCCATTCCCTTCTCCAAGGGATCTTCCCAACCCAGGGATTGAACCTGGCTCCTGCACTGCAGGTGGTTTCTTTACTCTCTGAGCCACCAGGGAAGACCAGCACCCCTCTTAAATGATTTTTTTTTTTTTAAGTCTTGAGTGGACACTAATTTTTAAGCTCAGAAACATATCAAATCTATCTTACTAAAATAGTAAACTTTCTGTTTACTCCAAATTAGATTGAATCTGGCTAATTATATCAGAATTATTATAGAAAGGTTTTCTTGGGCTTCTTAAAAAGTCAGTTGTATAGTTTTCAATATCATTAAGTTAGCAAATGAATGAAAATCTGAAAGTCTTCCTTAAAACTATGGCTCCCATAACCATTTTCAGGCTGAAACATAAATATGGAGTCATATACCATTTATAACAAATGAGAACCATCTTGAGAGAACCATCAGAAAGACAAAAAAACTTAGAATATTTCAAGAATTCCTTCCTACTTCTCAAAATAATCTGCAACTACTTCCAAAACCTTAAAAAACAGTGATCATCCTTAGCAAAGAGAAGTATAATGTTCACTTAGGACAACCACAGAATGTTCCAAGTTCTCATAATTATTCACTAATCTACAAATATGTTAAAAAGTAAAAAAAAAAAGTACGACCTCACTTTTACATGAATTTTGGATAACTGAGTCCAAATGAGAATTTAAAGAGGAACAAAGACAAGGAAAAGCTCCTAGAAAAAACTCTCAGATCTTTCACATTGCATTCATTTTTTTGTTATATATTATCTTTCATATCTAATACAATATCCACTTCTTTGAATTCTTAAAGCTCTTCAATTTTCTAGACACATGCAATAAATTAAAATTGATTCTGCCTGCTGATAGATTGATGCTATGCATCTCACAATTTTAAACTGAAGAGCAGTCAGCCAGAATCCACAAGTCAATTTAACTCAGCATACCATTATTAATTAACATTTAATGAATACCCTCGGGTGTCTGCAGTAGCATTTGAAGTCAGTAAACCAGTTGCTGTTTCGGGGCATGTATTCTAATTCATATATAATTACCAACCTAAATCTGGCTAAATTCTGAATACAGATTGGCAGATCGATGGGTATATTGTTAAAATAGAGGGAAGGTTCCAAAAAAAAAGAAAAATGAGAAAATAATATTTTTTTCAAATATAATGTATGAAAGTCACCAAAGAGGTAATAGATATATGCTATATATCCTGATCTTTTGTGTGGTAGGTGGGGTATCAGGGTAAAAGAATAAAATGAATGGACAGATACACATCTCTTTATACATATACATCAAGACAGAAAAAGAAAAGGGATATAAAGCCAGTTATTTACTGAAAAAGAAAGTTTCATAGTTGAAAGCAAGACTAAATCAAGGTCACTGAGTTTCTCTTCAGTAGAGTTCATAAACACTTCAAAGTTAGCAAATTCCATATTCTAGATAATGGAAAAATCTGACCCTTTTCAGAAGATGTGAAGAAAGTAAGCGAGAACTAGCTATGAGAGTTGTTGAAAGATCTTTCTTGAATAACGTAATAGAAGATTAGAGACTTACATGACTCCATTCCCTGAACATTATCATTTATTACTCTTTAATATGCATGTAAGGGCTTCCCAGGTGGTGCTAGTGGTAAAGAACCTGTACCAGTGCAGGAGACTTATGAGACATGGGTTCAGTCCCTGGGTCGGGAAGATCCCCTGGAGGAGGGCATGGAGACACACCCCAGTTTTCTTGCCTGAAAAACCCCATGGACAAAGGAGCCTGGCAGGCTACAGTCCATAGGGTCACAAAGACTTGGACACAACAGAAGCAACCTAGCACACATTCATGCATGCACAATACGAATACAAGCTTGACCTAGAGTATATTGAAACCCACCATGAAGACTTCTTTACGGTTTACAACACATTTAAAAGGAAGAAATGAGAAAAAATGGGGAAATTATTCAGTACCCAAATTATCAATAGAGGCCAGCAGAGAACAACCATACACGAGAAATGGTGGAATAACTTACTGACTATTGTAAGTGATCCACCACCCAAGCCAAAGTTACCATGTGAATCCAAGTAAAGTTATTTTGTTGATGATTTGTTTGTTTGCCCTTTAAAAAAGTTTTAATTAGTTGAAGTACAATATTGTGGTTATTTTCAGATGTACAACTTCATATTCTTTTCCATTACAGATTATTACAAGATACCGAAAATAATTCCCTGTACTATATGGTAAATTCTTGTTGCTTATTGGTTTGTTTGCCTTTTTATCTATAGTTTCTCAGCCTAATAACAAGTTATTATTTTGTAATCTAGTATAAGAATTTGGTTATAATAGTCTCTGTGTCTAAAGGGAGTACTCCTAACAATTAAATATAACTATTGATACTTTTCATACATTGTTTCATTTAATCAATAAAAGTAACCTGTGAGGTAAGAATTACTATCTCTTTTACAGATGATAAAAACTGAGCATCAGAGAGGTTTTGTTCATTTACCAGCTGCTAATAAATAGAGCTGGGGTTTGAACTGCTTTCAGTTTAACTCCAAAGGCCAATTTTCTTTTCCTATTATTCTTGATTTCTTGAGAATCATGCTATGCTCTTTCAGAGATAACCTTGTCCTCTCTGTATAGTATCTCCTTCCTCTTTTCTTCATTAGAGCAATGAAAGATCTTACCCAAAGGAGAAACCCTGCTGCCTTTCCAGATAAAGTTGATTCCTCCTTCCCTGACTTCCACAGCACTCTGAATGTATCTACTGGAGAAGGAAATGGCAACCCCCTCCAGTAGTCTTGCCTGGAAAATCCCATGGATGGAGGAGCCTGGTAGGCTACAGTCCATGGGGTCAGAAAGAGTTGACATGACGTAGAGACTTCATTTTCTTTCTTTCTGGCATAGTACATGTAACATTTTGTTATTAAAGTTGAATGGCATCACACAAGCATTTGACTTAACTGAATTAAAAATCTGTGTTTACTATTAATTTTTAAAGAAAATATTACTCTTAGTGGTAAAAGTTTTCAAGTATCAGGGCAGGCTCCATTAAGAGATGATGTGCCAGATATTGTCCATGAGTCCTTTCAGATATACTCTGCACTTTTCCATCCATACTCTTGCCCAGAGAGACTAACTTGCATGGATAATAGAACCAGATTCCCATCCTTCTAGTTTTCCCATTGGATTAGGCCAAAATACAGAGCTAACTCAATGCAACCCCAGAGCTAAGGAGTCAGGGAAATAAATACTCTGATCTCATGCTTCTATCTCACCTCCAATCTGTCTCCTGCCATGGCTGCCTATTGGCCAAAACCAATACTGCCATCTTTTTCCAGGCTCGCTGTTTGCAAATAACTACTCCATCATTAGAAGATTCCTGAGATAGACGAGAAGCAGCTAAGCATCCCTTTTTGGATAAGTTCATCATCAGCAACAGGACATGACATGGCAAGCACCAAATTAGTTAACGGCCATTGACACAAAGATGATTGTCACAATTGTTCACAAGTAGTATGCCTTCGAATAGGAGAAATTAAAAAGTATATGAATCCCCACTTTCTGTTCCCAATAAAAGCAGGGGCATTGTGGGCAAATACAATGATTACACATATACAAATGCATACATACACTCATATATACGCTGGCTCACACAAAGACACTTTTGCTGGTAACCTTGTATCAGGCAGGAATTCATTTGCACATAAGCTTATGATGAAGAGAAAATACGTAATATTAAAATCATTCAGGGAATCAATTTCAAAGTGCAACATCTTTGATAGCTATGAAGATAATATTTCTTTTCATTTAATTCATCTGGACAGATCTACTTAGGTTTCATAAAGGGATTCAGGTGGGCAAAATATATTGAACATTTAAATATATGCATAATTTTAAATAAAGTAAACAGATTTGTTTGGCTATCCATGTTTGAGTTGACATGGGAATTCCAAATGCTAACTTGGCCACAGCGGGGCTATTACTTTTTCTTAGAACCTGAGAACATATTAACACTACGAATACATTAACAACTGCAAAGAAGAAAGGTAGCAAAATGAAAATCCAGTTCAGAGGTTCAGAGTTCGGTCAAGACTGAATCATTATTCCACTGAAAGATGTCTGAGCAAGCAAAATGTCATGCAAATCATATTTAATTTTCATTTTGCACCTACAATTTGATTTAGATTTAGTAATCATAAGATTTAATAATCAGTCAGTTCCTTGCATATTCAGTCTCCTTTTTCACCCATATGTACCTTCCTGCCAGGACTTTAACCTTCTCCTTTAGTCA
The DNA here is from genome assembly GCA_006410675.1 of Oreotragus oreotragus. Classification (NCBI taxonomy): domain Eukaryota; kingdom Metazoa; phylum Chordata; class Mammalia; order Artiodactyla; family Bovidae; genus Oreotragus; species Oreotragus oreotragus. The sequence goes on along the minus strand of SJYX01003315.1, from coordinate 35,589 downwards.
AAATAGAAATAATAAAAATATCTTTCTGATTTATAAAGAATAGCAGAAACTGGTGGGTGAGAGCATCTTCCTTGACTAGGATCCCTATTTAAATATAGACAACATAAATTTCATACAGCTCAGCCACATATCTTTTATCCTGCCCCTCACGAAATTTTGGCAGTGAATCAGTCTATTATCATCATCTTCCAGTGATGCTGAGAACTTTACTGTCCAATATTATGCACTAAAAAATTCCAAATGCTAGCAATGACGAAACTTTGAGATCTATTGTTTAGTTATATGAAATATGGGGTCAGTATGGTGATGTTTTTTTCTACAATTTTCCATAAATTTTCAGTTTTCTGCTTATGTTAGTTTGTAGAGCAAAAATTAAAATGGTACAAAATTTAAGGAGGATCAAAGTACATAGTATCAACATAAAACATTTAACAGAAACAAATTAATATTTAAAAAGCCCATCATGAATGAAATACCAAAATAAAGACACCATCATTATTACTGATTTTTCCTTTTGCCTTAGGTTCCAATATCAGTAGTATTGATCCTAGCCCAATTAGTTTGAATGTTATCAATCCCAACTATTATTTCTAAACTCCCATTTCTGCCAACTGAAGATACTCCCTGCCTTCCAGATGATAAACCCTTTATTTGATTCTGAGAAACACAGAGAGAGATATAATCAGCTTTGTTATAAAAATGATGGGCTTCCCAATTGGCTCAGATGGCAAAGAACCTGCCTGCAACGCAGGAGACACAGGAGACGGAGGTTCAGTTCCTAGGTCAGGAAGAACCCCGGAAGAAAGGAATAGCCATCCACTCCAGTATTCTTGTCTAGAGAATTCCATGGACAGAAGAGCCTGGTGGGCTACCATTCATGGGGTTGCAAAGAGTCAGAAATGGCTGAGTGACTAACACTTATGTAAATGATAAGCTTTAGTATGCTGGAAAAATCTATAATATGCACCTTGTGTGCTGGTAGCAGTTACCATAATTCTGAAATGTTTGTGATAGGTTTTCACTATCTTTTGTAAGAAGACTGAAAAAGCAAGACAATTCCTGCATAGTCTCTCTTTATTGTAAACTCCTGCATACAGTACAGTTCCTGGACTAAACAATGTCTTTGGCCTCTAGCACCAGGTTAAATACAGTTTAGCAGTAACCTTGGTGTCAAGATGAAATGAGCCGATGGCCTTATTTCAGCTCCTTCTTGGCAGATGTCCAGTGTACTAATTGGCACCCAGGTGACAGCATCATGAAACCAACCAAGGTGAATTGAATGTGTAAAGTAACCCATGGACACAATTTTAGGTCATCTACAAACTTGAAATCAGGCATACGAAGTTTTATTTTTGCTTCACTAAATGTAAGGGGAAAATTGACTGCTTTCTGACAATCCTGCTAGCATTATAATTTTAAGCAGAAGATTCTTTATATGTATTTAGGATAAGGTACAATGATGAGCTTATGATCCAAGGAAGATTGATGCTCAGTGCAAACCAAAGGCAAAGGGAAGCATCTCTTCACACAGAACACATCTCAGAACTCTTCATTTACTTTCTTAATATTTTATATCAGATTTACTGTGTAAAAAGCACAGAGTTGTTTAATACAGTGGAAGAAAGAATTGGAACAAAACAGGGCAGGTCAGATAAAGGAATAATAGAGAAAGGAAGTAAACAGTGTGAATACAGATATAATACCTAAGTCCATTATCACACACACACACCATTATCACAATTTTTTTAAAGAAACTCTAAGCAACAGATGATGTTGTCTGTAAATATAAGAGGATTTAAAGAAAACTTCTACTTCAGTGGTATAATGTACTCAGTGCCTAGCTTAGTGACTGGCCCATGTGAAGTGAAAAGACACTAATTAACAAATCACCCTTTTTTCTCCCTTTTTCCAGAGGTAAAACTAATGATTCTTTCCTCTTATTTTTTGATAACATTTTCCAATGTTACGGAAATGCTTCCTTTCTTAGAATTGTGACTATATGTCTACCTCCAAACCCAAAATATCTCTAATATCTTTCCTTAGTGGAAGGAAAATACAAATATAATTCAAACTTCTTCTGAATATATTACATATTACAATAAATTAAAAAACTCAAGTAACTAATTATGACAAATTCTCTGTCCCCAACCTCTGACCATAATTTTTAGATTCTATCCTCCAATTAAAGGCAATGATTTTTAAAATTATTTAATTAGAAGATAATTACTTTACAATATTGTGATGATGTTTGCCACTCATCAACATGAACTGGCCACAAGTATTCATGTGTCTCCCCTCCTGAATCCTCTCTCCACCCTACCCCTCCCTGTTGTCCCAGAGCACTGGCTTTGGGTGGCCTGATTCATGCATCAAACTCTCATCTGGCCATCTGTTTCACATATGGTAATGTATATGTTTCACTGCTATTCACTCAACTCACCCCACTAAAGGCAATAAATAAGCATTTGTAATTTGCTTTTTTACCGTCTATTTGTAAAGCCTTGTGATATGAAAAGGAGCATTCTCCGACAAAGTGTGTTTGTTTCTAAACTTCAGTTCAGCAGATATCTAATAATACGGTGACAAGAGCACTTTTAGTAGGTTAGCTCCACAGAACCATTATTCCATTCAGGGAATGGGCACTTAAGCCACTGAAACAAAACACTCACATACGTATTTATTTAGTTGCCTTCTTCCCGATTATTTCATGCAGTCACAAAATAAATCATACATATGTTGCCTTAAAAAAGAGTCACACCCTAAAAGTTGAGTTATGCTTTATTTGGTGGGGATTTTTAGAACTTCAAGCCTGGGAGACACCATCTGAAATAACCCAGAGAGAACCGTTTTGAGGAGGCAGTGGGGAAGGGTCAGCTTATACTGAAGTTTGCAACAAGGGGTAGGTAGTCTGAACATCAAAACATTATGATGTAAGCTGGTGCTCTGGGACAAGCCAGAGGGATGGGGTGGGGAGGGAAGT
>SJYX01003314.1:0-27140 GCA_006410675.1 Oreotragus oreotragus | reverse complement strand
ATTTCCTTGCATTCCCGTGGACTCTCAAGAATCTTTCTCCAGCATCACAGTTTGAAAGCATCAATTCTTTGGCGCTCAGCTGTCACATCAGTGCAATAGTTTTCCAGTAGTTATTGGAAAAACCGTAAGCTTTGACTATACAAACCTTTGTCAGACATACATACGACATACATACTACATCGCACCTTAAGAATGAAGTGCTGATTCTGTTACAGAGTGGACAAGCCTTGAAAATACGCTAATGAAAGAAGCTAAACACAAAAGGTCACATTTGTATGACTCCATTCGTATGAAATATCCAGAATAGGTAAATCCGTAGAGACAGAACACAGATTGCCAGGGCCAGGGGTCAGGGAGAGAGTGGGGATGGGAAATGGAATGAGACCGTTTAATGGATATGGGGTTTTATTAATATTTTGGACTGATGGGAATGCTTTAAGATTATATAGAGGTGGTGATTACACAACATTGTGAAACATACTAAATGCCTCTGAATTGTTCACTTTCAAATGGCTAATTTCACGTGAATTTCACTTCAGTGAATTAAAATGTATATATACATGTACAGCCATGGATAAAGGTTAACAGTTACAGCACTATATGACCTAATAAAACATAAATGTGCATCAGTTGAAGATTAAGTGAGTAAATTGTGGTTCATCTAAGACTTTGTCATTGTAATAAGGATGAAATACATTTATATGTACTCATGGAAAAGTGTGTACAGTCTATTAAAGATATATTGGAGAGCAGTTATCTTTTAGGGGTAGGCATTCCAAAAATTTTAACTTTCTTAAATAACCTAAAGAAATGTAACTTTCTTTAGTAATCTAGGTGAATTTTTGACAAATATGTACTTTTATAGTCAGAAATAAATGGTAATAGAAATAGAAAAGAAAAAAAAAGAATAGACTTTGGTTTGAGAACCAGATCTCTTATTCCTTTCACCTTATTTAATGCCTCAGGGATGAGCAGCTTTCAGGTCTCCTAGCAGGATGGCGACAGCACAAGTGTCAGCTGTGTGTTTACCAAATACTTCCTGTTTCTGTTGCGTTCGTCTGGTTTCAGAAAAGGTGCTCCAGATTCTACCAGCAACCTACATCTGTACATTCCACAGTCTTGGAGTAAGAAAAGTAGAAAGTTAACAGGTAGCTAGCCTCTGCCTGGCACAGTACCTCATATGACATGGGGATGCCCAAAATACCTTGGTTGAATTGACTGCCATTCTCTCTCAGAGTGTATCTCTTCTAGAGCTAATGAAGTTGTAGTCTAGTGTTCTCTGTGCAATGCCATTAGGAACCAAACGGAGGTTCAGAAGGGGGTTCACTGGTACTCCATCTCTCTGCCGTCAGTACTTTTGTGGATCCTGTTGCTCAAATTGCCTTCTCTCTAGCTGTAGTGAACTTTGTGATAGTAATGGTCTATTTTTTTGGCTGTACTACGTGGCTTACGGGATTTAGCTCCCCAACCAGTGATGGAACCCGGGATCCCGGCGATGAGAGCACTGAGTCCTAATCACTAGACCACCAGAGAACGCTTTGTAATGTAATGGTCTTTCTTGGCTCTTTCCATATAGATTGTAAACCAGCTCCTTCAGGCCCGAGACTGTCTTGTGTTCCTAAAGAACAAGAGCAGGATATTTTTGCAGATATCCTGATACAGGAAGGGGTGCATAGAGACTTGCCATTCATTGGGGTTCTACTCTTTACATTTCAGAACAGTCCAGGCTCTGCAGACGGCCTCCTACCTGTCCCAGCAGGCTGACCTGAGAAGCATCGTGGAGGAGATTGAGGTACAAGTTCATTTTGCCAAGGGAATCTCCTAGTTCCTGTCTTTGAAACCCATTAGAAGAGTCTTGGAGATAAACATGAATCATTTGTTACGGCCAGTTACCTTTCTTTTCATATCCATGGCACACTTCTGTTTTGTATCAGAGCAGTATTTCATAGGGAATATTGGTTAGGCAAGTATAGTTACACCATCAATGAGACAACAAACTACTTCATCCTACTTTTGTAGGTGTGATCTCATAGTCCACAGATTTTAGAACATAACAAACCTGAAATTCGATTTTTTTTTTTTTGTACTTACTACTTTGTTCTCAGACAAATTATTAATGCCTGAGCCTCAATTTCCCTACATGGTGGTCGTTAGAAACAAGTGGAGTTCTGAAGTGCTTAGTACAGAATTGACACTCAGCAAGTGGTTGCTATGGTTTTTGCTCTTCCATCCTTTGCCCAGGCCCTCCTGCTGCTCAGAGCCTGCTTTCATGAACCGCATAGCCAGTGATGACAGGCAGTCTGACAGTGTTGTCACTGGGTTGCCCCACAGGCATGTTAGCTGCCTCACCATGTTCCCCAGGAGAGCAGTATGTCTCTCTCCATCCTTTAGAGCATTGATTAAGGAGGAGAAAGGCTTAGCTCTAGAGGTTGTATCCAAACGGATGGCCNTTGCATTCCCGTGGACTCTCAAGAATCTTTCTCCAGCATCACAGTTTGAAAGCATCAATTCTTTGGCGCTCAGCTGTCACATCAGTGCAATAGTTTTCCAGTAGTTATTGGAAAAACCGTAAGCTTTGACTATACAAACCTTTGTCAGACATACATACGACATACATACTACATCGCACCTTAAGAATGAAGTGCTGATTCTGTTACAGAGTGGACAAGCCTTGAAAATACGCTAATGAAAGAAGCTAAACACAAAAGGTCACATTTGTATGACTCCATTCGTATGAAATATCCAGAATAGGTAAATCCGTAGAGACAGAACACAGATTGCCAGGGCCAGGGGTCAGGGAGAGAGTGGGGATGGGAAATGGAATGAGACCGTTTAATGGATATGGGGTTTTATTAATATTTTGGACTGATGGGAATGCTTTAAGATTATATAGAGGTGGTGATTACACAACATTGTGAAACATACTAAATGCCTCTGAATTGTTCACTTTCAAATGGCTAATTTCACGTGAATTTCACTTCAGTGAATTAAAATGTATATATACATGTACAGCCATGGATAAAGGTTAACAGTTACAGCACTATATGACCTAATAAAACATAAATGTGCATCAGTTGAAGATTAAGTGAGTAAATTGTGGTTCATCTAAGACTTTGTCATTGTAATAAGGATGAAATACATTTATATGTACTCATGGAAAAGTGTGTACAGTCTATTAAAGATATATTGGAGAGCAGTTATCTTTTAGGGGTAGGCATTCCAAAAATTTTAACTTTCTTAAATAACCTAAAGAAATGTAACTTTCTTTAGTAATCTAGGTGAATTTTTGACAAATATGTACTTTTATAGTCAGAAATAAATGGTAATAGAAATAGAAAAGAAAAAAAAAGAATAGACTTTGGTTTGAGAACCAGATCTCTTATTCCTTTCACCTTATTTAATGCCTCAGGGATGAGCAGCTTTCAGGTCTCCTAGCAGGATGGCGACAGCACAAGTGTCAGCTGTGTGTTTACCAAATACTTCCTGTTTCTGTTGCGTTCGTCTGGTTTCAGAAAAGGTGCTCCAGATTCTACCAGCAACCTACATCTGTACATTCCACAGTCTTGGAGTAAGAAAAGTAGAAAGTTAACAGGTAGCTAGCCTCTGCCTGGCACAGTACCTCATATGACATGGGGATGCCCAAAATACCTTGGTTGAATTGACTGCCATTCTCTCTCAGAGTGTATCTCTTCTAGAGCTAATGAAGTTGTAGTCTAGTGTTCTCTGTGCAATGCCATTAGGAACCAAACGGAGGTTCAGAAGGGGGTTCACTGGTACTCCATCTCTCTGCCGTCAGTACTTTTGTGGATCCTGTTGCTCAAATTGCCTTCTCTCTAGCTGTAGTGAACTTTGTGATAGTAATGGTCTATTTTTTTGGCTGTACTACGTGGCTTACGGGATTTAGCTCCCCAACCAGTGATGGAACCCGGGATCCCGGCGATGAGAGCACTGAGTCCTAATCACTAGACCACCAGAGAACGCTTTGTAATGTAATGGTCTTTCTTGGCTCTTTCCATATAGATTGTAAACCAGCTCCTTCAGGCCCGAGACTGTCTTGTGTTCCTAAAGAACAAGAGCAGGATATTTTTGCAGATATCCTGATACAGGAAGGGGTGCATAGAGACTTGCCATTCATTGGGGTTCTACTCTTTACATTTCAGAACAGTCCAGGCTCTGCAGACGGCCTCCTACCTGTCCCAGCAGGCTGACCTGAGAAGCATCGTGGAGGAGATTGAGGTACAAGTTCATTTTGCCAAGGGAATCTCCTAGTTCCTGTCTTTGAAACCCATTAGAAGAGTCTTGGAGATAAACATGAATCATTTGTTACGGCCAGTTACCTTTCTTTTCATATCCATGGCACACTTCTGTTTTGTATCAGAGCAGTATTTCATAGGGAATATTGGTTAGGCAAGTATAGTTACACCATCAATGAGACAACAAACTACTTCATCCTACTTTTGTAGGTGTGATCTCATAGTCCACAGATTTTAGAACATAACAAACCTGAAATTCGATTTTGTTTTTTGTACTTACTACTTTGTTCTCAGACAAATTATTAATGCCTGAGCCTCAATTTCCCTACATGGTGGTCGTTAGGAACAAGTGGAGTTCTGAAGTGCTTAGTACAGAATTGACACTCAGCAAGTGGTTGCTATGGTTTTTGCTCTTCCATCCTTTGCCCAGGCCCTCCTGCTGCTCAGAGCCTGCTCTCATGAACCGCATAGCCAGTGATGACAGGCAGTCTGACAGTGTTGTCACTGGGTTGCCCCACAGGCATGTTAGCTGCCTCACCATGTTCCCCAGGAGAGCAGTATGTCTCTCTCCATCCTTTAGAGCATTGATTAAGGAGGAGAAAGGCTTAGCTCTAGAGGTTGTATCCAAACGGATGGCCTTTGAATCCATCCATGTCACAATGCTTCCTGGCTACACTGCCTGGCCCACTGGCCTTCTGCCCAGAGCAGTTGGTGCCTTGAGTGCCCTCACTCCTGGGCTAGGGCATAAGTTGAAGGAGTTGGGGAAGGAGCACTCTCACTGCTTTTGATATAACTCTCAGAGCCACAGACGATACCGTTCTGTCTTCAGATCCCTGTATGCTGTACTTCACTTTCCACCTAAGCACCTTTGTTGAGAAAGCACTGAGTGACTGAAGTGGTCTGCAGACTGACATTTCCCAAAACCTTGTCTGCACTGGGTGACAGTGGTTTGTCCATCTCACGTCTGTTTTATCCCGTGACTTCCAACCAGCTTCCGTTTTTGTCGTGACAGGACCTTGTTGCTCGCCTGGATGAACTGGGAGGTGTGTATCTCCAGTTTGAAGAAGGACTGGAAACAACGGCATTGTTTGTGGCTGCCACCTACAAGCTTATGGACCATGTGGGGACGGAGCCATCCATTAAGGAGGTGCCTGCCTGCATCACAGTTCTCTGACGTGAAACTCAAAGGCGTCCTTGACATTATCTCCTAACGATAGTTTTTCAGAGAGGGCTATTTGGATAGCTTTGGGCTATCTTGGGTTCAGCATGGAAATGAGAAAGAAAAATGTGAAGCCTGTTCTTGAGACACTGGTTGTCAGTGGGACAGGCATGAAAGCAAATTGCTACACTTGTTTTAAGTGGAATATGGTTTTGTCATGAGATAGTGTCGCAAAGGCCAAGGGCATTATTCTCTGTCCACCTCCCTTTCTTTCCCAGTGCTCCTAACTGCTTGTCTCATGAATTCTTTCCACGCTGGTGGCCCGTGCACATCCTGTTTCTCTTGAGAAGTGCCCTATATATTAAAATTGCCCATTCTCTCTCCTTCTGACCCTCGGCAATGGCTCAATCAGAGCTAATCTGTGTTGATTGACATAGTTCACTGAGAGGCATGTGTCTACCAGACATCCACCAAGAGTTAATTCTTTTCTTTCTTTTTACAAGAGGAGCTTGTTAACCTGAGGGAACCTTTAGTTGAAATGTGTGTGGGAAGTCTTGAGAGTGGGACCCTCTTGATACCCCTTGTTTGTAAGAAGGTGACCAACCCTTGATCTCGAGGACTTCAAATACAAGCTGCTGCTGTTTTAATTTGAGGAGGAAAGATTTGGGTCCCCAGTTAGAACTGCCACTTCTTTTGTGTGATAGGAATGCATTGTGAGTTGTGTGCCGAGTTTCAACTAAACAGTAAATAATTACCTTTCTCCAGTAATTTGAGTTAATTTTGTATTTTCTCTGGAGGCTGTGATCTAATAATTTATTCACGTGTTATCATTTTTATGTTGTCTTCTCCTTCATCCTAAGTTTTTAGAGGTCTAGAGATACCACGCTCTTATTAAATTTCCATTATGGGTGAAAGTACAAGAACGTGGGTCTTATGGTACAAATCATTTAGAGATTTTCCTGTACACAGTGCAGTTGATGAATTGGTGATATTCTGCATAAAACAACTTAAACTTTGTTTTGCTTTATTCCCAGGCTTCTACCAACCAGATATTTGGCTGGGATAATTTTGCTGTCACTGCTTTTGATATAACCGTTCTGGTGAACAGTCTCCCATTTTAACATGTCAACAGCTTAGTGATGGAAAATGTAATTGGTACAATTAAAGAAAATTATTTCATGTCGACTGTGAATAACACTGTCGGGAACAAGGCGAGCTCTTTTGTTAGATGGTAGATTTTAAAAAACAAAACTGATTGAAATGGAAAATGTTTCCTCTTAAGCAAACAACCTCTAGAATTTTAATAATGCTTTTTAGGTTCTACTTTTTTTAAAAATTGCTTTCAGTCCTCTTCTCTAAGCAGGCCATTAGTTCTTAATGGAGAGTTATTTTAGTTTCTTTCTAATGTACATTTTGGCTGTGCAGTTTGGTCTTGTAAACACCAACTTGGTCCCAGCATCCTGTGTGGAGGTGGGCTGGTTAGGAGGGGAGCTAAACTGGAAGGGTGAGGGGAAACAGGAAAGGACATACTTTATTATGAAAGGGCTTCAGAGACAAACAGACCTACATGTGAATTTTGGTCCTCCTTCTTCTCTTTTTCTTTCTGTCTTAACTTGTAAGAGTTAATTAACTTCCTTTAACCTCAGTTTCCTTATTTGGAAAGGATTGAGAGCAGTCTTTTCAGGCTCTTTGTCATGATCTGAGTTAATGCACCAGTAACAGTGCCTGGCACACATAGACAAGGAGCAAATGGGTACCGTGATGGGTATAATATAGTAAATTTTACATCTCAGTAGTTGTCTAGAAGTTCCTTACATTTGTACAGCAAGCATTCATAAATGGTTGACAAAGAAATGAATCCCTTTCAGTTTGTACTAGAAGATGCAAAAAAACAACCAAATTCAAGTTTTATGCTTAAATGCAGAATATTTGCTTCCCCCACCCCTACCAAACTGGTTAGTGACTGACAGACTTCTCATGTGAACACTTGGAAACAGGAGGAATGACTGAGCCCAGGTGGAGAGGGAGGGGTGGCTGTCCCCCCTACCTGACTGAGCAAGATCTCAAGCTGTGCTCGCCTTTTCTTGCAGGATCAGGTCATCCAGCTCATGAACGCCATCTTCAGCAAGAAGAACTTTGAGTCACTCTCTGAAGCCTTCAGTGTGGCCTCTGCTGCCGCTGCGCTCTCTGAGAATCGCTACCATGTGCCCGTTGTGGTTGTGCCCGAGGGCTCTCCTTCCTACACTCAGGAACAGGCTATCCTGCGGGTATGACTTCCGTGTCCCCAGACTGCTGCTCTGATGGCCGTTTCCAGTGTTAGGCTTCCGGAAATCTACACAGCCAATGACAACCCCCACGAGGACAGACCTCTTAAATGAAGAGCAAATGGGGATGACCACTTGGTGAACTAGTCATAGGATCTTTTTTTTTTGGAGTATTTGAAGTAGTACAGCTTTCAGTGACCCTGGAGAAGGCAATGGCACCCCACTCTAGTTCTCCTGCCTGGAAAATCCCATGGATGGAGGAGCCTGAAAGGCTGCAGTCCATGGGGTCGCTGAGGGTCGGACACGACTGAGCGACTTCACTTTGACTTTTCACTTTCATGCATTGGAGAAGGAAATGGCAACCCACTCCAGTGTTCTTGCCTGGAGAATTCCGGGGACGGTGGAGCCTGGTGGGCTGCCGTCTATTGGGGGGTCACACAGAGTCAGACACGACTGAAGTGACTTAGCAGCAGCAGCAGCAGCTTTCAATGAAGTGCTGGAAAACTGCATTTATGGATTCATAAGTCCAGATGTATAGAGAAGTCTTACTTCTAAAATGTATTTTCCTATACCCAGACTTTCTAAATCCATTATTTTAAGATAGCTTTCTTTAACATTGTTAAGATCAATGTCAGGTCTCTTATTCCTTGGAGCCAACAGTGTATCTTTCCACTTCTTCATAACATAGCACTCCGTCCCCTCAGCAGTAACAAGGACGGTTGTGTGTGTTAACTGTCTGAACAGAGCAAAATGCACACACTTAAGAGTTTTGCATTCCAATGAGGCATTTGTTGCTATTGTTTGGAAACCAGTGAGAAGCTAAAATCTGCATACGAAATTAGCATCTTGTTTGTATCTAAATACACGAGTTCACATAGGACTGTCCCCCTGTCCTATCAGTTCTTGTGCTTTGCAGGGCCCTTCAGATACTCTCCAGGAGAAGTGCCCCAGACTCCAGAGTTGCCTCTTGTTCCCCTACTTACATGTCATAAGCAAAGACTGGGGTGAGAACTCAGCTGGGTAATATAGTTCACCATGAATCAGGGGAGCTAAGAAAGCAAAGTAGAAACAGTACTGGCTTTTGAAGCTGGACAGCCTGGGGTTTCAGTCCTTAGCTGTGTGGTCTTCAGCTGCCCCATATCCTCTTGTGGCCTCAGTTTCTTCATCTGTAAAGTGAAGATTATACCAGCTGTCTCAGATGATTGGTGGTAGGATAGATACAAGTGCTTACCCTGGTATCTGGCAAATAGTCAACTTTCAACAAATGACTGTGTTAACATTATCCATATTTCTTCAGTTTTCTCATTGCCCATACCGTCCTAAAGTATTTTTCTTGCTAATAATTTTTTTTGAGTACTATAGTGGAGCAGTAGAGTGGGAAGATCAGGGGATCAGAGGGAAGGAAATGTTAACTGTGTGATCTGAAGCCAGTCATTGCCTTTCCCTAGACTTTGGTTTCCTTACCTGAAAAATGAGATCATTGGGTAAAATCATCTTTAAGATCTCCCCTACCCCTAACATTCTATAATCTATGTCATTCCAAACTAATTGTGTTTTCCTCTGTTTGATCCCCCAGAGATAGTAGGCCACAGGTCAGAGATGGTTCTTGAAATGAAATGGTTCTCCCCCAGCAGAGCTCGCTCCCTATGGATAAAGCTTTCACCCATAGAAGCAAAAATCTGTACTCCCTCAGCTTCTGTGGCTACAGATAATTTTGAAATATGTTTCCAGTTGCAGGTCACCAACGTTCTGTCCCAGCCTTTGACTCAGGCCACTGTTAAACTAGAACACGCGAAATCTGTTGCTTCCAGGGCTACAGTCCTCCCGAAGACGCCGTTCACCCCCGTCGGGTAAATCCTCAGCACGTCTCTGCAGACCGCCGACAGACTTGTTTTGGAAAGTTAGCCTGCAGCCATTATAACCCAGATCATAAAACCAAAGTTACCTACATTTAGGATTATGTTTATTAATAACAGTGTGTCAGGAACATTTCTCCCATAGGCTTAATATACTTCCATAGTCTTATCTTCAGTGGCTGTGAGTTATTGTTAGGTAATTTAAAAAAAATTAAGGGTTTTTATAGGAAACTTAAGTTTTGAATTAGTTAAAGTAAGATATGCCCTTTTTTAGGAAATTTTAAAAAGCACAGGAAAGTAGAAATAATACAGAAAAATACCTACAATTATACTACCCTACGCCAACCTCTTTGAACATTTCCACTTAAAAAAAAATGTAATTGGTATTCTACTATGCATTTAATTGTGGAAGACTCACCCGAAGAAAGTGGGATTTTTAGGAGCTGGAGGAGGGCTGGGTACGGAATAGAAAAAGAAGACTTCGGAGACTTGACAGAGAAGGTCATTTTAGGTGGTTTTGAAGTTTGCCCCTCATAATAATATGTGATTGAACAGGAGGTGGCCCAAGATGGGTGGGAAGTGGAAAAGTGAAAAGATGGTACATCCCTGGAATGCCACACTTTGCAGCCTGTTTGTTGTGTCCATTTGTGATTTTCATATGTGAGTTGTTGCTAACTCCACTGTCATTTTTAACAGGGATGTTTTTGAGCTGAACTTCATGAATGTCAAATTTTCCAGTGGTTATTATGACTTTTCTGTCAAAGTTGAAGGTGACAACCGTTACATTGCAAATACTGTAGAGGTAAGTGCTTTCTTGTCATCCCCATTACCTTGTTAATATACCCAAGAAAATGACCATACAGTCACATGGCATTAACCATTTACATGTGTTGACCTCACTTATGACCCAGTTAAAATGAATATGTTAAGAGAGAGGTAGGCTTGAACTATGCTGTTTGACAGGCTCAGCCAAGAACTTGATCATAGGCAGCTGGATTTGTCAAGTTATTCATTTTGCATTGTAACTTAGCATTACTCTCTTAACATAAAATTTAGACAGTAGAAAAAAATTAAAATCATCCCTAATTCCCCTGAGATATAAATATTCTTAAGATGTTTTCTGCGGTTGGCCTTGATAGATTTAGAAATGGGCTTGGTGCTAATTAAGGGGATCAGAAGCATCAAGTGACCTGTAGCAGCATAGCGAGGCTGTCTGGGTGAAGTACAAAAGAAAATCGGTAATCCTTCCTAAAGAACCGTATTTCAAATGTTTAGCTGTCTCGAGTTGTGTTGAAGATCCGAGTGGTTTTAAGGGTGGAAAGCTCTGCCTCATTTATCTGATGCTTTGTGAGAATGAGTTATTTCACATTAGTGGTTTTCTCAGCTAATTGACGTTTACCACTCAGGCACTGTGGCTTTCATTTTTATCTTTTTGGATAAAAGTTTATTGAAGATGAATTACACGTTTTCCTACCTTCTTGAACTATGAGATACGGTTTAACCTTTCTTATTCTGGCTTAGGGTCGTCAGCACAAAAGCTTGTGACATACACAGCACAGTTCTCTGTGCTTTTGCTTATATTATTTTATTCTTACAACAGTCCTACAGATGCATGGAGTCCTTTTCCTTTCACTGATGAGGCTCAGAGGGGTAAAGTAATTTGTCCAGAACCTCTAGCCTGTCTGTGCTTGGGGGAATCCCCTGCACAGTGCTGGTTTAGTTACGTGCCCTGGTGACTATTGAGCTAGCTTAGAGGCTGAGACCTGTGTGCAGCTGTAGCTGCCGGCCTGTTCATAATATTACTTTGTCCTGAGAGCTGTCATTTCTTCAGGTTTCTGCTACTGTCTTTGTTGCGTCTACGTGGCCACACTGTCCCACATTCTATTGGGTCAGGGGAACTTGTGATGTTACGATGCCTTTTAAATAGTTATATATATGCTATTTGTGACAGCTGTTTTCTTCACTATTCAAATGTCATTTTCCACAGTCTTAAATTGTGAAAATGGTATGCAGAATTCCTGTATACTGCTTATCCAGCTCTCCCAAATGTATATCTCATATAACTAATATAATTTCAATATGTGAAAATTAGCACTGATACAGTACTATTAACTGATCTGTGTAGACTTAATTTAGATTCCACTAGGTATCTTACTAATGTCCCTTTTCTGGTCCCAGATTCAACCTGGGATCACATATTCCTTCAGTTGCTATGACCCTTGACCCTCCTCCATTAGGGTATTTTGTCTTTTGTGACCTTGACACTTTTGAAGTACTGGCCAGTTAGTTTGTACAGTGTTCCTTTCTTTGAGTTTGTCTGCTGTTTCCTCATAATTAATTTCAGGTCATGCAAAAATACTCTAAAAGCAATGTTTCTTCTCAGTGTGTACTGTTAGGAAGTATATGCTGTTGGTATGTCTCATTGCTGGTGATGTTAACCTTCATCTCCTGGTTAAGGTGGCGTCTGCTAGGTTTCTCTATTGTAAAGTTGCTGTTTTTCTCCTTTGTAATTAAGTGTCTGCTGAAGTGATATTTTGAGACTGTAGATACCCTGATGATTTTGCCTGCAAGAGTTATTAATGTGGTGTTTGCCAAAAGGTGGTTTTTCTCTTTCATTCCGTCTACATTTATTAGTTGGAATTTCACTGTAAGGAAACGCTGGCCACCTCTCCCTGTATTTAGTTACTCATGGATTCTTATTATGCTCTATATTTTATAATCTGTTACTGTCATCATTTATTTTTTAGCTCATTTTATCCCATATTCGGCCTTTGGAGAGCTCCGGCTGGCCTTGTGTCACTTTTCTTTAATGAAAGGACACAAAGCTAGAAAGTTTGACCTTTTCAAAAGTGGGCCATTACTTAACATGGATTCAACATTTAGATTAAAAGTTTGGCAGAAAGGAGGATGTTTTCTGGATCTCTAATCTCTCTGCCTTTTCTCTACCTCATGTCTGACCTTTTTAGGCAGGAGACATCTGATCCTAGTCCATTCACTAACACAGATTTGGATAGAAATTATTGTAGTGTGTGCCTTGAACCTTTAAAATTCAGATTCTTTCACTTTTAGTTTCCTTCTGTAAGGGGCCTTATTTTTATTACTTGTAGCTGAGCTCGTTGAAAGGCAGACTTTTTTTTTTTGCTTGAAACCCCTTCCTTCTACCTGTACAATCTTGATACCGACACACCCAATTTAAGTGCCATCCCCATGCATCACAGCCATTCTTAATCTCTCTCCCTTCCCACTTCTGCCTTCAGTCAGTCATCAAGTCCTGTTGAGTCCACCTTTAAATGGCTTTTCCGTGATTCCTTTGTTCTTTGGTCCCACTTCGGTAGATCCCAAATAAATAGTTTCGGTAGGTAGTTTCCAGCAAGTTTCATTGTCTTCCGTCTCTGCCCTCTTTCACTTCATAAGCGCCATAAAGACCACTAGAATGATAAAAATCACAGTGTTCCTGTGGTTACACATTTCTTTGGTTCCCTATTGCATGTGAGTAAGGTCTAGACTTCTCGGTGTGCCTTTGGAAGGCCCTCCATGCAAGGCACATGGGCATCCTGCACTGTGGTTACATCTTCATCCCCTCAGCTCTAGCTGCCCTCGACTGCATACTGGTCCTCATCTGTACTCTACGTGCACATGCATTTGGGCATCTGTTGTTTCCCCCATGGGGAATGTTCTTCCCCTCCCTTGCTGAAGTACTCATCCTATAAGATCTAATTCAAATCTTGCTCTTTCAGTGCTCCCTTAGAATTTTATTTTTATTTTTTCAGTTTAGACTAATATAAATACAGAGAAGAATAGAGAATAGTATCATTGTTATATACCTACCAGCTATTTGTCTCCCTCAAACCCAAACATTTTGCTGTATTTTCTCCTTTGTTTTTTTTTATTTATTTCATTTTTGGCTGTGCGGGTCTTTCTGGCTGCGCGTAGGCGTTCTCTGGTTGCAGAGAGTGGGGATACTGTCGCGTTGTGGGCAGGCTTCTCATTGCAGTGGCTTCTCTTGTTGTGGAGCATGGCTCTAGGGCACATGGGTTTCAATAGTTGCAGCTCACGGGCTCAATAGTTGTAGCTCCTGGGCTCTAGAGCACAGGCTCAGTAATGGTGGCGCACGGCTTAGTTGCTCCCTGGCATGTGGGATTTTCCTGGAGCAGGGATCGAACCCTGCAGTGTTTCCTGCATCGGCAGGTGGATTCTTTACCACTGGACCACCAGGGAAACCCCTCTCCTTCATTTTGTTTTATTTTGGTAAGAAATAAAACCCTATAGATTGAACTTAAGCTCTCTGTATGTTCTTTTTCTTTCCCCTCTCCCCACATTTGAAGTGTATATTCCAACGCCAGTTTTTACGTTTCTGCTACATATGTATATTTAAGCAGGATAGTGCATTGATCTGTATCTTCCCCAGATTTATATGCTTCATTATATGCATCCTTTTGCAATTTGCTTGTTTTCACTCAATATTAATTTTATGTGTTAGCCATATTTATGCATGTCAAACTTAGAGCTATATGCACAAATATAAATAATTGTCATAAAATTGTCTTCCTTTTATAAATGCATTAGATTTATTGATTCATTTTCTGATGTTGGACACTTAGACTTTCACTGGTGCAGACAGTGCTGCTGTGAACCTCTGAGCACATTTTTTCATGCACATTTTACTTATCTGGAGTGAAGTTGTGGGATCACAGGGTATGCTCATCTTCCAACTTTCTTAGGTTTTGCCAAACTGCCGTTTTCTTCGTATTCTTATCAGTATCTGGTATGATGAGTTTTGATAATCTGTTAAATATGAAATGGTATCTTGTTGTTTTAATGTTTGTCTTTGGTTACTAGAAGACTGAGCATATTTTCTTGTGTTTATTGGCCATTTAGGTTTCTTCCTCTGAATTGCCATGTATCTTTTGTCTTTTTCTTTTGGTTTGTTAGTCTTTTAAAGTTATTGATATTTTTTTAGGCGCTGCATATACTCTGAAGCAGTATGTATTAGTAAATCCTTAGTCATAAGCATCAGATATAATTCCTTAGTGTTCCTTTATGGCGTCTTTTGATGCCCAGAAATTAATTTCAGTGAAGCCTAATTTAAAAGTCTTTTTTCCCCCCTAGATTGTTTGTATTTTTTTGTGTCTTTAAAAAATTCTACATTGCTCCAAGATCCAAAAAGTATTCTCTAGTATTTTCTTCCAAGAGTTTTGAAAGTTATTTTCCCCTTATGTTTAGGGCTGCAGTCTACTTGGCTTATTTTTGTTGCTATAGTATTTTATACTCTGTCCATAATTGTTTTTACTGCTTTGTATTACCACTGTTTGCTTGTAAGTGTTGCTTTTTCATTGAGCTGGGTGCTCCCTATGGGCAGAGACCAACTCTTGTTTTTTCAGTGCTTAGCTTCCATCTCAGCCCACTTAAGAGAAGAAAAAGATGGAGTGGTCTGAAGATTAAAGATGTTTTCCCACATTCCAAGGCCCTTAGAACTGTGGTAATTCATCTTTTAGGGGTGAGCCTTTTATTCTGTACAAAGCAGCTTTCTTTTTTCTTTCAAACAAGTTTTATTGAGGATATACCAGAAAATTTTCTTTTAAAAGTAGATAATTCAGCATCTTTAGTATATCTAGAGTTGTGTGGCCATCACCATCTAATTCCACAGCATTTTTATCACCCCAAAAAGCAACCCTGTGTCTATTTGTAGACACTCCATGTTCTATAAGAATATATCCTCCTCTCTGTCCTGGCAGTTACTGATCTACTTTGTATCTCTATGGGACATTACATATAACTGGAATAATACAATATCTTGCTTTTTGTGTTTTTAACTTAGCATAATGTTTTTAAAGTTCATTCATGTTATAGCATGTATCAGTACTTTATTCCTTTTTATGGCTAAATAATCGAATAGTCCCTTGTGGATATACTGCATTTTTAATCCGTTCATCAGTTGATGGACATGTGGGGATATTTCCACATTTTGGATATTATAAATGATGCTGCTGTTAACGTTCATGTACAGGTTTTTGTTTGAACACCTGTTTTCAATTCTTCTAGGTTTATGCCTAGGAATGGAAGTACTGAGTCATGTGATAACTGTACGTTTAACTTCTTGCGGAACTGACACTGTTTCTCAAAGAAGCTGTACCACTTTACATTCCCACCAACAATGTATCAGCATTCCAAGTTCTCTGCATCCTCACCAACTCGTGTTGTTTATTTTCTGTCTTTTTTATTTTGACCCTCCTAGGTGGGTGTGAATTGGTATCTTGTGATTTGATTTGCATTTTTCTGATATCTAATAATGTTGAACATCTTTTTATGTGCCAGTTGGTTATTTGTATATCTTTTCTGGAGAAATGTCTATTCAAATATTTTCCCCATTAAAAATTTGTCTTTTTATTTCTTCCTTCCTAATCTGTATAGCTCTTATTTCCTTTTCTTGCTCCACTGTCTTTTTATACTCCTGAGTTATGAGTTCTGTGTATATTCTTAATACAAGTTCTTTGTCAGACATATGATTCGCAGATATCTTCTCATCATCTGTAGGTTGTCTTTTCGTGTTGTCTTCTGATGCACAAAAGGTTTTAATTTCAATAGTCCCAATATTTTTAATTGTTTCTTTCACTGAAAGAAACACTGACTTAAGTGCCATATCTAATCAACTGTTGCCTTATCAAAGATCATGAAGATTTACTCCTGTGTTTTCTTATAAGAATTTTATGATTTTAGCTTTTACATTTAAGTTTCTGATCCATTTTGAACTAATTTTTCTATGTGGTGTGAGGTAGGGATCCAGCATCCTCCTTTTACATGTAGATGAGCAGTTGATCCAGTACCATTTGCTGAAAAGACTGTTCTTTTCTTTCTCTATTGATTTGTCTTGGCACCCTTGTCAAAAACCAATTGACTGTAAATATAAAGTTAATTTCTAGACTTGCGGTTCTATTCCATTAATCTATACTTTTATCCTTATACCGGTACTGTGCTGTCTTGATTGTTGGAACAGCTTGACTTTTTGTAACATCAAATTTGGTGTTTGTGCAAGTATTTCTGTGGCTGGTGGAAAGATTAAATACAGAATAGCAGAAATGCCTTGTAGCTCTGTTACTTGTGCAGTGATAATAAGCTCCCATTGAGGCCACTGCTGTCCTTTTCCTTCTCGGTGATGGAGTAAGTGTTACAAATCTCCTCTCTTCCTCTTCATCTTATTAAGCTTTATCCGTGTGTGTGTGTGCGCTCGTGCATGCTCTGACCTCTGTCACATACGCAACCTTACTTTGTAATTTCAGTAGTAGTCACACTTAGAGCCTCAGAGCAGGTCAGCAGGTCCTGTTTACTCTCCTGAGAGATGCTTGGCCTTGGTCAGAGGGCATTAGCAGTGGTTTGGTGTGGAAGGCCTGTAATAGCACTCATTGACATTGAACTTGCTGTCAGGGGAAGCGTGGGTTTTAGAAGCTGTCATTAGCATTAATTGCCCCTAATGCACCATTATTTTTGACAGTAATGAGCTAAACAGGGAGACTATTACTCTCAGCAGAAAGACTGCATTTCCTGGCCTTAAGGCTTTTTGAGGTGTATGTGGTGTGCAGCACAGGCAAAGGAAGCACTGGTTGATTCACTGTAGAGCAGGCTTAGTGGCATTTAAAGTAGCTAAACAAGTCCCTTTCCTATTATTAAAAAAAAAAAGAATCCTGCAGTGTTAGTTTGAAGGAAGAAGGAGCGGCTAATCGACAGGGATCCTCCTCTGAACCCTTTACAGCAGGGCTTTGAAAAAAGTTACGGTGATTTTTATTTCTCAGTTTGCTCTAAGAGAGTAGCATAAAAAAGCTTTTCTTTTAAATGTTTCCAGAGACCCATTTGCAGTAAGATTTTAGGGGCAGAAGACTTGTTTTAAATTGTTCCCTATTTAAGAGCGGCCCTATGGTTTCTGTGCAACACAAGAAGCTGTAACTTGAGGGGCCTTTTAAAATTAGGGCTGAGAGCAAACCCAAAAGTACTGGAGCTCACTGCAGTTTCCCTTTCATTATTCCACGTCTGTGCTGTGAATGCTCTTAAGTCTTCTGAATGAACACACACTTGAATCTTGATTAGCAGGCCTTAGTGACCATGTTATTATTGGAAGCTTATAGTCAGGATTCTGAGTAAAAACCCGCAAGTTGATGGCTGCCTTATCACTATAATTAGGATACATTGAGGAACGTTATACAAATCTTTAACCATCTGTTTGTATTTATCCATCTGTTGAAAGGGAGAGAAATTGTTTTTTAAAATTATATTTATTGGGTAGTACTTTTTAATACAAAACTTTTTACAAAGAAGAAAGTATTTGTCACACAGTGTCATTGCTCAGGTAAGCCCTATTTAAAAAAAAAATAGTGGAATATGCATGTAGTTTAAAAATTCAAAGTGTAAGAAAGTATATAATGAAATATAAAAGCCTTCTCTCATCTCTTTGATCCAGTCCCTCTCCTTTAGTAACAGTTAACTGTATTTANTTTTTTTTTATTTATTTCATTTTTGGCTGTGCGGGTCTTTCTGGCTGCGCGTAGGCGTTCTCTGGTTGCAGAGAGTGGGGATACTGTCGCGTTGTGGGCAGGCTTCTCATTGCAGTGGCTTCTCTTGTTGTGGAGCATGGCTCTAGGGCACATGGGTTTCAATAGTTGCAGCTCACGGGCTCAATAGTTGTAGCTCCTGGGCTCTAGAGCACAGGCTCAGTAATGGTGGCGCACGGCTTAGTTGCTCCCTGGCATGTGGGATCTTCCTGGAGCAGGGATCGAACCCTGCAGTGTTTCCTGCATCGGCAGGTGGATTCTTTACCACTGGACCACCAGGGAAACCCCTCTCCTTCATTTTGTTTTATTTTGGTAAGAAATAAAACCCTATAGATTGAACTTAAGCTCTCTGTATGTTCTTTTTCTTTCCCCTCTCCCCACATTTGAAGTGTATATTCCAACGCCAGTTTTTACGTTTCTGCTACATATGTATATTTAAGCAGGATAGTGCATTGATCTGTATCTTCCCCAGATTTATATGCTTCATTATATGCATCCTTTTGCAATTTGCTTGTTTTCACTCAATATTAATTTTATGTGTTAGCCATATTTATGCATGTCAAACTTAGAGCTATATGCACAAATATAAATAATTGTCATAAAATTGTCTTCCTTTTATAAATGCATTAGATTTATTGATTCATTTTCTGATGTTGGACACTTAGACTTTCACTGGTGCAGACAGTGCTGCTGTGAACCTCTGAGCACATTTTTTCATGCACATTTTACTTATCTGGAGTGAAGTTGTGGGATCACAGGGTATGCTCATCTTCCAACTTTCTTAGGTTTTGCCAAACTGCCGTTTTCTTCGTATTCTTATCAGTATCTGGTATGATGAGTTTTGATAATCTGTTAAATATGAAATGGTATCTTGTTGTTTTAATGTTTGTCTTTGGTTACTAGAAGACTGAGCATATTTTCTTGTGTTTATTGGCCATTTAGGTTTCTTCCTCTGAATTGCCATGTATCTTTTGTCTTTTTCTTTTGGTTTGTTAGTCTTTTAAAGTTATTGATATTTTTTTAGGCGCTGCATATACTCTGAAGCAGTATGTATTAGTAAATCCTTAGTCATAAGCATCAGATATAATTCCTTAGTGTTCCTTTATGGCGTCTTTTGATGCCCAGAAATTAATTTCAGTGAAGCCTAATTTAAAAGTCTTTTTTCCCCCCTAGATTGTTTGTATTTTTTTGTGTCTTTAAAAAATTCTACATTGCTCCAAGATCCAAAAAGTATTCTCTAGTATTTTCTTCCAAGAGTTTTGAAAGTTATTTTCCCCTTATGTTTAGGGCTGCAGTCTACTTGGCTTATTTTTGTTGCTATAGTATTTTATACTCTGTCCATAATTGTTTTTACTGCTTTGTATTACCACTGTTTGCTTGTAAGTGTTGCTTTTTCATTGAGCTGGGTGCTCCCTATGGGCAGAGACCAACTCTTGTTTTTTCAGTGCTTAGCTTCCATCTCAGCCCACTTAAGAGAAGAAAAAGATGGAGTGGTCTGAAGATTAAAGATGTTTTCCCACATTCCAAGGCCCTTAGAACTGTGGTAATTCATCTTTTAGGGGTGAGCCTTTTATTCTGTACAAAGCAGCTTTCTTTTTTCTTTCAAACAAGTTTTATTGAGGATATACCAGAAAATTTTCTTTTAAAAGTAGATAATTCAGCATCTTTAGTATATCTAGAGTTGTGTGGCCATCACCATCTAATTCCACAGCATTTTTATCACCCCAAAAAGCAACCCTGTGTCTATTTGTAGACACTCCATGTTCTATAAGAATATATCCTCCTCTTTGTCCTGGCAGTTACTGATCTACTTTGTATCTCTATGGGACATTACATATAACTGGAATAATACAATATCTTGCTTTTTGTGTTTTTAACTTAGCATAATGTTTTTAAAGTTCATTCATGTTATAGCATGTATCAGTACTTTATTCCTTTTTATGGCTAAATAATCGAATAGTCCCTTGTGGATATACTGCATTTTTAATCCGTTCATCAGTTGATGGACATGTGGGGATATTTCCACATTTTGGATATTATAAATGATGCTGCTGTTAACGTTCATGTACAGGTTTTTGTTTGAACACCTGTTTTCAGTTCTTCTAGGTTTATGCCTAGGAATGGAAGTACTGAGTCATGTGATAACTGTACGTTTAACTTCTTGCGGAACTGACACTGTTTCTCAAAGAAGCTGTACCACTTTACATTCCCACCAACAATGTATCAGCATTCCAAGTTCTCTGCATCCTCACCAACTCTTGTTGTTTATTTTCTGTCTTTTTTATTTTGACCCTCCTAGGTGGGTGTGAATTGGTATCTTGTGATTTGATTTGCATTTTTCTGATATCTAATAATGTTGAACATCTTTTTATGTGCCAGTTGGTTATTTGTATATCTTTTCTGGAGAAATGTCTATTCAAATATTTTCCCCATTAAAAATTTGTCTTTTTATTTCTTCCTTCCTAATCTGTATAGCTCTTATTTCCTTTTCTTGCTCCACTGTCTTTTTATACTCCTGAGTTATGAGTTCTGTGTATATTCTTAATACAAGTTCTTTGTCAGACATATGATTCGCAGATATCTTCTCATCATCTGTAGGTTGTCTTTTCGTGTTGTCTTCTGATGCACAAAAGGTTTTAATTTCAATAGTCCCAATATTTTTAATTGTTTCTTTCACTGAAAGAAACACTGACTTAAGTGCCATATCTAATCAACTGTTGCCTTATCAAAGATCATGAAGATTTACTCCTGTGTTTTCTTATAAGAATTTTATGATTTTAGCTTTTACATTTAAGTTTCTGATCCATTTTGAACTAATTTTTCTATGTGGTGTGAGGTAGGGATCCAGCATCCTCCTTTTACATGTAGATGAGCAGTTGATCCAGTACCATTTGCTGAAAAGACTGTTCTTTTCTTTCTCTATTGATTTGTCTTGGCACCCTTGTCAAAAACCAATTGACTGTAAATATAAAGTTAATTTCTAGACTTGCGGTTCTATTCCATTAATCTATACTTTTATCCTTATACCGGTACTGTGCTGTCTTGATTGTTGGAACAGCTTGACTTTTTGTAACATCAAATTTGGTGTTTGTGCAAGTATTTCTGTGGCTGGTGGAAAGATTAAATACAGAATAGCAGAAATGCCTTGTAGCTCTGTTACTTGTGCAGTGATAATAAGCTCCCATTGAGGCCACTGCTGTCCTTTTCCTTCTCGGTGATGGAGTAAGTGTTACAAATCTCCTCTCTTCCTCTTCATCTTATTAAGCTTTATCCGTGTGTGTGTGTGCGCTTGTGCATGCTCTGACCTCTGTCACATACGCAACCTTACTTTGTAATTTCAGTAGTAGTCACACTTAGAGCCTCAGAGCAGGTCAGCAGGTCCTGTTTACTCTCCTGAGAGATGCTTGGCCTTGGTCAGAGGGCATTAGCAGTGGTTTGGTGTGGAAGGCCTGTAATAGCACTCATTGACATTGAACTTGCTGTCAGGGGAAGCGTGGGTTTTAGAAGCTGTCATTAGCATTAATTGCCCCTAATGCACCATTATTTTTGACAGTAATGAGCTAAACAGGGAGACTATTACTCTCAGCAGAAAGACTGCATTTCCTGGCCTTAAGGCTTTTTGAGGTGTATGTGGTGTGCAGCACAGGCAAAGGAAGCACTGGTTGATTCACTGTAGAGCAGGCTTAGTGGCATTTAAAGTAGCTAAACAAGTCCCTTTCCTATTATTAAAAAAAAAAAGAATCCTGCAGTGTTAGTTTGAAGGAAGAAGGAGCGGCTAATCGACAGGGATCCTCCTCTGAACCCTTTACAGCAGGGCTTTGAAAAAAGTTACGGTGATTTTTATTTCTCAGTTTGCTCTAAGAGAGTAGCATAAAAAAGCTTTTCTTTTAAATGTTTCCAGAGACCCATTTGCAGTAAGATTTTAGGGGCAGAAGACTTGTTTTAAATTGTTCCCTATTTAAGAGCGGCCCTATGGTTTCTGTGCAACACAAGAAGCTGTAACTTGGGGGGCCTTTTAAAATTAGGGCTGAGAGCAAACCCAAAAGTACTGGAGCTCACTGCAGTTTCCCTTTCATTATTCCACGTCTGTGCTGTGAATGCTCTTAAGTCTTCTGAATGAACACACACTTGAATCTTGATTAGCAGGCCTTAGTGACCATGTTATTATTGGAAGCTTATAGTCAGGATTCTGAGTAAAAACCCGCAAGTTGATGGCTGCCTTATCACTATAATTAGGATACATTGAGGAACGTTATACAAATCTTTAACCATCTGTTTGTATTTATCCATCTGTTGAAAGGGAGAGCAATTGTTTTTTAAAATTATATTTATTGGGTAGTACTTTTTAATACAAAACTTTTTACAAAGAAGAAAGTATTTGTCACACAGTGTCATTGCTCAGGTAAGCCCTATTTAAAAAAAAAATAGTGGAATATGCATGTAGTTTAAAAATTCAAAGTGTAAGAAAGTATATAATGAAATATAAAAGCCTTCTCTCATCTCTTTGATCCAGTCCCTCTCCTTTAGTAACAGTTAACTGTATTTACTTTGAAAAAAAAGAATGCCCATATCATTGAATGTATGCACTTTCTTTCTTATTTACACAAAAGCAATCATTCTATAAACAGTTATATTCTTTGCTTTTGTTACAAAGTAGAGGTTCCCAGCTTACCCCTTGGGGTCTGTTCAGCTTCATGGCCTCCCACTACTCCCCACCCCCATGCTTCCCTGCCATAATTCACCCAATGGCCAGAACTCAGTGACAGGTGATATTAAATATAATTCTGCCAATCGGTGACTGCGTATTCAAAAGTAGGAGATATATCTCCTATCTGTCCGTAGATACCTACCGTGTTCTTTTTAATTGCTCCAGAGTAATTCAAAGTGTATGTGAATATCCCATTCTTTATTTAACTAGTCTCCTGTTCATGGACATTTAGGTGGGATGATGATTTTAAAAGCACATTTACAGATTAAATGAGTCTGTAAGAGAGTGAGAAGTGAAGAGGAAATTATCTAGTTGATGAAGATTGCAAAGTAATTACCTATGAAAACAGATTCTAGCATGGAGTGGTTGCTCAGGTCCTGCCTCTCCCTAAACTGGAGGCCTGCCTAAGCCTTCCTGCTACCCATTTCCCTCCCCATCCAAGGGCTGCTGACTTGGGTCACTGATCCTGCTGTGCTTCTGTATCGCTTTATCCCTCCCTCCACCAAAGCAGCAGCCTGCTCTGTTGCAATTTAGCTCTGCCTGTATGCTTCCCTCTAGGACAGGAAGTGCATCTCGCTGTCTCTGTCCGTCCCTGCACCTGGGCGCTCCAGATGCTCTTGGGGGTTGTGGGGAAGTGATCTCAGTGGGGTGTATTGCTAACCAAAGCTCGTTGACTACTTCACTTGAGCCTTCCACTCCAGGTTTTCTCCAAATAGAAGTCCTGTCAGTGCCTCTCTGGATTGAGCTTTGTAATAGCCAAGTTGGCTCTGGTTCCGAGCCCTGTATGAGTTGTGAAGTTGTTTGCTCAGCAGAGCACCCAAGGGCCAAAGTAGAGGATTCTAGCTCTCTTCTTGGTGGTTTATTCAACTTGAAGACCAGCGGTTCCCCTCCCCCTACCATAATTCACCCTGTTGCCTAGATTCAGTGACAAGCTATGATGCTAAATATAGTTCTGCCAATAGGTGGCTTTGTGTTCAAAAGTAGGAGATAATAATATCCTTATGGCCTTTGGTAATAAATCTTTTATTAGGGCTTTCTTTTTTTTCTTTTTCAGCAAAACAGAACACCCCCCATTCAATCTGATAATTGAGGTTATTGTCACAAAATAGTTACGGAGGCAGGAGAGAGGCTGTTAAAAAGAATTACTTGATAGCTATCTTTATCCCTTTTTAATTTTTCTTCTTTGCCCTTGATTTGAGGCTGTCACACCTTCATAGTGTGTTTGAGAAAAATGCTGAAGCTTTGCTTCAGTTATTTGCCCAGACTTCTCTCTCTGTTCCTTCATCCTGACTTAGGCTGTAAACCAGTGGATTTGGCAAGGATTACCTTGAGCATTACACTCAAGTTTTTGAAATATTTGAAAGTCTCATAGATAGGTTTATAGATTAGAAGTGCTTTGGGATTGCCTAATTTGCACATTCTAACTTTGATTTTAAATAAAAAAGTTCCGCTGAGTAGACTTTTAGCGTGTTTTCTCTTTTGTAAATTTACATTTATTTGAATCTAATTTTTTAAAAAATTTATTGTTTAATAGCATTGGCTAGCTCCTCTTTGTGAAAATGTTTATAAGGAGTGTATAGAATTTCAACGCTGAAAGAGTCAAGAGGGATTGGTTATGCTTGTAATAAATTCCAAATCTCAGTGGCTTAGAATTGAGTACTTGTTAATTTAAATTATTTGAAGGTTACTACTTAAGGACTTTTTACCCCCTTATTTTTTTTAAAGTACCTGTGAAACGATCTATTTTGTTTCTTTTCATTTCTTTTTTAATACATACCATTCATCCAAAGCCAAAGAATGGAAGATGGGATAAGAATCAAGGACTTACTTTTAGGCCTTTGGATTGAAGAGATGGAAATACTACCTAGCTGGGTCAGTTTTACTAAAATTATTGGAGATTCTTGTCTTAGGGTTTTTTTCATGCCTTGACTCACCAGTAAGAGAAAACGTTGGATATGTATGTTGATTACTGGCATAGTCACCAGTTGACTAGGCGATTTTCTTCCATGTTTCACCTTAGCTCAGAGTCAAGATTTCCACTGAAGTTGGTATCACAAATGTCGATCTCTCCACCGTGGATAAGGATCAGAGCATCGCCCCCAAAACAACGCGGTAGGTGGGATGCCTCCTGGGCCCAGGGAGAACCCAGGCTTGAGCTGGGAGGACCATGCCAAGGCCCTGAGGCCCTCCAGCCGTCTTTTCCGTGTCAGCCGTGACCCAGCTTGTACTCCAAATTAAAGAGGGTGTTATTCTTCTGGGACTGCACCAGGGGTGCTTCTTGGCATCCAGACAAACTTTGGGTTTGTCTATATTGGCAATCAGTCCTTGAACAGACTATTGTATTGTATGTATATTGTATACATTATACAAACTGTTCACAGTCCGCAATTTGGGAAGGAGCTCGCCTCAGAATGTAAGTCTGCATCAGACTTATTCCCAAGCACACTATTTAGTTAGATGATAATTAAAAAAAAACAAACTTTATTGATGGAGGAGGCAGAGTATTAATTTATTTTCTGGTGTTATCTGGTTTTCCTCACAGTCTTGAACTTGCTTTTAGGGTCCTCATGGCCACACTCTGTGGCCCACAGTGGGTCTGAAATCAGTTGTATGTCTCATAGGTCCTTAGAGGTGAGATGGCAGGTACCCAGCGCTAGGGCTGGGATTCCTTTCCTCCAGGCCATGGAGGTCACTGATCAGTCTGAGCACTGGTGGTTGTATAACTCTGCATCTTTTTAGCACACGCCCCTAGGTCACCATTAGTAATTGATCAGAGTTGGTCCGGAACATTATATGAAGCCCATTTCTTAGTTCTCTTCCAGATCCTTGGTAGAAGGCCCATCTAGACCTCTGGGTAGAGTTCATACCCCAAGTTTACTCAGCTGGGGTGGCTGTAGATACCACAAAAAGGAGGGGGACCCTCAAGGTCATTTTGAAAGTGGGATGTTAGCCAGAGACTAGAAGCCAGGCATTCACTCCTTTTAAGTCATGTGAAAGGACTAGGCTTTCTGTCTCTGGCTTGGATATTTTTATAGTGACATTAGAAATGAGAGCACTGTTGAGAACCCACTGAAATGATGTCTGTAAGAGTGCTTTCCAGAGTTTAATGCTCTATATAGATGAAGAGTTGGTATTACTCATAAGTAAATAAGCAGGAAATATGGCCAGTTGTGAGCTCTGTAACCATTTGGATTGTTTTTTTATCCTCTGCCCATCCTAACCTAAAATCCTAGGGGATAGCTGAGAAAAAAGTTTTCTCATCACTCCTGCCTTTGAAGCAAATGACTTTTTAAAGCCCAATTTCAGGCAGAAAAATAAATTGAAACAGTGTGAAAGGGGAAAAAAAAGTTGCAGCATTAAAAAAAGAAAACGCTGTCAATAGCCCTCATTCTTTTGTATCTCCCGCCTCCCGGTCTCCCAGCCGTGCTCACATACACTGCTAATATCCATCCTGTTAATTTTTTTTTTTTTAATCTTTGTGGTTCTGCTAGCCCAGCTTTCCAGTTCACCCGGGAGCCCCCAGCAGGGTGTATGAATCTCTCTGGTGCCTGGCTTGGTTGAATCCTTAGATCCTTGAAGTGAAAGCCTGGAGACTCACACATAGCATTCTTCCCCAGACCCTGATGGAAGTTGATTCTGTGCTTTTCTCCATCTTAGCTTTATCAGTCCTGTTTGCCCTCAGGCCGTAGACAGTTCTCCACAGAAGTGTTACAACTGAGAGACAGAGTTGGGAGAGAGAGGATTAGGCAGTGAAGCAAAGTTGGTCTCCTTCCCTCTGTTCTCAGAGATCTGCAGATCCTCTCTGAAGACTTACCATATAAATGTCTCTTTCAGGGTGACCTACCCAGCCAAAGCCAAGGGCACATTCATCGCAGACAGCCACCAGAACTTTGCCTTATTCTTCCAGCTGGTAGATGTGAACACTGGTGCTGAACTCACCCCTCACCAGGTCAGGAAAAAGCCCAGACAGTTCTCTTAGCCTGAAACCTTGCTGTACATGGTAGTTGTGTGGACGTGGTATTTAACACCGAGTCAAGAAAATTCTGAATTCCTGCTTTCGGGTCTTCACTCTGAACCCTCACAGTCCATCAGGTTCTCCCCTGTGACACTCTGCCCCTTTCATACTGGGTGTAACCCTGAACCTTCTTTTAGAGAGATTAGCTGGGGTAGGAAAGATATATTTAAGGCAGATTAGCATTTAATTGAAGCTTTTTTCTTTCTGACTGTAATAAAAACATATATTGAAATAATTTTGAAAAAGGAAAACTTAGGCAGTGTACCCAATATATGTTTTGCTCTGGCTAAAGCAGATTTTCTATTTTGTAAGAATCTGAAAACTAGCGCTTTATTTTTTTTTTTT
>SJYX01003311.1:0-15050 GCA_006410675.1 Oreotragus oreotragus | reverse complement strand
TCACAGCATCATCTTTCAGGATTTGAAATAGTTCAACTGGAATTCCATCACCTCCACTAGCTTTGTTCAACACCCCACAAAACTAGCGTCACAAATTGTGTCAAAGGTCATGTGTGGTTCCCCAGCTTGGTCAAGATTCTCCTCTTAACCAAACATTAGCCAGTCTCTTTTGAGCCACTTTGCAACTACGCCTGTCCCCAGGCTTCATTCTCCTGAGCACGATTCCTCCTATTACACTGGTTTACTAGCCAGAATCTCACACCCTCACTATGTGATCAGTCTGGATATCTCACCAGGCTCCTCATTCCCCAACACTCCCTAGACGATGTCGGATCACCTGGGCTGCCTTCAGAGAGAATCAGCCAGGACAGTATGCTAAAATCTTCCTTAGCCTGATGTTTCTTCTTAACTTTACATACATACATACACACGCACACCACTCCTTGGCTACAAACTTCACTTTTCCTTGCTGTATTCATAATTAAACCCAATTCTATACTGAGGTCTAATTTCCCTTATCAGAATAGTTTCCCTGAATAAAATCTTTCCTGAATAAAATCCCACTTCTGGTCTTTCTTTAATATATCAAGTGAACAAAACCACATGGGCTGAGGCAGGCTAGGAAGGCTTTTATGTGACGTGTTTGTGAAGAAATTGAAAGGGCAAGGAAGAGTGGGGAGGGCGGCACAGCCTGGAAGGGGCTGGCCCAAAGGAAAGGCCACCAGGGGCTGCTAGAAGGAACAGACCAACAAAGGGCCTAGGATATATGAAGAAGTGGGGTTATCACTTGTTGGCTTTCACATTTTTTTAAGCCTTCAACTTTTCCCACAAAAGAATCTGCCCTGGAACCCCATACATAAAACTGATCAACGATGAGGTGACCTGACCAAAGGCAAGGGGCTAAGCCCGCTACCTCTGGCAGCCGTGGTGGTCTCTGGGCATCTCTGGGCACCTGAAGGAGCAGAGTTCGAAACCAGAGCTGCAGGCAACAAGGAGTCGCTAAGGTTCCAGTGCATTTGGACTGACAGGACAGCCAGGGGGCCCAACAAGGAAGGAGGACAGAGCAGAAATGTCCAGGATGGAGTGAAAGCAGGGAGCCCACGGCCACCAGGGGGCGCTGAGAACTTGCCACATTTCTCCAGCCAGCCCTTTTCCACACCAGGACCTCAGGGAACGAAGGTCAGTGTTTGGGAAGCCGAATCCTCCTTTCACCAGTGTTCCTTTCCCAGCCTCCATTCACTCTGTGTCTATCTAATCTAGCTCCTGGTTATACTGTCCCACTTATCTCTGTCTGCTGCGTCCCCCACATATCAAGGCACACAGAGGACTTCCACAAACACCATGATTAAGAAAAGGAAAACCCAGTGTACTGCACAAAAATGGGCTGGCCCCAGGGCACCAGCTCTCTAATGTCAGAGGCTGTCTAGTAAGGATACTCACATCAGGAATGTCCAAAAGCTTTGACACCAGAAGAGGCAACTTCAGGGCTGCAACACTCCCAGTGACTCCCACGAGAACACGGAACGGTCTTCTCAAGGGTGCAGCAGCTGAACATGTGGCCCTTGGTTCCACGTGGGGTCCAATGGCTTCGAGTCCTGGGAGCCTGCCGGAATTGGGCTCCATAAAGCTCTGTCAGGATTTAGGATCTAAAAGCAGAACAGGGCATCTGCTTCATTCACACATTCAACAAAAATGTATTGAACACCCTGTGTCAGATGCCAGGCCAGATGCTGGAGTTCCCCAGGGGTCAATAATCCCAACTTCTGGGAGCAGTTTGATGAGGCCAGATGCCCCTACCCCACATCAGTCTGTCACACTATAATACAGTCAGTGCCGAGTAGTTAGAAACCTAAAAAAAAAAGTAACATTCAGGTTGAGTCCTGTAGTACGAGGAAGTTTTTCAGAGAAGAAAATAACTTTGCAAGAAGAGCAATCTTGCAAAAGTGAAGAGGCCTGAAGGTGGGTGGCAGGTTTGGGGAACAGAGAGTAGCTTAGCAGTGAGGTAAAAGTGTGATGAGGGGACAGTGGGGTGGGCAGGAGGTCAGGCTGCAAAATCAGGTCAAGGACTAATGTCAAGGGCAGTGAGGGCCAGGGTGGGTTTTCATTTTAGAAAGACGGTACCAGTGCTGGAGAGAAGTCTGGAGGGCACCTTGGTGGTGAAGAGACTAGAGGGGGCAGACAAAGAAGGAGCCACTGCCGTGGGCTGGGCTGACTTAAGACTGGCAGGGCAGGTTCCAGGGGTGCCTATGGGGTGGACCCCTAGGCAACAAAGGGGCTTGGGTGCTCCAGGGAGGGATTTGCCTCTCTGTCCCTTTCCCAGTGGATTAGGCACCAGTCTACTATTCCACTGGAGAAGGCAATGACACCCCACTCCAGTACTCTTGCCTGGAAAATCCCATGGACGGAGGAGCCTGGNTTGGGTGCTCCAGGGAGGGATTTGCCTCTCTGTCCCTTTCCCAGTGGATTAGGCACCAGTCTACTATTCCACTGGAGAAGGCAATGACACCCCACTCCAGTACTCTTGCCTGGAAAATCCCATGGACGGAGGAGCCTGGCAGGCTGCATTCCATGGGGTCGCTAAGAGTCAGACATGACTGAGCGACTTCACTTTCACATTTCACTTTTATGCATTGGAGAAGGAAATGGCAACCCACTCCAGTGTTCTTGCCTAGAGAATCCCAAGGATGGGGGAGCCTGGTGGGCTGCCGTTCATGGGGTCACACAGAGTCAGACACGACTGAAGTGACTTAGCAGCAGCAGCAGCTACTATTCCACAGCCAAGAAGAGACAGCATAAAAAGGATAAAGGGCACCCCATGAGATTAGCTCCTTGGTTTCTCCCTCTGGTCCCCAGATGTTGTTAGAAGTGATTGTTTATGATTATATGGCTGATGGATGCATCGAATCCTACACTCTGGCAGGCTGCACCAGCAAAACATACTCATTCCGTCAGCAACAATCACCAAGGGTGATCACACCAGGCAAAAGAATTTTGGAAGACACAGTTGCTGCCTTCAGGCAATCTGTGCATGGACTGAGAAGACAGAAGTCACACCTGAAATCATTTGAGATGGGTCCTTCTGTGGGATGGACCTTTCAGTGATCACTGATTCCATCTGGACATCAGTTTCCTTGCCTTTCCGTCACCACTTTCCCACGACCACCACCACCAGCAAGCTCCCTGAATGTCTGACCTGGTTTAAACACCAACCACTAGGCAGGTATCAGGCCTGTGGTAAGTCCTGAAAATCTGCTGAATGGATAATCACCTGTACCCTCTGAAGCAGAGCTGGGCAGAGAACAGATGCCTGGCCTGTGAATCAGGAGCCCTGGGCCCTGTCCATGTGCTCTTGACCCGCTGTGTAACCTTGGCTCAGGGTCACTCCCTCCCTGCACGTCTCCTCATCGAATAACGCAAAGACAAGACCAGGTGATCTCTGAAGCCCCTCCCATCAGCAACCTTCCGAGTCAATGCATGAAAGACAAGAGGTAAGCTACGCTCTCTGTACAAGGGTATCCTGGGACATGTGCTCAAAAAGGGTAGAATCAACAAGGGGAAGGGACACCAAGGCAGACCCCGAGGAAGAAGTCCAGTGAGTCACTCAATGGCTACTTATCTGACTGCAACCCATAAGGGCTCCCTCTTTACTCCACAGGTCCCTTGGCTTCTTAGGGGCCCCTTGCCCATTTTTTACCTTTAAGATTCAGACACATACCCATATGAGTTGAGGACCATGTTTGGGTCGATTATACCCCTCTTATCTGGAAGGGTCTCTCAGGGGCCCAGACCCTTCTCAACAGAGGTTAAGCACAGGCCAGTTTCCTAGTACAAGACAGCCCCCCAAAGTTCCACTTGTCAGCAATCTCAATCTCTGGTCCACATCAGGGACTCAGCCAGGACCATGTTTGCCCACAGCAGAACTGAGCCTACTCTAAGGCCCGGAGAGCTGTGTTGGCAGCTGACAAGGCTAGAGGGCCTATCAGCCAGCTTCTTCCCAGAACTAATCTGTGTGCTGATCAGCATCCAAGAGGAGGCACATTTTCAACTCTCCAGAAATATCCACCTGCCAATTCCAAAACTTTGACCCTTGACCCTAGCACACAACTAGGGCTAGGAAAAAAGAGATTCTTGCAAAATCAGAAACTGAATTTAAAATCTCCTCCTGGTGGCTCAACAGTAAAGAATCTGCCTGCAATGCAGAAGACTGCCTGCAATGCAGGAGATGCAGGTTCGATCCCTGGGTCAGAAAGACCACCTGTAGAAGGAAAATGGACAAAGCCTCATGGACAGAGGAGCTTGGCAGGCTACAGTCCATGGGACTGCACGAGTCGGACATGGCTTAGCGACTATACCACCACCACCACCACCACCACCACATCAAACTGATGTCATTCCTAAGGAACAGGCTACTGAAGCAATCAGTTAAATCTGGGGCAGGAATTCATGCTGGTGACTTCAACTGCTTCCCCACAGCAGGTGGCACAGCCCAAGATTTCCTATTAATACTTAGCCTGCTGAGCAATCTTTGTTAAGGACCAAACCCTAAATATCTTTCTAGAAAAGAAGGGGGAGGGGCGATATGTACTTGAGGATTAGACGACCAAGGATGAGATGGCTGGATGGCATCACCGATTCGATGGACGCGAGTCTGAATGAACTCCGGGAGTTGGTGACCTGGCATGCTGCGATTCATGGGGTTGCAAAGAGTCGGACACGACTGAGCGACTGAACTGAACTGACTGAATTTAACCAACATCTGAAAGCAAGGTCAAATCAAACTGCCAGTCCCACTGAGGGCAACAGTTGGCAGGAGTTCTCTATGTTTACTCTCAAAGGTAGCTGTAGACAGCACCTCATCTTCCTGAGCTCTGCTGGACTCACAGGAACTCTTGAGCAGCAGAAAGAGCTGGTAAGCAGAAAGGCCAAAGGGCTGAAAGCTGTGATTACTGAGCCTCAAGCTCCCAGGGTGCCAGCCATGCAGGTAGCAACATGCATGCATTTATAGCCAGAAAAATGACAAAGCTTCTCTGTCCTTTGAGAAAGACAAGGCCAGACAGAGTAAAGAACCTCAACTTGTGGCAGCCTTGTGATGTGTAAGTCTCCTTTTCTGATGAGTTTAATTAGGGCAGAGTTAAGTAAGTTTCTGGAATGGTTGCCAATCACAATATGGGCAAGTGTGGAGCCAGGGCAGAACCAGGGCTTTAAAAAAAATCCAGATTGTGGTTTCAGGCCAGCCCAACCACAAACAGGAGTTGGGGCCCAGAAAAAAGAACTGAATTTGGGTGAGTGGCCAGGGAACCCAGGACTCTCTGGCCTGACGTCAAAGTTCCTCACCCCTGGCCCCAAGATTATGCTCTTCCCTTATCTCCCACCAGTCAAAACAACTCTGCCCAAGTAACACCTGCAGCTCCCGGCAGTGGCACTCTTCCCCCAAACCCAGTCATTAAAAGTGGTGGCATAGCCGCAGAAGCACTTCAAATCCCTTCCTTCAAGGAAAGGCAAGGAACTCTTCAGGGAGAACTCAAGGTCTTGACATTCTGCCAAGACTGCTCTTCTCTCAAACCAAAAGCAGCCAGGCTTGACTCTGCAGCTCCTGGAATCCCGTTAGGCATCCTTCCTCAAGGCCACAAGTTGGGGACACGTTACATTCAGGCTTCCCAGGTGGTACTAGTGGTAAAGAACCCACCTGCCCTTGCAGGAGACGTGAGAGATGCAAGTTCAATTCCTGGGTGGGGAAGATCCCCTGGAGGGCATGGCAACCTACTCCAGTACTCTTGCCGGGAGAATCCCATGGACAGGGAAGCCTAGTCCATAGGGTTGCACAGAGTCCAACAGGACTGAAGCAGCTTAGCACTCACACATTAGTATTACATTCACACGTGGAGGCTACTAACAAGGGAGTGACTGGGAACTGCTACCTCTCAGCCACTAGGAGAGATGAGGACAACTTCTGCTCCAAGGTATCACTTCCCCAACTTGGGAATCTCTCCTGCCTATTACCTGGCACTGGCCGCCAATACTTNCCCCTTTTCATGCCCTACCTTGCAAGAGAAGATGGAAGATGGGTTTCCTGTGCCATGGGCTTGGTGATTGCTGTGGGTCTGGGAAGGCCAGGGGCTGAGGCTATACTTATAAGAAGAGCATTTCTCCCAGGTTGAGGCTTTGGGACTTGCTAGGCTGAGACTCTGAGTTCCTGATCGGGGGAGACTCTTTGTTCTCTGGAGTTCTCAGATCCCCCGGAATGGGCGTGTGTGGCAGGGGGGTTGGTCTGAGCTCCCAGTTAACTTTCTTACAGTCTATACCCACTCTGTGTGTGTATGTTATACGTGTATCTTATGTATCTCTGTGTGTGTATTGGCTGATGTGACTTGCGGGTACGCATCTGTATAAATGTGGTTTGCATGTGTGTTTGTGTATGTCTGTATCTTTCTGTGCTTGTGCTGTTTGCCTGTGTTTGATTGTGGGTCTGGTTTGAGTTATGGGGGTGTATGTCTGTGTACGGGTGCTTGTGTATTTCCGCATGGGCCTTGGTGTTTGTGTGAGTGTCTGCTGTCTGTCTGGTGTCTGTTTACGTGCTCCTGGGTCTGCAGTGAACAGCGTCACGCTGGCTGTGAACCTGGTGGGCTGTCTCGCGTGGCTGATCGGAGGCGGGGGAGCCGCCAACTTTGGCCTCGCCTTTCTCTGGCTCATCCTCTTCACACCCTGCTCCTACGTCTGCTGGTTTCGGCCCATCTACAAGGCCTTCAAGTAAGTGACGGGTGCTGAACCCAGCTCCTAACCCTGTGTCTTTGCCCATCTCCCCTGTCTCTTATCTACATATTTTCCTCACTTTTTTTTTTTTGCTGTCCCCCAAGCTCACTTTCCCTTTATCCTCAGCTCAGACTGCCAGGTAGGATTTAGGCTTCCTGGGAACTCTAGGCCAGAATGAGAGGGCTGGGAGTCAGAGCTTTCCTCTTAGGTCCTTCCTTCTTCACTCTACCCCTGGGTGGGACAACACAGAGACCAGACTTGTTCTTGTTTTCCCTTCCCCAGGCAACTAGCTGAATGATAAATTTTGCCAGTGGGGTTACCTGTCTTGGTTTAGCTGCCCATCCCAGTACCCATGGGGCTGGCTAATTTGGTGCCAACTAGACCATCTACCCACATGCCAATGGGACAAGCTATCCATGTGCCACTGACACTGTTTACGTGCTAATGAGGGCATCCAACTCTGTGCCAAAGGGCATGTATCAGTAGGGCTGTCTTAGTGCCAGTGGGTGTCTGCCTTGTGTCAAGTGGGATTTTCAATCTTTGTGCCGATGGATTATCCCTCTCAGTGCCAATGGGCCTCTAATATTAATGTTTGCCAGTTGGATCCATCCGTTTATGTGCCAATTAGGTTATAATCTTGGTGCCAGTCATGTGCCCATTATTGTGCCAACAGCACTTTCTATCTTGTGGAGCCTCCACTCATGTACCACTGAAGCTTCATGTCTTGGTGCCAGCAGGGTTGTCCAGCCCTTTGACATAGGTTGTTTATTCCTGCCACAACAGACCCATCTATTTCTGTGCCAACCATCCATGTACCACTGAGTGGCCCATTCATGAGGAGATCTCTCCCTATGCATTGTGGTATACACGGGTCTAACACATGGAAACTTACAAAGATCCATGGGTAAATGCTGTCCCATTTTGACCACTTAACTAAGATCCACTGTGTACTCACTTACACTTGGAAGGACTTGAAAGTCTTAGAGGCAGGGAAGCCATGTCCCTCTACCCAGGTGACAGGAGCCATCTCCTCTGTTGCAGGACTGACAGCTCCTTTAGCTTCATGGCATTCTTCTTCACCTTCATGGCCCAGCTGGTCATCAGCATCATCCAGGCTGTGGGCATCCCAGGCTGGGGTGTCTGGTAAGAGACCAGGGTGTCTGGGACTGACCCAGGGCTAGCTGGGCGGCAACTGGGGTGTGTCCTTTGTTTACTTCTGTGGGCTAAGCTGCCTGGCCGGTGGAAACACCACGAGTTATTGGAAGTGTGAGGGGATTCAGGATAACTTAGTAGATACAGCATAGCATCAGAGGAGAATAAGGCAGTGGTTTTTAGGGGTGATGAGGGATATCAAGCATCATGAGTTAACCCAAGAGAAGGAAGCCTTATGTTCTGAGAAGC
Source organism: Oreotragus oreotragus (assembly GCA_006410675.1). NCBI lineage: Eukaryota > Metazoa > Chordata > Mammalia > Artiodactyla > Bovidae > Oreotragus > Oreotragus oreotragus. The sequence goes on along the minus strand of SJYX01003311.1, from coordinate 6,899 downwards.
TTGTTTCCTGAGCCAAGGGTTCTTCCTAAACCACTGACACAGGCCCTGTCCATCCATTGATATGGTCTCTCTCTCTGACAATGAGAAGGTCCCTTACTCTAGTGGGGCAGCTCCTGGGTGCCCATCACTGTGCCAAGCAGCCCCACAGCTGGCCTGTCTCTGCAGCGGCTGGATCGCCACCATCTCCTTCTTTGGGACAAACGTTGGCTCAGCAGTGGTGATGCTCGTCCCCACCGTCCTGTTCACGGTCATGGCCGTCTTTTCCTTCATTGCCCTCAGCATGGTATGTGGCCATCTCGAGAGCTACAGGGTGGTGTTGGGAGGGACCGTGGTCTGTAACAACCCTTCTCCCAAGTTACAGAAAGACCCAGTGGTCTTCCCAGGGACTCACTCTGGGATGGCTCGATGGACTTTGCTCCCAGTGCACAGGGCACGGGTTGGAGCGGGGACTGGCTTTTATGGTGACTTACCTCTGGCTCCCCCATCTTTTCTGGATGGGCTGCCTCTTCCCCTTGATTAACGCTTCCTTGTGCTCCTCCCCCTACAGGTCCATAAATTCTACCGGGGCAGCGGGGGGAGCTTCAGCAAAGCTCAGGAGGAGTGGACCACGGGAGCATGGAAGAACCCGCATGTGCAGCAGGCGGCCCAGAATGCAGCCATGGGGGCAGCACAGGGTGCCATGAATCAGCCGCAGACTCAGTATTCTGCCACCCCCAACTACACGTACTCCAATGAGATGTGAACCAGCCAAGCCGACCGGGAGCTGGCTGGGGGCCGGTGGGATGGGGGCTCAAACCACAGGGTCTGTTGTGACCAAGCAGGGTTCCCCTTCCCTTTTTCTCCTCCCGCACTTTGTACAAAGAATCAGAGTTATATATATATATGTATATGTATATGTACTGCCCCTCCCCCACACCCTTCGACTCTGCTCTCAGCACCCTGAGAGCTGTGGGCTGCACTCGGAGCTGCCCCGTGCGGCGGTAGTTGTGTCTGTGTCCCCTTGTGAATAGTGTGCAGTGGAGGTCTCTGTTGTGGTGCTAGATGTACGTTTAGAACTAAACCAGCCCTCCACCCTCCCATCAGGCTGCTCTGTCTGACCTCAGCCCTGGCACCCCTCATGGGGCAGGGGAGGCATAGCAGAGAGCCTGGCCCCCTCCCAAGATTATGAGCTGAAACTGTTTCCAGTTTTGGTCTTCCTGGGAAGCAGCAGTATTTAGCACTCCTGGGGATGTTGGTGGGGAGGGTGGAGACCTGCCGGGAATCTTCCCTTGCTCCTTTGGATCTGGGCCTCTGCCCTCCCCTCCCACCTCCCACAACTTCCTGCTCCATTTCTCTCTTCCTGCTTCCTGTGGTCTCTTCGCTTCCCCAGGGCTCCTCTCTTCCCTATGTGGCGTTTCTTCGTCTTCCTCCAGGCTGAGGGTCCCAGTTGTATCTGCTCCTGAGACTGAAGCCCATTCTCAGATCCAGGAAGCAGACAGAGGACAGGGGAGCTGAGCCTGAACCCTGATGTGGGAGGGCACACAGCCAGAGGTGTGGAGCCCTCCTGGGCACCTGACCCGCAGGGGATGGAAATGTAAGGCAGGGTCCCTTCTTCCCTGCCTTGCCTTCTTCTCCTTTACTTCCCAGAGCCCCCTTGAGCCCCTCTGCCTGTGTCCCTCCCCACACTCGCAGCTGTTGTGGCCTGATTCTCCTGCCCTACCCCTACTGTGTGCTAGGTGATGTCTGCCATCTACAGGGGCAGATGGCACTGCCTTCCCTGAAGAGCTGGGTGGTGTCTGGGCAGTTTTCGGGTGTAAAAGTGCAGCTGTGTGCTTGCTAAGTCGCTTCAGTCATGTCCGACTCTTTGCGACCTTATGGACTGTAGCCCACCAGGCTGCTCAGTCCAGGGGATTCTCCAGGCAAGAATACTGGAGTGGGTAGCCATTTCCTACTCCAGGGGATCTTCCTGACTCAGGTCTCCTGCATTGGCAGGCGGGTTCTTTACCACTAGCGCCACCTGGGAAGCCCAAAGGTGCAGCTGGAACAAAGGATCTGTAAATAATTACTGGTCTCCGAGTGATGTCTGATTGACCCAAGCACACTGGGCAGGTGCTGGGTGTCTCTAAATGACCGCTGGATTCCTGGGAGCAATAGCTGTTCTCTTTGGGTCTGATAGAAGGGATAGGCTCAGAGGACTGGTCCTGGAGGGATGAGTCTTCTCAGAAGAGAAGGTAGGCAGGACCAACTGAGAGGGGATCATGCATCCCCCCTGCCCCACCCCACCCCCCAGCTTGCTCTTGGGCATAGGGCAGTTCTGGGCACTTGAACTCAAGGTCTAGGAAGAAGCACAGGCCAAACCCTATGTGCAGGCACAATAGCTGGAATGTGGTTTCAGGTTAGGGGGATGGGAGGGGAAGTTTTCTGGCTCCTGTTTTTTTTTTTTTTAATCATATTGAGAATACTTGCTCCCCTCTGTCTACTGGGCTTGATTCTTGGCCCTTCCTCACCCCAATTAGAACCCCCTTTCCTTTCCAGGACAGTGATAGAGGCCTGTGGGCCTGTTGTGTCCCAGGCATTGTGAGAATGTTGTTGGTAGAGGTCCTGGCTCTCGCGGAGGCCTGAAGAAGAGTGGGTTCTTACCCATGGAGCAGCTGCCCATTTCTCACTCATCGCCCCCACCTCCCACCTGGGCAGTTTGGCTTGAAAAACCAAACTCCAGCTGGCCGCTCTGGGTGGCTCCAGCTCAGAACCCAGCACCGGGTTTTCCAAGCCCCATCTGAGCTTTGAGCTCCAGGTACTTCATTTTCCTATAGAGGAGCCAGGGCCTCTGGGAAGTTATCTTCCTGATGGCCCCTTAGGCTTGGGCCAGAGCGTGATTGACTCTCTTCTCTACCACTTTCTCTTTGGAAAGCAGTTGTCACAGCCCCTAGTACCCGAAAAGAGACCCCAGGTCTAGGTTCTCCCCTTCCCTCTCTCCCCGCCCAGACCTCTGGCTCCCTCTGCCTCCCTCTCTTTGGTGACTCCAGGAGGCCTGCGATCTCGCTGCCAGCACAGCATCCTTGACCTGTTGGATGCTCCTTCCCGTCAGCTTCCTGTCCTACCCGCCTTTGCTATTTCTTGGCTCAGGCCTGTATGGCCATGCCCTGGCTCTGCCCTTCAGAAGACCTGCTATACCCGCGTGTGGCCCAGCTTGTCCAGGCCCTGGGATGCTGCATCTCTAGGCATCTATGCACTTTCCTGGGGAGGGAACCGAACCAGAAGTGGGGGCTGGGCACAGGTTCATCTCTGCTGGATGGTCTGGCTTGAGGGTGGGGTGCAGGAAGGCTGAGGTCAGTTCTGGGAATCCTCAGGTCTTTGGCCAGTGACCTGCTTTTGCATTCTGCTGGTGCCCACTGCCCCTCCTTGTTTCTGGGAAACACCATTCTCCAACTGGCAGTTGAGCTGCCTGAGCCAATGTGTCTGTGGAAACAGTGAACGGTAATAAAGGGGAACACTTGGCCCTCTGTGTCCTGCTGTGGCGTGTGTCTTCATGAGGGCCTGTGTGGAGCCTCACCATGGGCTGTGGGCATGGAGGTAGGGTGGGTCCATGGGCCTGTCGCCTGTCATTCCCAGAGTTCAAAAGTCACACACTTACGTGTAGTTCTTTTTCTGAGGCAGTCTTGAAATTGCCAGAGTCCTTCTGCCTGTTAGGAGTTCTGAGTTTCCTGAGGAAGAGCTGAGTTCACATGCTGCAGCTAAAGATCCCCCATGCTGCAACTAAAAGATTCCGCATGCAGCATCTCAGACCTGGGACAGCCAAAAAAATATTTAATTACAAAAATTAAAAAACATAGAAGATAGGCTCAGTAATAGTATTTAGCACTGCAGTGATAAGCAGTGTGGGTGGGGCTGGGAGGATGAAGAGGTCAGACAACTGGCAGGCCCAGATGAACACAGGAAATACCAAGAACTTGGGAACCGGTGTTGCCGGTGGGATTCCCCGAGTGGACTACAGTTCCTGGAAGGCTGAAGTTGACTACAACTCCCAGAAGGCAAGCGGTCGCGGAGGCAGCATCCGACAGCCGTAAAGTTGCGTGCCAGCCCGAATCAGCAGGAGGGGCGACCGGGATACCGCGATATTTGGAGCTGCTCCGAGACGCGCCTGGCGCGGGTGAGGAGGCTGGGGAAACGGAGGAGGCTGGTTTTCCGTGGTGGGGCAAGCAGGAGGCTGGGGAAGCTTCGTTGGCGACTTTGACCTCTTTGTGTGACCTCAGTTTCCGTGTATGTGGGTGCGTGTGTCCATGTGTATCCTTCCTCTCCTATTGGTGCCCAAGAATCTTTGTTCGCCGCTGCGGGTCTGTAGCGGAGACCCGCACACAGGGAAGAGCTGTGTGTGTGTTATGTGTGTGTCCACTGCCTATCTCCGGTTTTCTGTGTGTGTGTGTGTGTAGCAGTGTGTGTGTAGGGGCTGTGGAGTCTATGGGTCCGGAGCGCTAAGGACCTGTCCCCAGCTCCATCCTGAAGTGGGGCATTTATTTTTTAAAATTAATTTATTTTTAATTGAAGGATAGTTTCTTTACGATATTGTGTTGTTTCTGCCAAACAGCAGCATGAATCAGCCATAGGTATACTATGAAGTGGTGCATTTCTGTATGTGCCCTCCCATCCCTGCTTTATGTTCTTCTGCAGTTGCCTAGGGCCCTTTAATCTAGTTTAAAAGGTGGCCCTTTAATCTAGTTTTATAAAAGGTAGCCCTATTGGTTACCCTGGAGAAGGCAGTGGCACCCCACTCCAGTACTCTTGCCTGGAAAATCCCATGGATGGAGGAGCCTGGTAGCTGAAGTCCATGGGGTCGCGACCGAGCGACTTCACTTTCACGTTTCACTTTCATGCATTGGAGAAGGAAATGGCAACCCACTCCAGTGTTCTTGCCTGGAGAATCCCAGGGACGGAGGAGCCTGGTGGGCTGCCGTCTACGGGGTCGCACAGAGTCGGACACGACTGAAGTGACTTAGCAGCATCGGTTACCCACATTTACCTCTTGCCTGAAAGAAACAAACAAACAAAAAAAAACCCGAGCCTACTTTCAAAAAGGAAAAGGGATGGCCCAAAGTACAAACCATTTTACAAGCTGATAAAATAGAAAAAGGAAAGCCCTGGGATATTGCAGCTATCCCCTGGCTCCACCTAAAAGTGCTGAATGACATTAAAAAGTGAGAGTGAGGCCAAATTTTGTCAGAGAAAAACTTCAGTGCTGCACTTTGAAGTATTGGCGGCCAGTGCCAGGTAATAGGCAGGAGAGATTCCCAAGTTGGGGAAGTGATACCTTGGAGCAGAAGTTGTCCTCATCTCTCCTAGTGGCTGAGAGGTAGCAGTTCCCAGTCACTCCCTTGTTAGTAGCCTCCACGTGTGAATGTAATACTAATGTGTGAGTGCTAAGCTGCTTCAGTCCTGTTGGACTCTGTGCAACCCTATGGACTAGGCTTCCCTGTCCATGGGATTCTCCCGGCAAGAGTACTGGAGTAGGTTGCCATGCCCTCCAGGGGATCTTCCCCACCCAGGAATTGAACTTGCATCTCTCACGTCTCCTGCAAGGGCAGGTGGGTTCTTTACCACTAGTACCACCTGGGAAGCCTGAATGTAACGTGTCCCCAACTTGTGGCCTTGAGGAAGGATGCCTAACGGGATTCCAGGAGCTGCAGAGTCAAGCCTGGCTGCTTTTGGTTTGAGAGAAGAGCAGTCTTGGCAGAATGTCAAGACCTTGAGTTCTCCCTGAAGAGTTCCTTGCCTTTCCTTGAAGGAAGGGATTTGAAGTGCTTCTGCGGCTATGCCACCACTTTTAATGACTGGGTTTGGGGGAAGAGTGCCACTGCCGGGAGCTGCAGGTGTTACTTGGGCAGAGTTGTTTTGACTGGTGGGAGATAAGGGAAGAGCATAATCTTGGGGCCAGGGGTGAGGAACTTTGACGTCAGGCCAGAGAGTCCTGGGTTCCCTGGCCACTCACCCAAATTCAGTTCTTTTTTCTGGGCCCCAACTCCTGTTTGTGGTTGGGCTGGCCTGAAACCACAATCTGGATTTTTTTTAAAGCCCTGGTTCTGCCCTGGCTCCACACTTGCCCATATTGTGATTGGCAACCATTCCAGAAACTTACTTAACTCTGCCCTAATTAAACTCATCAGAAAAGGAGACTTACACATCACAAGGCTGCCACAAGTTGAGGTTCTTTACTCTGTCTGGCCTTGTCTTTCTCAAAGGACAGAGAAGCTTTGTCATTTTTCTGGCTATAAATGCATGCATGTTGCTACCTGCATGGCTGGCACCCTGGGAGCTTGAGGCTCAGTAATCACAGCTTTCAGCCCTTTGGCCTTTCTGCTTACCAGCTCTTTCTGCTGCTCAAGAGTTCCTGTGAGTCCAGCAGAGCTCAGGAAGATGAGGTGCTGTCTACAGCTACCTTTGAGAGTAAACATAGAGAACTCCTGCCAACTGTTGCCCTCAGTGGGACTGGCAGTTTGATTTGACCTTGCTTTCAGATGTTGGTTAAATTCAGTCAGTTCAGTTCAGTCGCTCAGTCGTGTCCGACTCTTTGCAACCCCATGAATCGCAGCATGCCAGGTCACCAACTCCCGGAGTTCATTCAGACTCGCGTCCATCGAATCGGTGATGCCATCCAGCCATCTCATCCTTGGTCGTCTAATCCTCAAGTACATATCGCCCCTCCCCCTTCTTTTCTAGAAAGATATTTAGGGTTTGGTCCTTAACAAAGATTGCTCAGCAGGCTAAGTATTAATAGGAAATCTTGGGCTGTGCCACCTGCTGTGGGGAAGCAGTTGAAGTCACCAGCATGAATTCCTGCCCCAGATTTAACTGATTGCTTCAGTAGCCTGTTCCTTAGGAATGACATCAGTTTGATGTGGTGGTGGTGGTGGTGGTGGTGGTATAGT
>SJYX01003309.1:102909-124966 GCA_006410675.1 Oreotragus oreotragus | reverse complement strand
GTCCATTGGATTTTCCAGGCAAGAGTACTGGAGTGGGGTGCCATTGCCTTTATAACTCTCGCAATGAGAAAAAAGCAGCAACACAATAGGAAAAACAATTGCTCAGAATGTCAGAGCTCTCTGAAACCTGTTCGTATTGAAACAATATGGCTTTGGGTTTGGGGTTTTTGTACACTGTGCCTCTGCAGTCCTCTAACACCGTTTATTTAATACTGGTTGCATCATTACTCATGACGCTGCAACATAGACTGTGGCACCTCTGCATACTCTCTCAGAGAGTGTTTCTGTGCTTCATTGATGATGACCAAAAAATGCAAGCCTCCCCAAGCCTTACATGCATGAAAGGATGAATGATAATCCAATTTCTGATTATATTAAATTTTTTGTTTGGAATTTTATAGTATTAACATATAACAACACATCTTCAAATCACCTTTTCTCTTGAATTCTTTAGGCTATAATCACTGCATTTTTAGACTATGATCATTTTAGTGTTGTCTGCGGTCCTGCTTCCAAACACACAACAATCAAAAGGAAAGAGAGGTAAGGAGACATGAATGGAGCAAGAAAAATAGTCCCAGTAACACAAGAAATGTCCATTCCTTAGGCATAGTTGAAGACTGACCTGGGAAAGTATACTATCACCATATCATCTGGAGGCAAGAGGACATTAGTTGGAAGAGCCTGCTGTCATTGCAAAGCAATAGTCTTAAAAGCCCTCAGTGGAGTTATGCACAGTCACCCTGGAGGACTCATGTGTGATGTGAAGCCTGAGGAGGGTGTGGGATGAAAGCTCCCAGTGGCAAGGGGGTATGCAGGGTAAAGGATGCCTGCCACTGTCCCATACCTTTGAGTATAAATCAGAGATGACACTATGGTTGGAACACAGATGGGTAAGAGCTGAGGTGTGCACACATATGCAGCTCAGGTCAAAATGTTGGCACTGGATCATCAGTAGCCCAGTGCCCGGTGTCTGATGTGAGAGTTACCCTAAATCAGTGTGTCAGTGTCATTCTGGTGACCCAGTCTCACACAAAATCACATCAGCCAGTAGGAGCAATCCAGTTGTCAGGCTGCCCTCCCAGACCAGGGCCCAGGGCAATAATCTTGGGGTTCCTCAAGGCAATAAGTCAACCCTACATGTGGAGTAAAGGTTGGGAGAGTGCCCCCAGGGGCAGAAAACAAGGCTAGGGCTCACACATGTTCCTGTCTAAAGACCAGGGCTGTCATCTGTGCCCAACCTATGGGTCTACTGTGACTAAATGAGCCCTACTGGAAAGAGATCAGATAACTCCACTTATATTTTTTCCATTTGTGCTGTTGCCGAAGCTTCTCTCCAAGGATCCTTATTTTCACTCTAGACTTGATGTTACCTGTGTTCACTTTAAGGACAAGATACAAAATTCCTCATTGCCAAGAATTAATTTTTATAGTCTTTGGAGATACCCAACGATTCATCAGGAAGTTTGTTTTTCCAAAGATGCAATTGAGTCACAGAATTTCCAATCTAGAAGGGATTTGAGTGCTCATAAAATCATAGACATGCAGATATGAGAGAGCTTTAAGGTCGTTTAGATCAATTCTTTATTTCTGAATTCCCTCTTTCTAAGCCTCCTCTCTTGGTTTCTATGACATCCAATCCCCTAGTTTCCCAGCTCCTCTTTCTAGTCACTCTTTCTCAGTTTCCTTTGTAGGTTACTTTTCCCAGGGCTAAACCTTCATACTTTTTTTCTCACTCTAGGTCCTTAAATGAGCTCATCCAGGCCCATGGCTTTAAATACTATCTATAGGCTAAAGATTCCCAAATTTATATTTCCAGGCCCACACTCTCCACTGTTTCAGGCTTGTGTATCCAGCTATCATTGTTCCTTGCCTCTAGTATATCTCTCAAATGTATCAAACTTGAAATGCTTAAAAATAAACTCTAGATTTTACCTTTCACACATATCAGTGAGTCCCCCATTCCTAGCATTCCAAGCAAATGGTTCTGCTATCCATACAGATGCCAGAGCCTTAAACCCAAGAATCCTTTTTCTTACCTACCTTCTTTTCCTTCAGCCTCACGTCCACTCTATTAATAAATTCTGTTTTGCTCACCTTTTTTCAAATGCCTCTACTTCTTTTCATCTCCAGTGCCAACATTCTTACCCAAGTCATTATCATCTCTCCTCTGGACCATTCCAATAGTGTCCTAACTGGCTTTCCCTCTTCTAACATTGGCTCGATCTATGCTCTGCTTAGCAACTGGAGGATTATTCCAAGGTGTGAATTAGAATCTTAAATCATTCAATGGCTCCCTTATACTCAGAATAAATTTCGAACTGCTTCATATGGCTTGGTCACCTCTGACCTCATCTCATATACACCCTCTTGCTCACCATGTTCCAGCACTGCTATTCTTTCATTGCCTTGAACACACCAAGGTTTTCCCACCCTCAGGGCCTTCACATACTAAGACCTCTTCCAGGAATGTTCTCCTACTGATTTCTTCTTTAGGTGACGGTTTTAAACACATCTACAAATTCTTAGACTTTAATCTCTTAAAAAGTGGAATCCCACTTTCCCTCCTCTTGCTTCCAATGAATAAAATGCTGCAGAAGTAACTCTGTATAACTTGCTACAGCTAGCTTGAAAAAGGTGATAAAGCTTCCAACTTCATTCTCTCTCTTGGGAGGCTTGTCCTTGGAATCCAGCCATCATTCAAGCAGCCTCGTGGAGAGGCTACAGGAAGGTATTTTTGCTGACTGCCCCCGTTCCGGTCCCTGGCAACAGCCAACATCAATCACTAGACATGTAAATAAGGAAGACTTCAGATAAGTCCAGTCCCCATCCTCCAAGCTGCTCCAGTTGATGCTAGGTAGAGCAGAGACATGCTTTACCAACCCCCACCTAAATGACAGATTTGTAAGCAAAACAACCGCTACCATTGTTTTAAGCCACTAAGTTTTGGGGTGGTTTGTTGCATAGCAGTAGATGTCTGGAATACAGCTGAGATGTCCCCTTCTCAGAACTGCCTTCCCTGACTGCCTTATTTAAGTGTCTACTGGTTCCATCCAGCACTAATACATGATTAATCATTATTAATGCCCAGCCTAGTGCTTGGTACACAGGAGATGCTCAGGGAATATTTCTGGAATGAGCAATTAAATGAGTGAATCCTCTTGTCACATGTGAAGTCACCAGTCATTAATAAGATAGAAGCTTATTTAATTATTTGCAGGGTGGTGACATCAAACATCCATTCAGACAGAGGAAAGGGGCTCTACAGAGCTGCTCTTCTGGTGCTGCTGCATGAGGAGCATGGGGAGACTTGCTGGCTACCACTCAGAGGTGGAAGTTGCTGGGGCCTGGGAAAGTAGAGAGGGAGTCTCAGACACCAGCCCTGTCAGCAATGCAGCAGACTGTCTGTCTCATCTGTTACTGAGGAAGCAAGTGACTCCCTTTGTTATCTCATGCACATCTTTCTCAGAGGTGGGCATATTCCCAATTTGGGAAACAGAAGTCAGGTGGATTGAGGCAGGAGAATTTCAGGGAATCATTCTTACAAGAGATGCTGCACTTTGGCTTAGTTGATCATGACAAACTTGCCAGATGATAGAGTTTCAGGCTGGTTCCTGGGGGCCCTGTTCATTGCTTCCCACCCTGACTTGTGGTTTCCTTGGTGACAGAACAGCTGCTGGGCAGACGGCAGCTTTGGGGCCACCTGACTAGCTTCGAAGCTAACTGACTCTGGCAGTTTTGATTGAAATGAAAAGACTTAGGGCTCCTACTTGCTTTCTTAAATTAAACCTTCCCTCCTGGAGTGAGTTTGTTTATAAATGTTGCATTGGACTAGGGGGTTTTCCGGTGACAAGAGAAAAGTTGACTTTACCAGAAAAGTTGACTAATTGGGGCTGCTGGCAGAGTTTCTGCAGTTGGGCTTCTCAAAGCAGCCCAGCCAGGCAAGGCTACACCCTCATCTGTTCCCCAAGTGATGCTTCTCAGGGGTGTCTACCAATCAGGTCTCAATAGGAAAATAGAAACCACACCGGTCATTCTGACAGAAAGAATTTAACCTAGGCAGGTACTGGAGGCTGAAAAGGCAAACGAGGAAATGTCAAGATAAACACAGAGGCAGTAACTGCAGCAGGAAGCTGGGACTGGAAAGCAAAAGAAAGAGACTGGAGTCCTAATTAATCAGAAGCTTGGCAGAGGGGCCCAGCAGAGCTGGAACCCAGACCTTCAGTGAGAGGCAACTGCCATGTATCTCTGAGGCTGGTGCTGGGAGTGCAGGAAAAAACAGGAAGACACTGCTATTTTAAAGAGATGTCATTGCTGGAGTTACGCTCAGTGAGGAAGGAGAGTCCCTGCTCCTTCCTCCAGCCTTGCTGATAGAGCCTAACTTGGAGTTAGTTGGCCACAGAGAATTGTAGTTTGCAGAGTTGTAGCCCCAGTGCCACAGAGTAGAGTATAAATGGGTGGGTGTAAGCTGAGAGACGTTGGTTTCGTAACCAGCACAGGAGTCTGAACAAAAGGATCAGGGAAGATGACAAGATAGAATACCCAGGCCACAAGTATCCACATCTTGTCTTTTACTGGTGGATGAAACCCATGTTTACTTAGTTCTTTGCACATCAGAGACCTTCTTACATTGTCTTATTTAAAAGCAGATGATGGTAACATGGGAAGCTGTCTATGTGTTCTGGCACAAGGAAGATAGGAGGCTGCCCTGGGCCCAGTGCTGGTCTGCTTCGCCCCCACTTTGTCCCTGAGCTCCTGCCCTCGGGGCCTAGAACAGCCTGGTGCGGGCTGATCTGTGCTTCTTGCACCGAACGTATTTCTCTAGATCTGGAAGTTTCCAATTTGTTCCTCAGGAGCAGGTGGGAGGGTTACCAAGCAGGACAGCCACCCTGCTCTCCAAACTTGTTTCAGCCAGAATAGCTCCACAACATTTATTTATCACATTTGGTTTCCAAGTCAGTTTACTTTTGAAGATGAGGTTGTACAGAGAATAATAGGCAATAGACCCTTATCCTAGAGGGAGAGCCTTCCAATGCCAGCGTCAAGATGCCAACAAGGCTGACTCCCAATGGTCTCCCCTCTGAGATGTCCCTGTTTATCCCCTTCAGAGCCTAACCCTCCCCCAAACTTCTTAAGGGTGACCCTTCAAAGGCATGTTGGTGGGTGGTCCACTAAATGCTCAAAGTCTGGGTGCATGGGTTGCACTCATTTGTAATGTAGGTATAATCTGAGGTCTTGTTTTTTGTTCATATGTCGGTTGATGTGCTTTTCTGCAAGAAGTCTTTTAATCCACCCTAGAGGAAGAAAAAGGGTGGAAAGGGTGACTCAATAGGAAGGAAGGAATAGTATTTTTCCTTTCCCAAAGGGACCCTGGACCCACACCTGCCACTAACTTTGAAAGTATAAACATGGAGACAGTTGGCCCACACTCCCACCTTCTCTTGCCACTCCCAACCCCACCCAGCAGGCATTGAAGCATACCTCAACCCGCAAGTCTAAATCTTACCCAAAAAGCCTCTGCCTTTGGCTACCCCTAAGATGTAAGTGAGCTCACCATAAGTGAGACAGATGGGGGATGAGGCTCATGCAGCTCTGGAAGAGGCTGGAGCATTTAAGCAAGAAATTTTGAGTCCCATGTACCCAAATATGGTCTAAATGAAGGGACCGACCTTGTTTGGCTATATAGGAGTTTTTGCAAAAATACCAGGTATTTGGAACATCAAAAGATAACTGCTACTTAAAATCAGACCTCCCAAGTTAAGGAATTTAGCACTTTTCTATGTATGGAAAGATACAAAAGTCTGGGCTCACTGAAATCATTTATTTTTAGATTCCACGTATAAGGGATGTCACATGATACTTCTCTGTTTGACTTACTTCACTCAGTATGACACTCTGTAGGTCTATCCAGTTGTTCCAAATGGCACGATTTCATTCTTTTAATGGCTAGTTTAAAAGCTTAGGTTGTTTATTTGAGATTTTTCTTGTTTCTTGAAGGAAGATTGTGTTGCTATAAACTTCCCTCTTAGAGCTGCTTCTGCTGCATCTCGTAAGTTTTGGATCACGTGTTTCCATTTTCATTTGTCACCAATATATTAATCTCTATATTCATGGAGATAAAATATACTTGGACAAAAATTTTTATCTTCCTCTTCATAAAGTAGTTCTCTCATATAATTTATAAATATGTAATTTTCATGTATTAGATGGTATTTGGGATATTTACATGATGTATAGGGGAAATGGCTACACTTCTTGATGAGCTTAAATGGTAAAATGTCCTGATTTTAATAATCCTTTAAAAAATTGTCTCCGTGTCAAATTTTATGCTCTTGTTTTTCATGCTCTTCTTTCCTTAAATAGTACAAATCAATAATAACCTCATTTTCTAATTCTTTATAATTTTCATTATTTAGTAGCACTTTTCTGCCCTAATTCAGTATCAGGATAAATTCAGAACCTAGTGAGCTACATAAAAGTGGAGCTGCTTGCTCCCCCTCTTCCCTCCAAAGTGTCTTAGAGTCCTTTTGCTTTTGTGTCCAGGTGCCTGGGTTTTTTACTTTTACCACCCTTCAATTTGCTATTGGGCTTCATTCTTTTCTGTATCTATTTATATAGTTTTAAAAATCATTCAAAAAAAATAAATAATGCTGAGAGACTGGTGATGATCCTCAGACACAGCATCCCTCTATACCAAAGCTCAACTTGGGCAAATAACTTCTGCTAAAATTTGTGGGGGCAGAGTGGAGGCACTGTTTTTGACAAGAATAAATGAAATGGCATATGATAGAAAAGTACCAAACTTCTGGTGATATTCAACTACTTTTGTATTAGTTACACAAAGGCTTCCCTTATCAGTAACAAACTATCCTCCAGATAATTGAAATTTGCCAGATATTTTTTAAAAGCACTGTATTTTGATTTTATATAACCAAGAATGATATATCTGAAAAGTCTCATAGCCCCTTACACAAGGCAAGGAGTAATGCCTGTTGTGTGTGTTTATTTACTCCATTAAAAATAGGCAAAGGCTACAGAGATGATTTCATGAGCTATTAAACATGATCACAACTACCACAAAACCCTTTGTTGTTGTTCAGTGGGTCAGTCATGTGCAAATCTTTGTGACTCCATGGACTGCAGCACACCAGGTTTCCCTGTCCTTCACTATCTCTCAGAGTTTGTTCAAACTTATGTCCATGGAGTTGATGATGCCATCCAACCATCTCATCCACTGATGCCCCATTCTCCTCCTGCCCTCCAACTTTCCCAGCATCAGGGTCTTTCCAATGAATCAGCTCTTCACATCAGGTGGCCAAAGTATTGGAGCTTCAGCTTTAGCATCAGTCCTTCCCATGAATATTTAGACTGATTTCCTTTAGGATTGACTGGTTTGATCTTCTTACTGTCCAAGGGACTCTCAAGAGTCTTCTCCAATATCACAATTCAAAAGCATCAATTCTTCAGCACTCAGCCTTCTTTATGTCCAACTCTCACATCCATATATGACTACCGAAAAAACCATAGCTTTGACTAGATGGACCTTTGTTGGAAGAGTGATGTCTCTGCTTTTTAATATGCCATCTAGGTTTGTCAAATCTTTTCTTCTAAGGAGCAAACATCTTTTAATTTTGTGGCTGCAGTCACTGTCCGCAGTGTTTTGGAGCCCAAGAAAATACAGTGTTACTGTTTCCATGGTTTCCCCATCTATTTGCCATGAAGTGATGGGACCACATGCCATGATCTTAGTTTTTTGAATGTTGAGTTTTAAGCTAGATTTTCCACTCTCCTCTTTCACCTTCATCAAGAGGCTCTTTAGTTCCTCTTCACTTTCTGCCATTAGGGTGGTATCATCTGCATATCTGAGGTTATTGATATTTCTCCCAGCAATCTTGATTCCAGCTTGTGCTTCATCCAGCCTGGCATTTCACACAATATGCTCCGCATAAAAGTTAGACAAGCAGGGTGAAAATATACAACCTTGATGTACTCCTTTCCCGATTTTGATCCAGTCCATAGTTCTGTGTCTGATTCTAACTGTTGCTTCTTGACCTGCATACAGGTTTCTCAGGAGGCAGGTAAGGTGGTCTGGTATTCCCAACTAATGAAGAATTTTCCACAGTATTTTGTGATCCACACAGTCAAAGGCTTTAGCGTAGTCAAGGAAGCAGAAGTAGACATTTTTCTAGAATTCTCTTCTGTGACCCACTGGATATTGGCAATTTTATCTCTGATTCCTCTGCCTTTTCTGAATCCAGCTTGTAAATCTGAAAGTTCTCAGTTCACATACTGTTGAACCCTAGCTTGAAGGATTTTGAGTATTACCTTGCTAGCATGTGAAATGAGCACAATTGTGCAGTAGTTTGAACATTCTTTGGCATTGCCCTCCTTTGGGATTAGAATGAAAACTAACCTTTGCTAGTCCTGTGGCCACTGCTGAGTTTTCTAAATTTACTTGCATATTGAGAGAAGCACTTAAACAGCATCATCCTTTAGGATTTTAAATAGCTTACCTAGAATTCCATTACCTCCACTAGCTTTGTTCATAGTAATGCTTCCTAAGTCCCACTTGACTTCACACTCCAGGATGTCTGGCTCTAGGTATTATTAAACCACTGGGTTATCTGGGTCATTAAGACCTTTTTCGGTATAGTTCTTCTGTGTATTTTTTCCACCTCTTGTTAATATCTTCTGCTTCTGTTAGGTCCTTACTGTTTCTGCCCTTTATTGTGCCCTTCTTTGTATGAAAAATTTCCTTGGTATCTCTTATTTTCTTGAAGAGATCTCTAGTCTTTCCCATTCTATTGTTTTCCTCTATTTCTTTGCATTGCTCACTTAAGAAGGCTTTCTTATCTCTCCTTGCTATTCTTTGGAACTCTGCATTCAGATGAATATATCTTTCCTTTTCTCCTTTGCCTTTTGCTTCTCTTCTTAACTATTTGTAAGCCCCTTCAGACAATCATTTTGCCTTCTTGCATTTCTTTTACTTGGCGATGGTTTTGATCACTGCTATGAGTGGTGACCAGTCTTGAAGGTGAATCAGAGAGTCAAAGGTGAATTTGGGGGCAGAAATCACAGAAATCAAATGGTGGGGTGGTTTCTGCAGCAACGGCAGTTCTCATATGCAACCAATCACACAGGATGTCTCCGAAGCAGAGAGCTCCTGACAGCCCAGGGATGGAGTGCCAGTATGGCCTCCTGAGCTGTCATATTGAAGGTGAATCAGAGAGTCAAAGGTGAATTTGGGGGCAGAAATCACAGAAATCAAACGGTGGGGTGGTTTCTGCAGCAACGGCAGTTCTCATATGCAACCAATCACACAGGATGTCTCCGAAGCAGAGAGCTCCTGACAGCCCAGGGATGGAGTGCCAGTATGGCCTCCTGGGCTGTCATCTCTTCAGTAGCATCTGAGCAGTGTCAGGGGAGAAGTGGGATGGGCTTCTGGACAGGGAACACGGGAGTCTCCAGGCAGCAGGGGCTCCCCAGCGAGCCACCTGGGCTGGCTCAGGAGAACCACAGCATTCTTAAAGACTGGACGCCTTTCTCAGATGCCACTGGACTGTGCCCCTCCCAGGGACTCCCACTTCATCCTGGTGAGGGGAAAACTATCCCAATAACACTTGATACTGACATCTCATTCTCTTGGTGAGGGAGTCTTCAGAGCTAATTTCAGTACTGTGACATTTCTTGCATCCAAATGCCGTGAAGCAAATTCATATTTGTTTCAAGCATCCCTGGTGGCTCAGACAGTAAATGCAGGAGATCCAGGTTCAATCCCCAGGTAGGAAAGATCCCTAGAGAAGGGAATGGCAACCCACTCCAGTACTCTTGCCTGGAGAATTCCATAGACAGAAGAAGGCTACAGTCCATGGGGTTGCAAAGAGTCAGACACCTGAGTGACCAACACTTTCATACATAATGTATATAAATTAAATAATACACATGTAGAAATGCCATTTTCCTGATGTTTTTGCTTTGTGAAGCATGGAGAAATGGCCTGATGGCAACATATAAGGCCTAGAAATTTGTAGAAATTTTCCAAGGAAAGCATTGCTTCATCCTGCTTGACCATGAAGGCAGAGCTGGTCCTCAGGGGCAATTCTTGCACCCCAAGGTGAGGACATTCCTGGAATAACTGAGCAAACAAAAAATGGAATCTTACAAATACACCTTCTCCAGTCCCAAGGGTCAGCAGGCGGCTGCAGATGATTCTGGCATTTCCCACTGCTTATTTAAAAAGAAAACATTTTTATAATAAAACAAAAAGTATAGGTTTGTCCTTCAGGGGACCTGAAGTTCCAGTACAGTCAAAGGTACCGATGCCTGTCTATTTCCATATTCCAGTTGGCACCATTCATGTCTGCATTCCCCAGAAATGGTTTTGCAGCCTGGAGAACAGAGACCATGATTGGAGAAAGAAACGTGTTTATCACTAAATGATAGAAAGCAAAAGGTCACATCATCTATTGATATCGCAGAGAGGGAGACCTCCTTCCTGCCCCCACTACCTGTGGGTGGGACCCTGTGGGCCAGATTTGTGAGATTTCCCGCAGTGACTGCCACAGTGTCAGGGTTTTCAGGTACCCACACCAGCAGCAAATGGTGCTTACAAATAACAGACAAAAAATATTCAAGCTGGGTGAGGAGCTTAATCTCCTCATTTTACAGAGCAGGATGGCAGGCCAGGAAAGGTGGATGAGTCATCCACACAGCCTGTAGTGGCAAATGTAATCCTTGTCCACAACAGTGCTCTTACCAGCCTGGGGCAGTGGGTGCCACGTGAAGTCGTTGACATGGATTTCAAGAACATTAAGAAACAGACAAACAGAAACTGTTGTCCAAGAGAAAAACAAAGGCCACCTATAATTCTACCACCGAAACTCATAAGTAACATGTCAGTCTAGACCATATCCACAGTCACTCTGCCTGTGTTCTCACCTCTCTCTCTTTGTCTCATTCTATGCTCTGCACCAGAGAATACAGAGATTTTAGTCACTTCTTGAAGGGTTACAGCATTGCCCATCTACTAGGCCACAAAGGGAGACTTGATAAATTCCAAAGACTGAATATCAACCAGACCATGTTCTCAGACCATAATGCCAAAAAATTGGAAATCAATCACAAAAGAGTGGGAGTTGGGAGTTTGAGGTATGACGCAGGAAACACAAAGCCAGTGCCCTGTGACAGCTTAGAGGGATGGGAGGGGAAGGGAGGTGGGAGGGGGCTTCAAGAAGGAAGGGACATGTGTACACCTAATGCCAATTCATGTTGATGTATGGCAAAAACCATCACAATATTGTAAAGTAATTATTCCCTAATTAAATATATACATGCATATATATTTTATCTTATAAATTTCAATACTGGAAACTAAATGAGAGTACTAAAATTTATAAGGTTAAGAAAAGCATATACCATATTACTAATTACTTAGAATTCCAATGAAATGGCAATGTATTAAAATTTGTGGAGCTTAGTAGATAGAGCAGAATTTGTAACTTCAAATAGAAGCTAAACCGTTCACTTAAGAAGCTAAAACAGGAGCAACAAAGCAAGCTCAGAGAATAAGAAGGAAAAAAAAATAAGCAGTGAAAATCAATGAATGGGAAAAAATAACANCCTTCCTGCCCCCACTACCTGTGGGTGGGACCCTGTGGGCCAGATTTGTGAGATTTCCCGCAGTGACTGCCACAGTGTCAGGGTTTTCAGGTACCCACACCAGCAGCAAATGGTGCTTACAAATAACAGACAAAAAATATTCAAGCTGGGTGAGGAGCTTAATCTCCTCATTTTACAGAGCAGGATGGCAGGCCAGGAAAGGTGGATGAGTCATCCACACAGCCTGTAGTGGCAAATGTAATCCTTGTCCACAACAGTGCTCTTACCAGCCTGGGGCAGTGGGTGCCACGTGAAGTCGTTGACATGGATTTCAAGAACATTAAGAAACAGACAAACAGAAACTGTTGTCCAAGAAAAAAACAAAGGCCACCTATAATTCTACCACCGAAACTCATAAGTAACATGTCAGTCTAGACCATATCCACAGTCACTCTGCCTGTGTTCTCACCTCTCTCTCTTTGTCTCATTCTATGCTCTGCACCAGAGAATACAGAGATTTTAGTCACTTTTTGAAGGGTTACAGCATTGCCCATCTACTAGGCCACAGAGGGAGACTTGATAAATTCCAAAGACCGAATATCAACCAGACCATGTTCTCAGACCATAATGCCAAAAAATTGGAAATCAATCACAAAAGAGTGGGAGTTGGGAGTATGAGGTATGACGCAGGAAACACAAAGCCAGTGCCCTGTGACAGCTTAGAGGGATGGGAGGGGAAGGGAGGTGGGAGGGGGCTTCAAGAAGGAAGGGACATGTGTACACCTAATGCCAATTCATGTTGATGTATGGCAAAAACCATCACAATATTGTAAAGTAATTATTCCCTAATTAAATATATACATGCATATATATTTTATCTTATAAATTTCAATACTGGAAACTAAATGAGAGTACTAAAATTTATAAGGTTAAGAAAAGCATATACCATATTACTAATTACTTAGAATTCCAATGAAATGGCAATGTATTAAAATTTGTGGAGCTTAGTAGATAGAGCAGAATTTGTAACTTCAAATAGAAGCTAAACCGTTCACTTAAGAAGCTAAAACAGGAGCAACAAAGCAAGCTCAGAGAATAAGAAGGAAAAAAAATAAGCAGTGAAAATCAATGAATGGGAAAAAAATAACAAAATTCATAAGCTAATTCTTTGAAAAGATAAATGAAGCAAAATTTTGGCAAAACTGGTTGAGGAAAGAGGTCAGAAAGAGACATCATATATTAAAATAGACATATATACAATGAAAATGGGGGAAATTACAGACATACAAAAATAAAAGAATAATGCAATAACCACTTTGAAACAGTCTTGCTAAGACACCAAATCTACATTTGATCAAGAATTGAGTTTAAAATACCAATTTACAGGAATGCAGAGGAGAGATCAATCTAGAGAAGTAGTCATGGGAAACCCTAGGCAATGTGATTTCTTCATTAGATAGGGAAAACAAAGTTGGAAAGGAACAGAAGGTTATGAGAGATTAGAAAACAGGCAACCAAGCCCAATATGTAGATTTTGCTTGGATTCTGATTTTTTTAATTGTAATGATATTTATGAGACAGTTGGAAGTTTAAACACTGGGTATTTCTTGACATTGAGAAATTGTGAATATTTGGGGAGGAGATGATGGCATTATGGGTAGACTGAAAAAAATACTGGAGCATTGGTAGTTGTCATGATAAAAAGTCTGAATTTTGCTTCAAAATAATATGAAAGGGGATGAGAATGGAGGTATAGACAAAACAAAATTGGCCTCGTGTGTCTATTGAAGCACAGAGGATTCAGTATTCTGTACACATTTACGTGTGTAAGTGAAAAAAGGGAGAAAACTGCCCAGCCTGTTTTGTGAAGTTAATGTAAGTTTTACTTAAAAGCAAATCAGGACAATACCAAAGAAAAAAAAAATGATGGCCCCATTTCACTTATGAATGAGAATGCAAAAAGTAAAATGCCAGGTGATCTCCATCCAATAATATACTAAAAGATATGGTTTATCCCAGAAATAAAGGAAGATTTTTCAGAGAATGCGTAGTGCTATTCATCACAGTTAAGACTAAAGGAAAAAAACCATCATCTCTTTCAACAGATGCAGAAAAAGCCTTTAATGTACATCTACTGAAGATTTTATAATTAAAAAATCTTAGCAAACTAGGAATAGAAAAAGGAAGTTCCTTAAATTGGTAATCCAAAACTGACATCAAAAAAATTTCTTAATGGAGAAAATTTAGGCACATTTCTTTTAAGATTGGGAAGGATACAAAAATGTACTATTACTGCTACTATACAGCAGTGCTAGAGATCCTAATCAATATGGTAAGAAAAGAAAAAAGTTTTAGTGATTTGTAGGGAAAAATAAAACTAAGCAATTATTTATTTAAAAATATGATAATCTGCATAGAAAAACAACAGGATAAACAACCTATTACAATTAATAATAAAATTAAGCAAGGTTATTAGAAATAAGGTCAACATACACAAATTTCTAACTTTTTTCTATACCAGTGCCTCCCAACAAAGAGTGATTTTGCCTTGCAGGTAGGATTGATAAATTTGACAAATCAACTTTAAAAATGACACCAAGTTTAATTTGAATTTTAGGTAAGCAATACATAATCAAACATGTCCTGTACAAAAACTGGAACAAAATATTAAGTGTTAGTGTTTTGTGTGAGAATCCCACTCCAACAGGAATTTTGGCAATGTCTGAAGACATTTTCAGATATCAAAGGGAAGGGCTGCTACGGGCATCCATGGTGTAAGGCAGGGATAGCACTAACATCCTACAACACAGAAGACACCTTCTTTTTAAAAGGATTATCCAACCCCAAACCTTAACAGTGCCGAGGCTGAGAATCCCTGCAGTAATCAACCAGAAAATATAACAAAAATCAGGGACCATGCACAGGTGTAAATTGTCTCATTTCAGTTCAGTCGCTCAGTCGTGCCCGACTCTTCACGACCCCGTGGACCAGAGCAGGCCAGGCCTCCCCGTCCATCACCATCTCCCAGAGTCCACCCAAACTCATGTCCGTGGAGTCAGTGATGCCATCCAACCATCTCATCCTCTGTCGTTCACTTATCCTCCCACCCTCAATCTTTCCCAGCATCAAGGTCTTTTCAAATGAGTCAGCTCTTCACATCAGGTGGCATAAACCGTTCACTTAAGAAGCTAAAACAGGAGCAACAAAGCAAGCTCAGAGAATAAGAAGGAAAAAAAAATAAGCAGTGAAAATCAATGAATGGGAAAAAATAACAAAAAATAACAAAATTCATAAGCTAATTCTTTGAAAAGATAAATGAAGCAAAATTCTGGCAAAACTGGTTAAGGAAAGAGGTCAGAAAGAGACATTATATATTAAAACAGACATATATACAATGAAAATGGGGAAAATTACAGACATACAAAAATAAAAGAATAATGCAATAACCACTTTGANAAAATAACAAAATTCATAAGCTAATTCTTTGAAAAGATAAATGAAGCAAAATTCTGGCAAAACTGGTTAAGGAAAGAGGTCAGAAAGAGACATTATATATTAAAACAGACATATATACAATGAAAATGGGGAAAATTACAGACATACAAAAATAAAAGAATAATGCAATAACCACTTTGAAGCAATCTTGCTAAGACACCAAATCTACATTTGACCAAGAATTGAGTTTAAACTACCAATTTATAGGAATACAGAGGACAGATCAATCTAGAGAAGTAGTCATGGGAAACCCTAGGCAATGTGATTTCTTCATAAGAGAGGGAAAACAGAGTTGGAAAGGAACAGAAGGTTATGAGAGATTAGAAAACAGGCAACCAAGCCCAATATGTAGATTTTGTTTGGATTCTGATTTTTTTTTATTGTAATGATATTTATGAGACAGTTGGAAGTTTAAACACTGGGTATTTCTTGACATTGAGAAANTAAAATTTGTGGAGCTTAGTAGATAGAGCAGAATTTGTAACTTCAAATAGAAGCTAAACCGTTCACTTAAGAAGCTAAAACAGGAGCAACAAAGCAAGCTCAGAGAATAAGAAGGAAAAAAAATAAGCAGTGAAAATCAATGAATGGGAAAAAAATAACAAAATTCATAAGCTAATTCTTTGAAAAGATAAATGAAGCAAAATTTTGGCAAAACTGGTTGAGGAAAGAGGTCAGAAAGAGACATCATATATTAAAATAGACATATATACAATGAAAATGGGGGAAATTACAGACATACAAAAATAAAAGAATAATGCAATAACCACTTTGAAACAGTCTTGCTAAGACACCAAATCTACATTTGATCAAGAATTGAGTTTAAAATACCAATTTACAGGAATGCAGAGGAGAGATCAATCTAGAGAAGTAGTCATGGG
Source organism: Oreotragus oreotragus (assembly GCA_006410675.1). Lineage (NCBI taxonomy): Eukaryota > Metazoa > Chordata > Mammalia > Artiodactyla > Bovidae > Oreotragus > Oreotragus oreotragus. The sequence continues at coordinate 108,992 of SJYX01003309.1, read as the reverse complement.
AAACCCTAGGCAATGTGATTTCTTCATTAGATAGGGAAAACAAAGTTGGAAAGGAACAGAAGGTTATGAGAGATTAGAAAACAGGCAACCAAGCCCAATATGTAGATTTTGCTTGGATTCTGATTTTTTTAATTGTAATGATATTTATGAGACAGTTGGAAGTTTAAACACTGGGTATTTCTTGACATTGAGAAATTGTGAATATTTGGGGAGGAGATGATGGCATTATGGGTAGACTGAAAAAAATACTGGAGCATTGGTAGTTGTCATGATAAAAAGTCTGAATTTTGCTTCAAAATAATATGAAAGGGGATGAGAATGGAGGTATAGACAAAACAAAATTGGCCTCGTGTGTCTATTGAAGCACAGAGGATTCAGTATTCTGTACACATTTACGTGTGTAAGTGAAAAAAGGGAGAAAACTGCCCAGCCTGTTTTGTGAAGTTAATGTAAGTTTTACTTAAAAGCAAATCAGGACAATACCAAAGAAAAAAAAATGATGGCCCCATTTCACTTATGAATGAGAATGCAAAAAGTAAAATGCCAGGTGATCTCCATCCAATAATATACTAAAAGATATGGTTTATCCCAGAAATAAAGGAAGATTTTTCAGAGAATGCGTAGTGCTATTCATCACAGTTAAGACTAAAGGAAAAAAACCATCATCTCTTTCAACAGATGCAGAAAAAGCCTTTAATGTACATCTACTGAAGATTTTATAATTAAAAAATCTTAGCAAACTAGGAATAGAAAAAAGAAGTTCCTTAAATTGGTAACCCAAAACTGACATCAAAAAAATTTCTTAATGGAGAAAATTTAGGCACATTTCTTTTAAGATTGGGAAGGAGACAAAAATGTACTATTACTGCTACTATACAGCAGTGCTAGAGATTCTAATCAATATGGTAAGAAAAGAAAAAAGTTTTAGTGATTTGTAGGGAAAAATAAAACTAAACAATTATTTATTTAAAAATATGATAATCTGCATAGAAAAACAACAGGATAAACAACCTATTACAATTAATAATAAAATTAAGCAAGGTTATTAGAAATAAGGTCAACATACACAAATTTCTAACTTTTTTCTATACCAGTGCCTCCCAACAAAGAGTGATTTTGCCTTGCAGGTAGGATTGATAAATTTGACAAATCAACTTTAAAAACGACACCAAGTTTAATTTGAATTTTAGATAAGCAATACATAATCAAACATGTCCTGTACAAAAACTGGAACAAAATATTAAGTGTTAGTGTTTTGTGTGAGAATCCCACTCCAACAGGAATTTTGGCAATGTCTGAAGACATTTTCAGATATCAAAGGGAAGGGCTGCTACGGGCATCCATGGTGTAAGGCAGGGATAGCACTAACATCCTACAACACAGAAGACACCTTCTTTTTAAAAGGATTATCCAACCCCAAACCTTAACAGTGCCGAGGCTGAGAATCCCTGCAGTAATCAACCAGAAAATATAACAAAAATCAGGGACCATGCACAGGTGTAAATTGTCTCATTTCAGTTCAGTCGCTCAGTCGTGCCCGACTCTTCACGACCCCGTGGACCAGAGCAGGCCAGGCCTCCCCGTCCATCACCATCTCCCAGAGTCCACCCAAACTCATGTCCGTGGAGTCAGTGATGCCATCCAACCATCTCATCCTCTGTCGTTCACTTATCCTCCCACCCTCAATCTTTCCCAGCATCAAGGTCTTTTCAAATGAGTCAGCTCTTCACATCAGGTGGCCAAAGTATTGGAGTTTCCGCTTCAGCATCAGTCCTTCCAATGAATATTCAGGACTGATCTCCTTTAGGATGGACTGGTTGGATCTCCTTGCAGTCCAAGGAACTCTCAAGAGTCTTCTCCAATACCATAGTTCAAAAGCATCAATTCTTCAGCGCTCAGCTTTCTTTAGGGTCCAACTCTCACATCCATACATGACTACTAGAAAAACCATAGCCCTGACTATACAGACTTTGTTGGCAAAATAATGTCTCTGCTTTTCAATATGTTGTCTAGGTTGATCACAACTTTTCTTCCAAGGAGTAAGCGTCTTTTAATTTCATGGCTGCAGTCACCATCTGCAGTGACTTTGGAGCCCCAAAAAACAAAGCCAGCCACTGTTTCCCCATCTATTTCCCATGAAGTGATGGGACTGGATGCCATGATCTTCGTTTTCTGAATGTTGAGCTTTAAGCCAATTTTTTCACTCTCCTCTTTCACTTTCATGAAGAAGCTAGTTCCTCTTCACTTTCTGNGGTGGCCAAAGTATTGGAGTTTCCGCTTCAGCATCAGTCCTTCCAATGAATATTCAGGACTGATCTCCTTTAGGATGGACTGGTTGGATCTCCTTGCAGTCCAAGGAACTCTCAAGAGTCTTCTCCAATACCATAGTTCAAAAGCATCAATTCTTCAGCGCTCAGCTTTCTTTAGGGTCCAACTCTCACATCCATACATGACTACTAGAAAAACCATAGCCCTGACTATACAGACTTTGTTGGCAAAATAATGTCTCTGCTTTTCAATATGTTGTCTAGGTTGATCACAACTTTTCTTCCAAGGAGTAAGCGTCTTTTAATTTCATGGCTGCAGTCACCATCTGCAGTGACTTTGGAGCCCCAAAAAACAAAGCCAGCCACTGTTTCCCCATCTATTTCCCATGAAGTGATGGGACTGGATGCCATGATCTTCGTTTTCTGAATGTTGAGCTTTAAGCCAATTTTTTCACTCTCCTCTTTCACTTTCATGAAGAAGCTAGTTCCTCTTCACTTTCTGCCACAAGGGTGGTGTCATCTGCATATCTGAAGTTATTGATATTTCTCCTGGCAATCTTGATTCTAGCTTGTGTTTCTTCCAGTCCAGTGTTTCTCATGATGTACTCTGCATATAAGTTAAATAAGCAGGGTGACAATATACAGGCTTGACATACTCCTTTTCCTATTTGGAACCAGTCTGTTGTTCTATGTCCAGTTCTAACTGTTGCTTCCTGACCTGCATACAGAGTTCTCAAGAGGCAGATCAGGTGGTCTGGTATTCCCATCTCTCTCAGAATTTTCCACAGTTTATTATGATCCATACAGTCAAAGGCTTAGGTATCAACAAAATTCACCAAGCCTCTATAAGAGAAAATTTCGAAACTCTGAGAAAAGGAGAAAAGATTATAATACACAGACAGACATGCTATGTTCTTATAAACATTCAAAAGGTCAATTTTATCCCCCAAATCAGTAATTTCATTGCAACTCTAAACAACATTTAAGCTGTTGTTTTGTTTTTTTTTTCAGGGATTTGATAACTTTAAAATTTATATGGAGGAATAAAGGACCAGGAGTAGCACAAATTTGGAAAAGAAAAGAAGAAAGACTTGCTCTGCTAGACAAAGCATGCTAGGAAGTCCTGGTAATAGAAAATGTCTATTAGTGGTTCAGGGACAAGCAAAACAGATCAATGGGGCAGAAAGGAGTCCTCAGAAATAGCCCCTCAGGAACTCAATATATTCAGAAGAAGAGTTATAAATCAGTGAGAAACAGCAGGCTTACGAAGGACACAAAGGAAAAAAAAAAAAAAAAAACACTGTACTTTATAATAACACTGTTTTTACAATAACCCTTAAAAAAAGTAAATCTATTAATGACTTTAATAGAAGACAATATTAATGGGATAAGGGTGAGAAAGGTCAAAGTTACAAACCATAAAGCAAAAAAGAATTGATGGGTTTGGTTTTTCCAAAAGAAAGGATTCCTAGTCAACAAAGAATACAATGGACAAAATTAATAGATTGGGAGAAGTTACCTTCATTACGTCAAGCCAACAAAGGACTGATAATCTAGATTAAATAAGAGATTTCAGCAAAGAAAAGAAAGAACCCTGGTTGAAAAATCAGCAAAGAAAATGACCAGGCAGTTAACTGAAGGAAACATAAAAAGAGACGCTGAAAGTCATAGTGGGGAAGTGTACATTAAAACAATCATATTATCTCGCTTTATACTAAGCATGTTAATAAAATGTAGAGAACAAGATAAGTTGCCACTAGAGGTATTAGTGGCTGGAGGTAGCCTTTTAGGAGAGGAATTAAAATGACCAGGCAGTTAACTGAAGGAAACATAAAAAGAGACGCTGAAAGTCATAGTGGGGAAGTGTACATTAAAACAATCATATTATCTCGCTTTATACTAAGCATGTTAATAAAATGTAGAGAACAAGATAAGTTGCCACTAGAGGTATTAGTGGCTGGAGGTAGCCTTTTAGGAGAGGAATTTGGTAAGACAGGATCAAATTAAGCGAATGCACAACATATGATCCAGCTCTCCTGCTCCTGGGTAGGTCCATGCCCAGAGAAATAATTACAAACATAATTAATGTGCAAAGCTGCTTGTTGCAGTGATGTTTGTGTAGCTGGGCTGAGTCAATACACAAGTCTATTACTGGAGGCACAGGTGGGAAAGCACACAATGGGATTTTTATGCAATAACTGGAAGTAATGACTTAAACGCGCACAATAGAAGCAGCCACAAGTTTTTTGTTTTTTAAGTAAAAAGTGATTCTTTTAGCCGACAGCATTTGTAAATTAAAAATCATGCACACGAGACACACAAATAAGTTGCACATCAATACAATAACATGATTGCCACTTGTGAAGAAAAAATGGGCAAAAGGATAAAAGATAATAAGAAAATTAAAAAGCAAGAAAGGTCCTTGCAAAGACTAGAAAATGTCTTGAATGATGGGAGTGGAGGGGTGGGGGCGGTAGGCATTTAAGTAATCTAACCTTCTGCCCCTGGTGTCCAAACCAAAGAAAACGCAGCAACAAACAAGCAAGAGAGAGGTAAGACAAGCTGGCAGAGGCTGGAAAAGCTGTTTCCAAGCCAGACACAACCTGGGTGCAGTCCATTTGTTTGAAGGAAACAGATTTCCCCAGTGGTGAGGAACCCTACGGAGGAGGCGGGAGTTGTATAGGGAACAGCCTGAGGGAAATCTGTCAGTATGGGTGGCCCAGAGGCTTACAGGGTCTCTGAGTGCAGAAACTTGACATAACTTCCTTCTCAGCATCTTCAGTTCAGTTCAGTCGCTCAGTCGTGTCCAGCTCTTTGTAACCCCATGGACTGCAGCACGCCAGCCTTCCCTGTCCATCACCAACTCCTGGAGCTTGCTCAAACTCATGTCCATCGAGTCAGTGATGCCATCCAATCATCTCATCCTCTGTTGCCCCCTTCTCCTTCTGCCTTCAATCTTTCCCAGCATCAGGGTCTTTTCTAGTGAGTCAGTTCTTTGTATCAGGTGACCAAAGTATTGGAACTTCATTTTCAGCATCAGTCCTTCAAAGAATATTCAGGACTGATTTCCTTTAGGATTGACTGGTTTGATCTCCTTTCAGTCCAAAGGAGTCTCAAGAGTCTTTTCCAACACCATGGTTCAAAAGCATCAATTCTTCAGCACTCAGCTTTCTTTATGGTCCAACTCTCACATCCATACATGACTACTAGAAAAACCATAGCTTTGACTAGATGGACCTTTTTTGGCAAAGTGATATCTCTGCCTTTTACTATGCTGTCTAGGTTGGCCATAGCTTTTTTTTCCAAGAAGCAAGCATCTTTTAATTTGATGGCTGTAGTCACCATCTGCAGTGATTTTGGAGCCCAGGAAAATAAAGTCTGTCACTGTTTCCATTGTTTCCCCATCTATTTGACAGGAAGTGATGGAACCACATGCCATGACCTTAGTTTTTGAATGTTGCGCTTTAAGCCAGCTTTTTCACTCTCCTCTTTCACCTTCATCAAGAGGCTCTTCAGTTCCTCTTTGCTTTCTGCCATAAGTACGATGTCATCTGCATATCTAAGGTTATTGATACTTCTCCTGGCAATCTTCATTCCAGAAGTATCCAGCCGGATACTGCCGGATGTGCTGCATCCAGCCCGGCATTTTATATGATGTACTCTGCATATAAGTTAAACAAGCAGGGTAACAATATACACAGCTTTGAAGTATCTCTTTCCTGATTTTGAACAGGTCCATTGTTCCATGTCTGGTTCTAACTGTTGCTTCTTGACCTGCATACAGGTTTATCAGGAGGCAGGTAAGATGGTCTGGTA
>SJYX01003309.1:0-98251 GCA_006410675.1 Oreotragus oreotragus | reverse complement strand
GACTTCATTTCACTTCTCTTCTTTTCTCCCCTAATTGTCAGGCCTCCTCAGACAACCACTTTGCCTTTTTGTATTTCTTTTTCTTGGGGACGGTTTTGATCACTGCCTCCTGTACAATGTTATGAACCTCCATCCATAGATCGTCAGACACTCTATCAGATCTAATCTCTTGAATCTATTTGCCTCACAAGTAGGATCAATGGGAGACACTGCAGAAAATTGGAAAGAAGTCAGGTGTTTCTAACCACCTCCCACCCCAGCTCTAGGGTTCTAGCTTCTGACCCAGCCGTTAGGATAGAAGTGGAGTTGTTTGATGGTGCTAATCTCTGGGCTGCTCCTCCTCACTGTGGAACTTCTCAGCTCTACTGTTACCTCTGTAACCAAGTCCCTGTGTTAAAATCTGTTTGAATTAACTGTAGTAGATTGTCTTCCTGACCAGATCCTGGTACAAGTTAGGCAGACCCCTATTTTGTTATTTTAAGTCATACAATCACAAATACCCTTAAAGATAAATCTTGGTCTCCAACTATGTCTATTTCCTCTGACAAATTTTTAGAAAAGTGTACAGAACATTGTTTTTTTAATGGATATTGCCTATTCCTCTCCTAAATGACTGCACTTTGCACTTCTATCAATAGTATCTAAGTATGCTCCTATAAACTCACCAATTTGAAGTCAGAAAAATTGGGTCTAATTTTAATTTCTTTTCCTTCACCACTAGCAAGTTTGAATTTTGTGTTCTGCCTATCTCTATCATTCTGTTAGCCTTTATCTGCTCCTTCTTCAGGTATTGTCAAGCAGGGTCATGTCAATATCATCAGTGGGTATCACTAAGAACTTGTAAGAAGTTTATTTACCAAGTTTGTATTTTGCTTATTAAGGAAAGGGTTTTAAAAGATGGTAAGGAGAGGATAGAGGCAAGGGCTTTTTAGAGTTCATATAAGTAAGGGCTTTATATCTTGAATGTGAATCATATATACCTACAGAGTTTAGCCAGAGTCCCTGAGGGTTCTGCTTCATCTCAGCTAAACTGCTTAAAACAGCAGACTGCTGCACCAACCATGGTTTCAGCAATGGCTGAAATCCAGGAGCTCAAACACAGCCTAGGAAAGATCATCTAGCTTCCCATTCCATTGGCACTGTGTTTCTGGAGTGAGAAATATCTGGGGTCAAGGCAAAATGTTGGCCACACGCCTGTCAAGCACGTATAGTCAAAATCAAAATACTCAGCAATTACTCAGATGGGTTAGGAAATACTAATATGCTTGAAAGATGACTACACTCTTGAAAAGTCTCATGAATCACACGTGGAATATTTGAAAAATGTTAAAATTTATTAATAATAGTTAACATCACACAGTTAATCCAACTAGTTCTTTATTGTACATGACAACATCTTCGCTAGACTGAGTGCTCAAGGGTTTGAGATCATCTGCTATTGAGTACATCGCAGTCATAGATTGACAGTCAATACATTTACACAGGCAAAGCAGCGTCCGCAAGGAACTATCACCTAACTGTGGGAACACAATCATTCAAAATGCATTTTCCAGCGTTCCGTTTTAGAAGCCACACACACAGCTCTACCTTTTAAAAATGTGCAATTTCATAGATGGTGCCTAATTTTTCAAGTTTAAAAGTTAAAGTTCACTTCTGTTTCTTGGGCATCCCTTAGTGATACACAAATCTAGACACTGTTCTCACTACAAGTTTGATAAATGTGCAAAATTTGGGTGCTTCGAGTTTGTCTTGTTCCATTTTTGTTTTGATCCTTGTATCCTACTCAACATTGTTAAAAGGCCTTCCCCTCTTTATGATGAAGTATATGGGTTTAATAAAAATATTAAAATGATTTAATATTTTAGGGCAGAAGTGGGGTCACAGATTCAGGATTAACTACACTCTAAAAAGTAGGGTAAGGTCCCTTTCCCTCTTCACCCAAGCAGTTTGAAATAAATACTTCTTGTAAAAACAGCTTAGCCTAGAAGTCTGTGGACAATACCTATTATAGAACTACAAAACAAACCCAAGGTGAAATTTGCTAGAAGGGTACAAATCCACCAAACATGTTGTCCCTGAAGTTTTGTATGTTTGATTTTGGTTTGCTATCAACAATTAGACCATTTTGCAAAGATTTTTGGTGACTTCCTTTATCTTGTTAGAGAGGTTTAAAATACTACTAACTGCCCTAAGACTGAAGATTGCTAAGCAGTTTTATTTGAAATGATTCCTGTTTCCTTTGTTAACATCTCATGTAATATTGTGCCAGAAAAGTTTCTAGACTGAGCAATCAGTTGGTGTGGCTTCTTCAGTCCATAGTCCCAACCCCCTTCACGCTATCCCCAGACACCTTCCAAGTTTCTGAGTCTGCAGGGAAAGGAGGAGCTGCTTGACCGTTCGCTCACTTTAATGATGTTTTCCTTCTCTTCCTGCAGATGAATGAGGTATTTCTAGTAACCGATTAGTATGTCTTCATCTTCCATCCTTTAACTACATTGATCTATTGAGACCCTGTGTATTTATAGACATAACAATTAACATATAAATACATTACATACAAAGGATCATACAGTGTCAAGATGAAGGAGCAGATGTACTTCATGAACTAAATACATTTCAAATATAAATTAAAATGAAAATACAGTGTTTCCACTTCTGCAGGAAAAAATTTTAAAACAGACCAAAAAGTCTTCCCGCCCCCAAAGGTCCACTGCTTATTGATGACCTATCAACCTACTCCCAGGACTCTAGGCTTTGGTTTTGCTTGATCAGACTCAGGATGCTTTGATTCCAGGAACAGCATCCACTGGAACCCACCTGGCAAATGCTTAGAGATGAGGTTGAAGAGGGGCTGCCACATGGCTATCCGTGGACTTCCCTCCATTGCTGCCCCTCCCCACTGCCTATGGGAGAATCAGGCTCAAGTCAGTGGAGACCTCTCAGCTCTCTGAGAGGAGAAATAGCACCAACCTTCAAGCTGGGGGATGCTTTCCACCTAGAAATGTCACGGTCAGGCTTCAAAGTGAAGCAAACATATTTTTTATTATTGTCCCCATCCTGTAGGATTATACAGGGGCATGGAGTTTGGCCAGGGGGATTACTAAAGGTTAAATCTTTTTTTCGAGTTTTAAGAAAATCAGTGGTAACGGTTGTGAAAAGTGTGAACAAATCCTTACTTCAAATTGTATTTATCTCAGGAGGGCCAAGGCTTGGGTACCAAACTCTACAATGAGTAGACAGAGACAAAACCTAGTCCAGTGAGGTCCTCTCTGCCAAAGAAAAGCCAAGGGGTCTGTTTCTGACACAAGGGGAATAGCATCTTATAATTTAAAGCAGGAAAGAAGGGAAACCAGAGAAAGTCCTTCCCACTGCAGGGGCTCTACCGCTGCCCGGCCTCTCGGATGCGGCAGGCCACAGCAGTGATGAGAGCTGCCCCCTTCCCACTGCCATCTTCCGACTCCAGGAAGGATACATCACATTTTGGAGCCAAGTCCTTCACCGTCTCATGCATGACTTTGGCAAAGCTGAAAAAGTTGGGAGGAAGACAGAATAAAATATCTTGGTCACGTTAGATTTGTGTCCTAAAAGGTAGGGCCCTAAGAAGTGATGCTAGAAACCTAGGAATAATTGAGATGGAGAAGAGGATGATAGCTACCATGTATGAAACACTATGTACTGTTTTTCAGAAAACTGAGGTTTGGTGAGACTAGCAACATGCCCAAGTTCTATGTTACAGTGGGCAAGAGAAGCAAAGTGAGAGGCTAAGATTCAACTCTAGGACAAAAGCCTGAGATTATGGCCAGCTGTGTTCTTAAAAGAGCAGTCATTTATGCATGCCTTGCAGCAGTGCCTGTTCATCAGCTCTAGAGGGGAGGACCAAGTCCCATACATGTGATATTCCATTTTCCAGAGATGTGAACTCACAGCAGACTCACGTCTAACCCCAAATTTCATTAAAGGCCAAAGGAGCAGACTTAGGAAGGTGTTGCTGGGAGATGACAAGAATCAAAGATTCCTCCTGATATGGGACTAGAGAAAGAGACCATTTGTCATTATTCACCCACGAGAGCAGGGTCAGGTTGCTCCTCCCCATTGGCAGAGCTGAGAATAGAGGTCCTAACATCAAGCCCCAGTGCTGGTGGCTGGACTTCCGTCCCACTCCCAACCCTCACTTGGGACTGAGGTTCCTATTTTCACAATGACACTGAACATCAGTAAGAGAAATTTAGAACTCCTCAGGGTCCACTCTTTGCACTAACTGTAGACTCTGGGCAAGCGTCCCAACTCCTTGAAACAATCATGGTGACACGGGTGGCAATTCAATCACTGAGTCTCTCCATCCTACCTTCCGCTGAGCAAGGGGCACTGCTCTGTTCTTTTAAGTTTTAGTCGAAGAGCTTCTATGGGAAAGGGACTGAGGTATATCCTGATTTTAAAACAATCTGTTCAAAATATATGCAAGTGAGAGAAGAAAGGAGAAGAGAAATAGTGATGAGAGGACAAAAGGGGGAAGAGATGGACAAAGACAGACAAAAGAGTAAAAAGAGAAAGGAATTCAGTATTTCCATGCTAGAGATGAGGGTGGCAAACTGCTTCTGTAGAGGGCTAGATGATTGATGCTTTGAGCTTTGCGGGTCATATAGTCTGCTGTTAGTAGCCCAAAGCAGCCAAAGACAACACATAAACAAGTGGGCATGGCCGTGTTTCAATACAAGTTCATTTACAAAAACAGTTGTGGCTACAGTCTGCCAACTCCTACCCTAGACGACAGAAAAAAATGCTCCAGATTTCCCTCACACATTTACTAGAACATTGGCAGAAGCACTGTTTGAAATAGTCAAAATCTAGAAATAACCCAAATATTCAACATTAAGATAAATTATAGCTTAGACACTCAAAGGTTACAGCCCTGAAAATTAATGAACTATGATTGCAGACTTCAGTGTTGATGCATCTAAAAACCATACGTGCAGTGTGAGAAAAACCAGTCACGAAAGAAAAGATGCCATATGATTCCCCTTATGGTAAATTCAAAATTAAGTAAAACTGGGACTTCCCTGGTGGTCCCGTGGCTAAGACTGCGCTTCCAGTGCAGGGGGCTCAGGTTCGATTCTTGGTCCAGGAACTAAGATCCCATATGCTGCTCAGTGCAGCCAAAAAAAAAATAATAATAAGTAAAAAGAAACACTATAGATGCACACATAAACTATGGGAGAAAAAAAGTGATAAACTTAATCACCTCAGCACTTACTCATGGTGGGGAAAATGAAGGGTGCAACTGGGAGGAGCTCACAGGGGGCTTCCAAGCTGGATGGTAACACACAGACCTACACAGTTATTAATCGTTAAAACTATAATACATGCACTATATACGCTTTTTGCAATGTCTGATGATTTGCCATAAACTAAAGATTGAGAGAAAGGAAAGCAGGGAAAGAATGAAGAGATGTGGGGAGAAAGATGGGCAGGAAGAGTGGAGCTCAGGCACTCACTGAGGATGTAGCTTGTAGAGGGTCCCGTCCACACCCACTGTTACTTTGAGGGTGTCCAGCCCACGGTTTTCTCGTATCTTGTCCACTACAGCAGCCATGCCTGCGCCGCAGAGCTGGGCTGCCCGTCGAGCCACCACGGTGCACACCTCCTTGACGATGATGCTGTCGTCGCAGGTGCTCTCGAGCCCTAAGTGGTGTAGGATGGCGCGGACCTGCAGCAGAGCCAGGCAGTCACTGGGGCAAGAGGAGACAGCCAGTGGTCAGTGACGTACCAAGGGGGCCTGATGGCTTGCCACTCCAGGGCCTGGCTCCTTCATCCGAAGCAGTTCTGGGGGACCTGGACTTCCAAGGGCTGGGGGCAAAAGCTACCATCCATGAGAGGCGGTTCCATTTTTAAACTCAACTCAGAAACTAGCACTTATCACACTGCCCCACATGGACAGGAACACAAAGAAACAGCTCCCTGTGCTGCTTTATCTAGGCAAGGTGCGCACTGTGCTACAAAACTGATACTCAAAAGGAAGTTCACTGGCCATGATGCCACTTATTTGGAAATAGCAAAGACAGTGATGATGCTGATACATGACAGTTTTCAGTTGCAAAGCCCTTTCCTGTCCGGTCTCTCATTGTTCACAGGCCAGCAGGACAAGCCTCAACAGCCAACATTAGATGCCTCTTCTACTCCTCCTCCCCAACTCTGGGTGGTCTGAAATCGACCTGTGCTCTATTTATAGAAGAAGAAAATAGGCAGGTAAACTGGAACAGTATTCTGTTCACTGGTGCAGATAACTTAGGGCCCCCCTCATGCAGGCTGTCTAGTTTCCGTTTTTCAATATGCCTGAGAGTAATATTAATGACAGCATTAATTTTCAGAAGGCTCTGAAAACTCAGCATTCTAATTTAGAGCAGACTTCTCTTCTCCACCATTAGACTGGAGGAAGAAGGCCTAGCTTTAATGAGCCACCACAGGATGCCACTTAATCCTAGTTGCCTTATTACTGCAGCCAGCGGTTAGAAGATCCTTCTTGCCAAGCACAGGGGCTTTAGTGAGTTATCTTCCGCCGTGCATTCCCATTTACCTTCTGTGAGCAGCTATCTTTCTTTCTACCTTTGAAATTGGTCTAGAACCAGCAATACTGCTTTGCACAGGTTCATCCAGCTTAGCATGCTTTTTCACGAGAATATATATTTTCCCTTAAAATGCCAACTGTTCATAAAGTACTTTAAAACAACACTATATAGAGACAAACAGGTTAGCTACTAAACTGACCTATATGTAAGCCACACCCTGGTCGTACCTGAACTGTGAAAATCCCAGCTTGTCTGTCCATGAAAAGGACACACGGCCCATCCTACTCCAGGCCCTAAATTCTCACCTCTCAATCTGAGACAGGAACTTGGTTTCAAAGATTCCCCTTGTCTTGAGCCGCTCTGAGATGCGGCCACGGAAAAGCAGCCCACGCTTGGTGAAATCGATGAGGATGTTCCGAACAATCTCGCCCAAGTACATACCGCTGATCATTTTCTCAAACCTGCAATGCAGGTAATGTTCATGGAGGTTAAAAAAGAAGTGTAGGATGTGCTGAGACAGACCAGCCTTCACTACATTAGAAGGTAGAGAGCATACAGCTTCCCATTGGTGGAACAGGAAATGCTATTTGACTCACTTAGGCAGGATTCCTGGCATCCACACATACTGACTCATAGCATTCAGTAAAATGTGTCCTGAGGCCCAAGGGATTCCCTGAATTGACTCCATTTAAATGGGTTCATTTTCCTTCCAAGGCTTATTCCTGACTTCTCAAGAAGGAACTCACACCAGACCCCACCCCACTTCCAGAAGAGTAGGATGCTGAATCTTAATCCCTGATGTTGCTGAGAACTTAACATGTTTTCCCTTCAACCTAATCATTTATTGCTTAAATAACTAGTGCCAGCTGAGAACTAAACTGGCCAAGAGAACTAAACATGACAACTCAATAGCTTGAGGGTCTTCTGGCTCTGCCTAGTGCCTTTAAAAATATCAGCATTCTAGAGTTCTACCAAGACTCCATCATCGTTTAATCTTGTCTTACTCCAGCCTGTTTTCTTTCCTTAATGTTGTCTGGCTGGTTCCTGGAGGCACTTTAATCTGTGGCCTCTACTATAGACAAATGTTTGCAGAGGATATTCTGCAGAAGTACAGTCCCTGGTTAATCCAGTTAGGAAAACTACATTCAACCTCTTCCTAATGGGACCCCACCACACCAAAGGCTTGGTGATGCTGGAGCTGCCCCCCTGTTCAGTATGACGATAGAGGATGCTATAGACTGGATGGATGGAGAAAGGCTTGCTCCTATTCGCTTTCTGGTCCTACCTGCCTCGCCCCAGCAATGCTTCTTCACTCTGATGGCAACAGGTGGTTCAACTGTCTGTTTTTCCTCAAGTCCCACACCTAGGTTTTAACACTTTCTCTCACCTGCCCAGTCCTCACAGTAGGAGCTGCTTCCTACATGTATACTAACTTTTGTGGTACTCAGCAACCCTCTTTGATCTTTTCATCCCTCTAAAACCTTGATCAACTCCAATTCTCCTTGCAACATAACTGTTGTGATTTTGTTTTCCCAACTGGACTTCAAGACCATCACAGTTCAACAGGGCAAAAAGGACTTAACCCAGAACTTCCCAGATGTATCTGACAAGAAGCCCTTTCCACAGAAACCTCTTCTGTTAACATCTCAAGAGAATGAGCATCCTGGGATTTGCTGTTGTGGGTGACTCATCACTGTTCAGTTCTGAGATAAACATACCAGAGCCCACATGCAGCTGGGCACCTACCTCTGTCTGCCAGGGTTAAGGGAAAGTTCATCCACAGCTGCATCAAATTCTGTGCGCAAGTCATCGAGGCATCCATTGTCCCCGAAGGCGCCCCACTCCATGTTGACACACATCCGCCCCTCTTCCCCTTCCACCAGCTCAACATTCCGCATCTCCTCCATGTAGCAGGCATTGCTGCCTGTGCCTGCCAATCAAGAGAGGTCAGTCAGGGCCTCCCTTGGCACCATCCCTCCCACCAACCCTAGGCTATGTGAACTCGCAGGGGAAAGACAGCCCAAGTCCTCACCAACAATGAGGCCGACTTCACAGTGAGGGTCTTCATAGCCACAGGTCATCATAGTCCCAACTGTATCGTTCACCACGGCAACCACGTCCAGGTCAAACTCCTGAGAACAGCAGACCCCAATCCCCAAATGAGCCACAATATTCTCCCTCAGACACTTGCAGGGGAGATTTAGATGTGTATAAAACTTATTGGTGGCTCAGAGGTTAAAGCGCCTGCCTGCAATGCAGGAGACCTGGGTTCGATCCCTGGGTTGGGAAGATCCCCTGGAGAAGGAAATGGCAACCCACTCCAGTATCTTGCCTGGAGAATCCCATGGACAGAGGAGCCTGGTGGGCCACAGTCCAAGGAGTTGCAAAGAGTTGGACACGACTGAGCGACTGAACTGAACTGGACTGAACTGAAAGCTTATATAGCAGGGCTTATTTGCTCTGCTGAAATGTCACCTCCTCAGAGACCTTCCCTGGTTATACTATTTAAAAGAATGCGCTTCCCCAGCCCCACTCACTCTGTTCTCACCCAACTTCATTTCCTTCATAGCCCAAACGCACCTGACGTTAGCTCACGGTTGTTTTTAGAACAAGAGCTTGTGGCCATTCCTGAATCCCCAGTTGCCCAGAGGAGGGCTTGACAGACCATGGACGCTCGCAAACTGCCAAAGGACTAGAATAATCGTCCCTGTGACCAGCACATCTGCACCTAGCAGTTCCCCCGCTCCTGTACAGAGACCCCCTCCGGCCTCGTGCTATGCCTCCCCTACCTCTCGCCGGTGGATGGCTTCCTTCAGCAGCATAACTACGTCCTCACCCTCGCAGCCAGACGCCTTGAAGCCTTTAGTCCACTTCAGGAGGATGCTCTAGAAATCACACACAGGCAGGGAGGGGGATATCAGAGAAGGACTCGGCTCGTTCTCCAGTTGTCAACCTCACAGGTTATCAGAGGCCCTTTGAAAACCGATCATCTCACCCACAGGTTATTCTAAACCTGTCTCACCTACTGGAAGGGCCTACTGTGCACCAGGCACTGGGCTAAGCACAGCACATGTGGTACACCATTTAACCCTCACAGCAACTGTGTGAAATGTCTGTCATTATCGTGCCCATTTTACAGGTAACTCTGGCCCTGGAGTAAACTGCCCAAGGCTTGCAGCTTGGAATAGAGGAGGCCCTCACCCACAGGCTCGCCAGCTCCAATGCATGGGCTCATAAGCACCACACAACTGCCCCTGCCAAGGAACTAGGCTCTATACGCTCGTTGCCTTCACCAGGAAAAACAGTTTGCTCTGAACATCACATAGAGGGGTCGGTTTGTGTCTCTGAATTTTCAGACTCCACTACAAAGTGAACGAGTACCCTCTTCTGAGTTATACAGGGCCTTTCAGGAGCAGATATATGATGGCTCTGAATACGGGGGCCTGTTTCATATACTGCTCCCTGGCTCCCTCTGTGCTGCTTCAGTCCATCAGGGAATAGGCATCCAGGACCCCCACACTACTCTTGAGATGCTGGAACCCAAAAAAGGGCCACGTGCTCACTATCTACCCACTGGCATGGTTTCTCCAGGACTTGCTTGGTTTCTCATGGCCCAGGATTTTAATATCATGAGTCCCACTGTGTTCGGATCCCAGGAAACTCAGAAAAACAAAGTTCAATCTCAGTAGTGACCTAGTTTACACACTTATATCCAAACCACTCTGATTTTCTTGTTTACAAATTAGCTTGACACCTCTGATGAAATTTTGTATTTGGCACTTTCAAGCATTTGGAATGTTGAAATAACATTACTGCAAGTGGTCCTTAGATAATATGGCATGCAGAGGTCCCAATAGCTGGGGAGAGCTGCCCGTGGCCACCAGCTAAGCCAGGCAGCTTGAGGCCTCTGGGCTTCAGAACCTGCTGATTTCCCCATCAACAGACTGATCTCAGCAGAGCAGAACCCAGCTTACAGACAGAACAACAGACAGAACCCAGCTTCTGTTTCTCTTGTTCTTAGCTTTCACAATTCTAGACTGAATACCTGATGCTTACAGAAGCTTAGAACATATGGCATAAATGCAATACAATGACCTGGAGTTTTGCAATTCAGGCACAAAAAGAAACAGTTGACATGTCTTAGGGGCCACCAGATAAATATATAAGCATATATATGTCTATAAGCATATATATATATATACATGCTATACTTGAAAAATATACCTGAAAAGTATGTTAAAAATATTTCAGTAGAAGAAGTATACTTGAAAAGTCTGTTAAAAATATTTCAGTAGAAGTATACTTGAAAAGTCTGTTAAAAATATTTCAGTAGAAGAAGTCTAGAAGCATATAAACTGGAAATTTTTTTAATCTTCCTATTAATCACATTTTGTACATTTCTGTATTATAGAGTTTATACTTTTCTTAAAAATATTTTTCTGGTCTTACCACCAGTGTTTTCCCAAATCATTGAGATTCCTTCCAAAAAACTAGTTGCTAATATGAGGCAGTGAATGACTCATGACTTAACTATTTCCCAACTGTTGAATAACTTAGTTTGTTTCTAATGACTATTATAATAAGCAATGTTTCATTAAATATCACATAAATACTTATATACATGTTTGATAAGTACTTTTGGTAAACTGATGCCAATGAGAAGGCTCTGAAAACCAATGGATTAATATGAAAAAAAAATAGTATGTTGAGACAAAGAAGCTGGGAAAACTAAAAGCAATCCTAGACTAACACTGGACAATACTGGATTCGGCAGGGTTTTTAGGACTTCCTAACACCTGACCTGTGCCAGCAGTGCACGTGATAAATTTAATTCGCAGAGGGCCCAACTAGGAGGCATTTACAAAACTGAACTGAGTGACATAAGAGCTGCTACAAGAGCACCAGATCTTTATCCCCTGCTTCATTCACCCAAGGCAAGCTGACAGGGAATAAAAAGCAAAGGTGATACTACGGAAATATCGCGACATCCGAACAGGAGATGGAGTGAAATGAGGCCCAAAACAGGGGCCTCAGGAGCAGCTGGGCATAACTGACAGCGTGGACCCACATGTCAAGAAACTAGAATGAAATCACGGCTTAGCCACTCGCAGGCTACATGACCTGCAAGATACTTGGCCTCTCTGTAGACCTTTTTTCCTTTCTGCAAAATGGGCACACAAACACCTACCTTATATGGTTGCTGTGAGGGTTAAATGAGGAAACCTAGCAGAGTACCTTGTACAAAACACTTTTTAAAAATGTCAGTTGTTGATATGATTAGCATCGTCATCATCATCCCAAAGATTGTTACCTACTTGACTCTCACCAGCTCTGTCTTGCTCATTCCCATCAGCAAGCCCTTCCCCACGACTGATCACTAATGGCCTTCTTTTCTTCCTCTTGGGTCAGCTTTCTCCCTTGCTCAAAACTCTGGCTGGTTCAGAGTTAGTAAAGCCCACGGGAGAGCCCTCCAGGAAAGCACTGTTACCTCGTCCAGGCTGTTCTGCTGGCAGGGGAAGGAGAACGTGAAACCTAGAGGCAGGGACACACCCTTCATGCCCATGTACTCCAGGAAGTCCGCAATGCACTGCACGATGTGGTCAAAGAGCTGTAAGGAGAAGTTGGGCTCTGAGCGGGGTGGTCGGTGGACCAGGGCAGGCTGCACCCCGCAGGGCCTGAACACCGGCTCTGGGCCTCTACCCAAGAGAAAAGCCAGCTCAGACACATACTTAAGTAAAGGCCAGCCAGAGCCTTAGCCCACCTACTCCTCCCCAGGACCACGGGTGAAAGCAGAGAAAGCACTGTCCTCCCAGGTGAGAAGGGGTTGTCTCCTGGAGTCCCCTCCCAGAGGTGCCCCATCTTACCTCGTCCCCTGTGCCATGCATGACCTCCTGCGGGATAGAGTAGATCTTGTTGTGCATCTCCACCCCGCGTCGCTTCCCGTTCCGCACACGCACCAGCAGGACCCGGAAATTGGTACCCCCAAGGTCCAAGGCCAGGAAGTCTCCTTTCTCTGGAAAATAAGCCCAGGAAGATAATTCACTGGGGCTAAAGAGAGTGACAGTCACCTTCCCCTAATGGGGAGCTCTCCCAGGAGGCCCTGGACAACCTCAGCATAATAGATGGTGGTTTAGTCACTAAGTTGTGTCCGATTCTTGCCACCCCATGGACTGTAGCCCGCCAGGCTCCTCTGTCCATGAGATTTCCCAGGCAGGAATACTGGAGTGGGTTGCCATTTCCTTCTCCATGATAGACAGTAAGCTCCACCTAATGATAAAGAAAATAAGAACCCTGGGTTTAGAGACTTCCTGGCTCCTTTGTGGTTCTCAAATGAATTCAAGTTGCAGGATCCCAGGAATCACAATGAGCTCCAGAACATAGGAAAGAAATGGTGATATGGTACACTCCAAAATATCCAAACACGCCACCTGTACAAAATCAAAGGCCACCTTACACAAGGTTCCAGAATAGAGAAGAGAGAAGGAACAACAGTCCAACTCTTTAAAGAAAACTGAAGGGAAATCTTTCTAAATGAGAAAACCGTCCTTTGTAGGACAGTCACAATGCACTGCATGCCTCAGTCAGTTTCCATGCAACCCTCAGGCAGCTGCAAGAGGGAGGCACTGCATTCCCCTCTATAGAGGAGCGAGACCTGGCTGAACCAGGGTGCAGCAATACAGCCTGTCCCGTACCACAAAGCAGCCATAAACAGTATGTAAGCAAATGGGCATGGTTGTGTGCTAATAAAACTTTATTTGTAAAAATAGGCATGTAAAAATAGACCATGGATTTTCGTTTGCCAACCCCTGACCTTATATGAGCTAACCCTGGAACCAAAATTCCTATATTTGAATCCAGCTCTACCATCTTCTAGTTGGGCAGGTTTAATTTCCCTGTGCCTAGGTTTTGTGTAAAACATAATAGCTTATTAACAAACAAAATTAACTACTAGTGTCTGTTAACAGTTGAAGATTAAATGAATTAATGTGTGTGGAATGTGTAGAGAAGTGTTTGACACATAGTAAGCAAGTATTTACTATGATCACTGTTCAGTTTTAGCAAGAGTGCCTTGGTTGAGCTCACTGAACACCAGAATTTCCCAGTACTACAGCTGAAGAAACACATTCGACAATCTGACCTGAACACCTAATGCTAAGGCTAAGGGAGTCCTCTTGGAGTGACTGAGCCCTGCGGTGAGCTAGGTGGCAGCCCTGCTGCATACCTGTGCCATCAGGGGTGGCACACACATAGGTGGGCAGCATCTTGACAGGAGCAACGGCGTGAGTCTCCTTGCTCAGACCTCGCTCCATTTCTATCTTCATCCTCTTCTTGACCTCCAGCAGCTGCTCACGGCTCAGCTTCAGAGACTCCAGGGTCTTTTGGCGGGCTCGGTGCTGATCAGCCAGCCGATAGGCCACTGCCGTCACCATGGCTGCCCCCTTGCCACTGCCATCCTCAGAGCGGAGGAAGCGGACGTCACAGTCAGGCACCAGGCGCCGCACAGTCTTGTGAAGACGCTTGGCAAACCTGCAGTCAGAGACGGGGTAAGAGTTGGGTGCCCACAGGCAGGGTCAGCGGTACAAATGTTTGGCACAGTAGCTCACCACTTCAGCCCAAATGACACCCTTAACACTCTCTCCCTACTCTTTCCCAGGTTAGGGGTCACTGTATAAAATCTCAAAATATTTAAATGTAACCACCCTGTGAAAAGAAAAGGACCCTTCTGGGAAGCCACCATCTCCTGCAGACACTCACAGAAGACCCCCTTCTCAGAGGCCCCAGCTCCTCTGCCCAACTTATCAGCTTCATCAGTCACTGATGAAACTATTCATGTTTCATCAATTCAGCAGATGCTGCCTAGGAAAGACCCCAAAACAGAAACGTCAAAATGCTCTTCTAGACTTTGGCCTCCCTTTGGCTGCTTTCTGCCAAGAAGCCCAGAGATGTCTGAACAGCTAAGGATTTGTGTGGTAGCTGCTTGGCGCCACGGTCTCCGAGGCCTTAGTACTCCAGGTGTGGTCCATGGGCTGGCAGCATCACTGGGTGCTATTAGAGGCACAGGGTCTCAGGCTGAACCCAGACCTTCTGAACCAGAATCTACCTCTTAACTAGATCCTCTAGTAATCTGTGTGCATTTTAAAGTTTCTGAAGCACTAGAGCCGGAGCCTAGGGCATGGAAGGGCTGAGACCCTCCACATTCCCCTTCAGTTAATGCAGGGCCATTGACCGGGCATTCTTATTAGGTGAAAATGATGAGCTAAGTGGGTACCATAGAAAAAAATATCTTTCAAGTTAAAGGATCAAAACATAGAGAGCAGGGCAGGATTAATTCAATACTTAGGTGAGCCAGAGAAGCTGGAACTAAGAAAGCACAAAAAAGGAGCCCCCAGAAGCCAGGAGAGCTCCGAGGAAAGCCTCCACCCATGCCAAGGACAACACACTTCCAGCTCCCACTTGCCCAGCCGGGAGCTTTCATTCCACAAAGAACCTGGACGCCATGGCCCATCTCCACCACTCCCACAGTGTGACGCAGAGTTCCTGCAGAGTCAGGCCTCTGAGGGCCCCTGTGCTGACTCACTGGGGGTGCTTCTTGTAGACCGAGCCGTCGACCCCGACAGTGGAGCGCAGCCGGTCCACGCCTTTGTTCTCCTTGATGCGCCACAGCACGGCCGCCAGCGTAGCTGCACACAGGCTGGCCGAGCGTGTAGACACGATCTGGCAGACCCGATGAGTGGCCACACAGTCCTCATGTGTTGGGTCCAGGCCCAGCCGCACCAGGATCTCACGGGCCTTCCGGATGCCATCCTTCTCCCTGGGGAACAGAAACAGCGTGTGAGCAGGCATCTACCTACCGTGGCCGGTGGGAGGGAAGATGTGTGCCCACAAAGAAAGCCCTCAGCCCCAGCAAATGCCATGTCCCGGGGAAGGCAGACACCTGCCTCACTGCTCTGCCCATCTATGGAAAAAGGAGGTGAAGAAAGCACAAGCAGAGGTCTTCTTTCCGCCCCACTGCCACCCGTAACACACACACAGTACTTCCGGTGCCCCTGTTTCCCCAGTGAGAACCACCAAGTTTCCTTATGCACACACTATGGGAGGACAAGGCCCTGTTCCTGGGGCTTTACACACCAAGCTGTGTGTGTATCAGTTTGCTTGTCTCAGGATAGTGGGAATGCTGTCCCTGCCACCAACTGTCTCCGACCACGGGAACCCAGATGTGGATCCCACCCTATTTCCTCTCTATCAAGCAGTCAGTCTGTTGCACTTCACAATGGAGTTGGCAGTGCTTCAACTTGCATCGAAAGATGTTGGTCAAGGGTTGATGCTTTGAGATTAGCCCTCTTTTCGGGGGGAATTAAGTGTCCACAAATATCGAGCACTGTCATTTCCTCCAAGTTTAAAAGGAGGTACAGTTCATTCAAGTATCCCACTAAAAACAAAGTCATTTGGACTGTCTCACTGCTCCTGTTAGCACCCAAATCATCTCCTCTCCACCATCTGGTGCCTGAAACAAGGCCTCCTCAAGTGACAAGTGGAAGTCTCAAGAAAAGCAAAGCAGGGCTTCCCTGGTGGCTCAGTGGTAAAGAATCCACCTGCCAATGCAGGAGACACAGGTTCAATCCCTGGTCTGGGTAGATTCCACATGCCACAGAGGCTCTAAGCCCGTGTGCCACTACTACTGAACCTGGGCTCTAGAGCCCAGGAACCGCAACTACTTTGCCCACATGCTACTGAAGCCAGTGAGTCCACGCTCCACAACAAGAGAAGCTACCACAATGAAAAGCCCATGCACAGCAATGGAAAGCCACCCCTACTCATTGAAACTAGAGGAAAGTCTGCACAGCAATGAAGATACCGCACAGTCAAATAAATAAAGCTGCGGTTTAAAAAAAAAAAAAAAAATAGGAAACCAAGTCCAACTTTTTGGATATCATTGATTGAAAAACAAAAATCAAGCCATGCTCACTCCCACTATTATACAGAGTGAAGTAAGCCAGAAAGAAAAACACCAATACAGTATACTAACACATATATATGGAATTTAGAAAGATGGTAATGAGGATCCTATATGCAAGACAGTAAAAGAGATACAGATGTGTAGAGTGGATTTTTGGACTCTGAGGGAGAGGGAGAGGTAGAGGGTGGGATGATTTGCGAGAATAGCATTGAAATATGTATACTATCATGTAAGAAATGAATCGCCAGTCTGTGTTCGATGCAGGATGCAGGATGCTTGGGGCTGGTGTATGGGGATGATCCGGAGGGATGATGTGGTGTGGGAGGTGGTGGGGGGGTTCATGTTTGGGAGTTCAAATAAAAATTTAAAATTAAAAAAAAAATGAAGTAAAGGGCCAGGCCAGCATCTTGTCACATGTCACTGGTGGAGCAGGCAACTGAGATCTGAGTGAACAAACCACTCACTCAGTTAAAAGATGCCAAAGCCTGACTGAATGCCAAGCGTCATGCTCCCACTACCTAAGACAGTCCCCTCTCGAGAAGCAAGACACATCCTTCCTCTAAAAGAAGAGACGGGGGACACAGACCCTAGAGACCAGACAGCAAAACTGGTGGTTCACTGGCCCACCTGGCCCACAGCGGATCTTCTCTGGCCTGTAGAGAGCCTGGTGTGTTGGCTGGTTACTCAGTTGCACATTTAAATATCGAGAAAATGTACACTATCATCCAGAATGGAAATATTGAAATTTTGACAACACAGAGCCCCAGTTCACACCTTCCAAGAATCAGCTCTGGCTGTGAGGGGAGGAACATAGGGTCTGGCGGTCACTCAAGTAGCCACATTCCTCACCTATGGACTCATGAGACACACACTGAGCCTGGGTCTTCGTTGCTCACTGTGTCCCCAAACCCATCATTCTGCATTCAGGACACCCTGCACCATTTGGGTTCAGATGACTGCAAAAAAACTGGAGATTCCTGGTCCAGGGCAGTTCACTGGGAAAGGAGACAGGAAGGAGCTGAGTTAAGCCATCTCACTAGGAAATGATTGCACCTATTCAAGTGCCAGAAAATAAACCCAGGAATGCATGTCCCTGCCCCTGTTGTGGCAGTAAGGTGGCTCTTGGTTGGTAATAGTTTGCTGATTTCTGAAAAACTCTGCCTTAAAAAAATAATAATAACATTTTCTCTCCCCTCATGGATTAGTGGTCCCCACTGCACACAGCCAAAGATGTTTCTGAAGGAAACCGAGGATCCAGCTGGCAAAACCCTGCTTTAGCATGATTTCAAATCGTCAAATCTCAGAGTCGACATAATGCCACGCTTCTGTTGAAATTACAGGTCAATTAGGACTACGTGGGGTGTGAGTAAGCACTCTGTACACAGCCTGTNCACACAGCCAAAGATGTTTCTGAAGGAAACCGAGGATCCAGCTGGCAAAACCCTGCTTTAGCATGATTTCAAATCGTCAAATCTCAGAGTCGACATAATGCCACGCTTCTGTTGAAATTACAGGTCAATTAGGACTACGTGGGGTGTGAGTAAGCACTCTGTACACAGCCTGTATTTCTTGTTATCAAAGGGCAACAAGAAAGCTTATCCAGAAGTAGATTGGGGCAGTTTCAGGGAAATCAAATTTATGCAAGGAATTTAAACACTGACACTTGTTCTGTTGAAGACAAAAGGTTTGTCCGTAACTCATTAGATCTTTAAGACCATAGCCACATGTGAGCACATCCGCGCATGCACACACACACACACATGCGCGCACGCACACACACACACACACACACACACATAGAGCTATATATGTGAGTCAGCCTTGAGAGGAAGCAGCCCCCTCCTCTACTGTTCTGTTGTCTCCTTGCAGCCTGAAGGTAGAAATAATGAGCCTGCAGAAGGGAGTGACAGATTTTATCCTCGAGACACTGACCCGAATGACTCCATTAGCATCGTTTCAAGGAAAAGTCACCCTCCCTGGATGGGGAGTTGGAGGGTGGGGGTGCTGTGGGGAGACAGGAGGCATCGAGATGTTCAGCTTCCATTTGGAACCAGACCCTCCCTGAGCACGAAGGACATGTATGCCCTGACCCCTGCCTCCCACAAAAGCCAGCCCTTGTCATTGCTGTGCTCCTTGTCTGCAAGGAGCACAAGAGCTTCTCCAGCCAAAAAGCACCTTCCCGCTCCCGACTCTCACCAGAAGCCACCACCCTGTTCAGCCCACATCAGCGAAGGCCAGGCCGCCCACTGTGATGGACCCCTCAGCCCATCCTTGTGGTTTATCGTTCACGTGATTTCCCTTCTGGGATCCTTTTCTTGAGGATGATCAAAGCCACATGTCCTCCCCAGAGATCTGACTTCCCAGAGAAAACCATCCTTTCCAGTTCCGGATGAGGGAAGGGAAGAGAGCGGAAGTGGGGAGGGGCATGCTTGAGGGGAAGGTGGGGTTATCACACACACATACACACACAGCGTCACTCCAGGCAAAAACATCTCCTTTAACAATGTAAAAAGAAAAGTGAAAGTGAGGTCGCTCAGTCGTGTCCAACTCTTTGCGACCCCATGGACTAGTAGCCTACCAGGCTCCTCCCTCCATGGNAGTGGGGAGGGGCATGCTTGAGGGGAAGGTGGGGTTATCACACACACATACACACACAGCGTCACTCCAGGCAAAAACATCTCCTTTAACAATGTAAAAAGAAAAGTGAAAGTGAGGTCGCTCAGTCGTGTCCAACTCTTTGCGACCCCATGGACTAGTAGCCTACCAGGCTCCTCCCTCCATGGGATTCTCCAGGCAAGAGTACAGAGTGGGTTGCCATGAAGACCTACTAAATCTGCGATGAGATCATTGGACTTGCACATTTTGAGCACCAGATATTTTTTAATCCAGAAGTTCTGCCAATGGATAAGTTTGCGTTTAAAAGTATCCAAATAATAAATGCTGGAGAGGGTGTGAAGAAAAAGGAATCCTTTTGCACTGCTGGCAGGATACAGCCACCATGGAGAACAGTATGGAGGTTCCTTAAGATACTAAACACAGAACTGCCATATGACAGAGCCATCACACCACTGGGCATACACCCAGGGAAAACCCTAATTCCAAAACATACATGCAACCCAATATTAATTACAGTACTATTCACAATAGCTAGCACATGGCAACCTAAACGTCCATCAACAGAGGAATGACAAAGAAGATATGGTATATATATGCAAGAGAATATTACTTAACCATAAAAAATGAAATTGGGTCAGTGGACTTAGAGTCTGTCATACAGAATGAAGTAAGTCAGAAAGAGAAAAATGTCATGCATTGACGCATATATGTGGAAGCTAGAAAAATGGTACAAATAAACTTATTTGCAAAGCAGAAATAGAGTTACAGATGTAGAGAACAAACTTATGGTTATCAAGGGAGGAGTGGGGTGGGAGGAATTGGGGTATTGGGATTGACATATATATATATATACTAGTGGTACTATTATAAATGAGATAACTACTGAGAACCTATTGTATAGCGCAGGGAAATTTACAGAGTGCTCCGACCTAATTGGGAAGGAAATACAAAAAAGAGGGGATTCAGGCATAAATATAGCTGATTCACCTTGCTGTACAGCAGAAGCCAATGCCAGAGAAGGCAATGGCAACCCACTCCAGTGTTCTTGCCTGGAAAATCCCATGGATGGAGGAGCCTGGTAGGCTGCCATCCACGGGGTCGCACAGAGTTGGACACGACTGAAGCAATTTAGCAGCAGCCAATAAAACACTGTCAATCAACTATACTTCAATGAAAATGAATTTAAGAAATAAGTTTGGGGTGCCACATGCCATGATTCCAGAATCTGACCACTTACTCGTTGTGGGACCTTGTGCATGTTTATGCAGCTTGGTTGACTACTTCTGGTGGACTTGGTTTCTTTATCACCAAAATTAAGATATTAGTTCCTCCTTTGCAAAACTGTCTTATAAACTAAATGCAAAATGCAGTTGTGCACCTCGAATAGTGTTTGGTACATACAAGAAGTTCAATAAATGTGGCTTAATCATAACCACAGAAATACCAATAATATTTAAGTCTTGTGAATGCAGATGCAGAGGTAGCGCTAACCAGGTGAGGATTACAGATGAAGTCCGTCCTGCCTTCCAACCATGTTGCCAAAGCAAAGTTTTCTTAGACTATGTTCCTTCCCAAGGACACTTGGGGGAAGCCCCCCCACTGCTAGACCAGGCTTTATTCATGACTGAACGTGAGCTTGAGGTGCCTGAGTCAGAGTTCTGTGAGGGGCTGGCTAGGAAGCAGATCTTAGGTAGCTCGCCAAGTAGTCAAGCCAGCCCCTCATTCAGGGGAGAGTCTCGGTATGTTAGAACTTGCTGGAAACCACAAAGTAAAAATAGCACCTCTTCCTGGATGGTTAGAATTTAAAATGTCATCTTAAAATTACAACAAATATGGATATAAATAAAGTAAAAGTTGGGGGGAGGGTAAGATTTTTAACTTAAAATATATAACTTCAAGAGAAATTCAGGAGGCTGGTATTTCAGGGTCTTAGATTGGGAGCAGGGATTAGGCAGTCTCTCTGCTTTGCCTAAAGCTCAAGACAACAGCAAGAGCGGGTGGTATTATTGCCATTTCATTGGTGAGGAATCAGGCACAAGTAATCTGCAGTGACAGGAGACAGATTGGTGATTTCGTAGGTCCAGGATCAGAGGAACTGACCACAAAAGGGCATGAAGGAACATTCTGGGGTGACAAATCTTCTACCTTGACAGCAGTGATGGTTACATGTACCTGCACACATTTGTCCAAAAAACAAACTCTACAATTTAAATAGGTCTAGTTTACTGTGTGGATAGCAAATTAGAATTGATTTTTTTTTTTTTTTTAAGCCTTCAGTTTTTAATTGAGAAGGCTGCTGACTCTGAATCCAATTGCAGGGAAAAAAAATAGACCCCACTATACAGTAGAAGAACATTACGGGGATGAGAGGAATACAGATAAAATGGTGGGTAGGTGGCACCAGTGCTGAGCCATAATTAGCGACTTAGATATTCAAGGAAAGTACAAAGGAACTTTACATCTAGGGTAAGAGAGACTAGCAGGTAAGAGAAAGAAATTGTCAGGTGCTGNTAGCCTATACCACACATGCTGAAAAAGCTAATGTATTTTGGTAATCTACCTTTTGGGGGGAAAAATTAACAATCATTTCAGCTAAGGCAAAAACAGAACTCTAGAAGACATATTTGCCTTTCAAAAATACAAGGTCATGTAGGTGGGATTTTTCTGTGTGTCTAATGTCAAAAAGTTACTAAAGGGAATATATGTATTGGTTTTCCAGAGACACTTGGACCAATATAAGATATTTGATTTCTCAAAAATAATATGAATTTTATCTGAAGGTAAAATTTTTGTAGAATTCTGTGTCCTTGCTAGAACCTACAACTTAACATTTTATTGCATTGGAAATACTAAGGCACAAGGTTTAATTACCTGACTGTACACAGGGAATAAGATATCTTAAATTTTTTGTTGTTGAAGTATAGTTGAATTACAATGTTGTATTAATTATTGCTGTTGTTGTTCTGTCTTCAGGTCGTGTCCAACGTTTTGTGACCCCATGGACTGCAGCACGCCAGGCCTCCCTGTCCCTCACTATGTCCCAAAGTTTGCCCAAGTTCATATTCATTGCCTTGGTGATGCCATCCAGCTATCTCATCCGCTGATGCCTTCTCCTTCTGCCCTCAATCCTTCTCAGCATCAGGAACTTTTCCAGTGAGTCATCTGTTCACATCAGATGACCAAAATACTGGAGCTTCAGCTTCAGCCTCAGTCCTTCCAGTGAATATTCAGAGTTGGTTTCCCTTAAGATTGACTGGTTTGGCCTTCTGGTATAGCCAATTATTGCTGTAGAGCCAAGCAATAAGTCACACATATATACACATTCTATTTTATATTCTTTTCCATTATGGTTTATCACAGGATATTGAATATAACTACCTGTGCTATACAGTAGACCCTTGTTGTTTTAAAATACCTTTCTTCAAAGTAAATATGCCCTTGTCCTGTTACAAGAGAAAGTAAAAAAGTAACTTAACTAAAGAAAGTTAAGAAGAAAAACAGCCAATGGACAAGATGTCTCACAGAACAGATCTCAAAATATCCTAGTATCAGGTAGTCTGAGAAAAAAAGATTTGCTCTTAAAAATAAGTGGGAAAATGCTGACTCAGTTATACCAAAAATAGTAATAACCGCTAACATGTATTGAACACTAGGTATTAATCTCTTGTCACCCTTATAGCAACTCCAAGAGGTCACAGTTACAGCCCCTCTCCCTTTTACTATCATATAGAACTTGTTTTTCTTTACTGGGAATAGATTACCGTATCTACAGAAAAAACATTTTAAGGGGATATCAGAGTAAGAAAATACAACACAAACACATACATTCTCAAAGGGTTTCTTTGCAGCTCTAATGAGGTATAACATACACACCAAATAAGTCAGGCACTATAACTCTACAATTCAAAGAGCATGTCATAATTGTATGTTTATACCACCATCTCCACAGACAAATACCAGAATATTTCCATTGCCCTGAAAGGTTCCCTTATGTGCATCTAGTCTGCAGTCAATCCCCATTACTACCCCAAAGCCCCAAGCCACCTCTGATCTGAGAATTTCATAGAAAGGGGGTCATACACTATGTGTCTTTTGCACTTGCCTTCTTTCGCATAGTGTAGGATTTTTGAGGTCCATGTTTTAGCGTCTATTAGTAGCTCTTTTTATTACAGAATAGTAGTCCCTTGTATGGTTACACTACAATTGATGGACATCTGGCTTGCCACTGGTTTTATGCCATTATAACTAAGGCTGCTATGACCACTTGTGAATATGTCTTTGTGTGTATCTATAACATCAATTATCTCCTGGGTAGAAACCTAGGCGAACTGGTCATTCATAAGATAAGTCTGGGTTTAACTTTGTAGGAAACTGCTGCCAATCTATTTTCCAAAGTGGCTGCACCATTTTACATATTCACCTTTCCACCAGCAGCGAATAAAATACCATTTTCCTGGAAGAAAGTGAAATCGCTCAGTCGTGTCCAACTCTTTGGACTGTAGCCTACCAGGCTCCTCCGTCCATGGGATTTTCCAGGCAAGAGTACTGGAATGGGTTGCCATTTCCTTCTCCAGGGGATCTTCCCAACCCAAGGCTTGAACCCAGGTCTCCCGCATTGGAGGCAGACGCTTTACGTCTGAGCCACCAGGGAAGCCAAGGAAGGATCAGTTAGGTATTCCCCAAGACTGCACAGCCAGTAACCACAAAGCAGGGGTCTGTAGCTGAATGCCTGACTCCTGGCTATCCATGTTCCTAAACTACTCAAATTTGCATAGGTTATTTGAGGTTATGTCCCTGCCATAGGACTTAAGAGGACGCAAGAGCCTGGTCATTTTATGGAACTTTCAAGAGGCGTTAATAACATGCTGTGTTTTCCCACAGCTTTTGACCCCTGGACACCTGCTCATCAAAGTATATGTCTTCCGTTGAACTCCCTAGCAGCAGAGCCTGAGACAAGGAAGGGTAGAGATGATTTGCTGCAGAAACAAATGTGTCACAGAACTAGGGAAGCAGGCTAGAAAGGAAAGAGGGACTCAAGAACGAAGCTTCAGGAAGAGTTCATCTTTTACCTTACTGGAGCTCAGAACAAGCACTGGACCATAAACTGAAGAACAGAGTAGCCTTGCCCAGGGTTCCTCAAGTCAGTGGGTCATTGACTGTGGGCTGCCACTCCTCTTGGCTCAGGGGAGAGGAGGGGGGCTATGACCTTCTCTCCTTGGTGTCTCCAGGTGGTAGAGAGCAGTGGTCCAGCGCAGTGGCTACTGGGAGCCTCAGCAACCAGCTCACTGATTGCACAGCCCTGGCAGCAGCACCTTAGGAAGGTGCCCACAACACCCATCACAGGGAGCGTCTCACCCTCTCCTAGAGGCTGACTCACCAAGCTCTTCCCCACCTCTGGGGCTTTGCACTTACTGTTCTAACGTTAGGGTCTTACCCTAACACAAACAAAAAGCACACTGGCTTATTCTCATCCCTTGAGTGAGTATTAGTTCAAATGTCAATATGAAAAAAAAGCTGAAAAAGAAAGGGTGATTGTGGTCATCAAAACTGGTTATACATCCTCTACACAATTTAAGGCTGCTCTGGACTCTTACACTCCCATCATCACATGACCAAGAAAACAGCAGAGCTCGTCACCGAGGAGGCACATCCTTCTGCTTTACCTCATTTTCCCCAGAAGTGCAGGCCTCAGGAGCATATGTATCAGAACAGGACAGAACTGGGAGTGCTGTAGTAACAAACAGCCCCCAGATCTCAGTGGCTGAAAATAAAGATGAGCTATTAGGTTGGCCAAAAAGTTTGGGAGTCTCTTATGGAAGTGAACTTTGGGGCCAATCCAATATTTATTGCTGGTCATCCGCTGGGGTCCAGCCCAGGTGGCAGGTGTGTGGGGGGGAGTGAAGGTACTATGCTGTGAAAGTCACTCAGAGCCCCCAGTGGATCAGCCATCAGTCTGAGGTCTTCTAGTCACTAACAGTCAAACCACAGGGAAAGAGTTCCCGAGACTCTAGCAGTAGTAAATACATGCACCAGCCCAGAAGCAGCACATGTACGCGGGGACTCATTGTTAGAAGTGCCCACAGCCTGAGAAGTGCTATCCCCATGAACTCAGAGACCAGCGGAGGAACGTGTGGCCTTCCTTTAAGGCTTGACTTCATCTGATGATGAATAGCATGGCTCTGGTCACTGACTCCAGTCAATAAAGTAACTCCTTTCCTGATGGCCTCCCATATTAAACTAGGTTTGAAAAGAATAGAACTTCCAGTGGTGTAGAGATAAAGAGCAATTAAGTTGACCATGAGCAGTGGTTAATGAGCTAGCAAACCGTTCCAAGAGAACACTAGGCTCAATCCCGAGTCACCGGCCAAGGAAGCTCTGCAGTATTTCAAAATGTTCAGAGCTTTTCTACGTTTACTTTGAGGAAGAGAACGTTGGCTTGCTTCTATCGCTGAGGTCACTGAAGGTCAAGAGGCTATAAAACTTATTTTAAGGCCAAGCCAGGACAGTGATCTGACAGGGTTATGGAGCACAAAGCCTTAATTAAAGTTCCTAAGCAAAGAGAAAGAATTTAACTATGTGCTTATCTTATTCGCTGTGTAAAGAAAGTCTTTCAAACTTCTATACCAAAAAAAAAAAAAGTCTTTGCAATTAACTTAAAATAAGTCATCTTTTTCAGGGAACTTAGATTGATGATCCAAAGGTAGCTTTTAACTTAATTGTTATTTTTCCCCAGGACCTTCCACATACAACAGGCAATTAGGAGAGCCGTCTTTTTCTATTCAGCATGTGTGTAACTGCTGCAGTGTACTTTAGAGACTTTCTCTTGAAATTAGCTAAATTTAGGACACTTCCCTACTTGCCTGTGAGTTGCCTAGAAAGACAATAAATTCTAAATATTGGGTGGGAGGGGAAGGAGATGTAAGAGATCATGATCTGTGGCAGAGAACTCAGGGAGTGTCTATGTCAGCCACACAAAATTGTTCCCAAGGTTTAAATTAAGAGGAATCACCTTGATTGAAAAATTAGAATTTTTATGTAGAAGAAAATCATCTATTTATGCAGAAGACCCAAAAAGACATTTCTTCAAAGAAGTCTACAGGTGGCCAACAGGCACATGAAAAGATGCTCAACATTGCTAATTATTAAAAAAAACTCAAATCAAAATTAAATGAGGTACCACCTTGCCCCAGTCAGAATGGCCATCATCAAAAAGTCTACAAATAACAAATGGTAGAGGGTATGGAGAAAAGGGAATCCTCCTACAGTGTTGGTGGGATTGTAATTGGTGCAGCCACTATAAAGAACAGTATGAAGGTTCTTCAAAAAACTAAAAACAGACTTACCATTTAGCCCAGCAATCCCACTCTTAGGCATATACCCAGATAAAACTATAATTGGAAAAGATACATGAACATATTTGTTCATCACAGCACCATTTGCAAGAGCCAAGACAGAGAAACCACGTAAGTGTCCTTTGACAGAGGCAGGGACGAAGGAGGCGTGGTACATACAGATGGCGGAATACTACTCAGCCATCAGAGAGTGAGGTAATGACATGTGCAGCAACAGAGATGGGCCTAGCGATTATCGTGCTAAGCAAAGCATTAATGAATCAAAAGAGAGAGGCAAATACGATATGATGCCACTCACACGTGGAATCTAAAATACAACACAAATCAACTTACCTATGAAACAAAAATAGACTCACAGGTATAGAGAACAGACTTGTTGCCAAGGGAGATGGGGGCAAGGGAGGTAAGGAATGAGAGTTTGGGATTAGCAGAGGCAAACTGTGTAGGATGGATAAACAACAGTGTCTTACTGCATAGCACAGGGAATAATATTCAATACTTTTTGACAAATCATGATGGAAAATATGAAAAAATATATGTATGTATAACTGAATCACTTTGCTATACAAATAAATTAACACAATATTGCAAATCAAATATAGGTCAATACAATTTCAAAAATTAATCATTTAAAAGGGACCACATAAATTGCCTATTTGCTTGCACAGATAGAGGAGGAATTCAAGAACTGTGATTATCCACCCCAAAGTCAAGTCTCAGAATGTCTGATTTTGCTTATATTTGCACTTATAGTTGTTCTTCAGTGCAAGTGAGTGAATATTTGAAGTAGTTACTTGGGTTGCTGACCGCTTCTCATCAGTTCTTTATCAGCGCACACCCAAGCCAGCAACAAGATGAAACAAACATGTGCCCAAGCTGAGGAGGAAGGCCACGCCCAGGCTCTCCCTACCTGCTGGGGAGGGAGGGTCATTTGCATGCATCTGTTGGAGCATTAATGGGATCTATTAACATGCTGTTTTTCAGAGGGATCTATTCCCTCAGCCCCTCTAGTCTGGGTTCCCGGCTTTCCTCACCCAAGCCAGCAACAAGATGAAACAAACATGTGCCCAAGCTGAGGAGGAAGGCCACGCCCAGGCTCTCCCTACCTGCTGGGGAGGGAGGGTCATTTGCATGCATCTGTTGGAGCATTAATGGGATCTATTAACATGCTGTTTTTCAGAGGGATCTATTCCCTCAGCCCCTCTAGTCTGGGTTCCCGGCTTTCCCTCAAACACATCACACCCACTGAAATCTGCATTATGTCACATATAAAATGAAGGTTTTAACTCTCACAAAATCGGAACACCTGGAAATAATGAGCGTCCAGGCTACCTGGGCCACTGAGGTGGGTGATGAGCAGCAGCTGCACTTTACCCTCCTGGGATGTGTGCTCTAGTCTGTAGCAGGGCTGGTAGGGACTGCTGGGCGAGAAGGATCCCCAACTGTTTCATTTGCCAGTTTCAATGGCATAAATACCCCCACCATATTGATGTCAAGCAACCACTTGCTGGGCAGCCAGCTTACACATTTCCTATAATTGAATAACTGGCTCTGATCAGCTGGTATAATCATATGCAACAATGTTTCCAGAATACTCTATTCAGTACGTGACACTCCATGCCCAGGTAAGGTGGTACATGAATTAAAATTAGACCTGCTTCACACACTATGTTACCCACCTAGGCTCTACAGCCATCCACACCAACCACCATGAGAGGAGATACTTCTGAATCTTTCCAACTACAGCTCTAGATAACTCCAAGGCTTATAGGGGGACTTCTCAGAGGACACTTACTATGCTAATACCAGGATAGGCTGATATTGCCTCACTATTTTCAGATCTAGAAAGGGCTACTAGAAGATTGAAAGTCTTATCTGGATTCAGACTTGACTCTACAATCTCCACCGCCTTTTCTTTGAATGATCGTTAACGGGTTCTGCCTAGTCCCTACCACCCTAGTCTCAACTTTCTTCAGTCCTTTCTGAGGCTAGCTGGCCACCAGAATAACTGTCCTCCAACAGCTGTGAGAAGGAAGCCGCCCATCACCGTTTTCATTTCTCACTTCCTTATTAGGCAAGCCTGCAAAGCTTCCTGTGGCTTTTCATATCTAATCAAAGCCTTCAGCTCAGCATTCAAACCTGTCCGCCCATAAGCAAGAGCAATAACCCTGGGCTTTTGTGGCCTCTCATAACACCCACCAAGGTCCCTGAAATCCCTCCAGACCCTCCACATTGCATCTCAATGTCCTTATTCACAGAAGACAGCAATAACTCTCACTCCCATCTTTCATCAGACTTGCTGGAATTACAGAGCATCTAGTAAGCACGCTGTCTGCATACTAAGTTCCAGGGACGCTCCGCCTGCTCCTTTCACACACACACACACACATCCCCAATAAATCATACAAGCCTTGTGAAAACAGCCAACATGGAAAGGATGCACATTTCATCGTCACAGTTTCAGGGCTCTCAGAGAACAAATCCTTAGTCCCCCCGGTGTTTTCAGAGAGACTGACAGCTCCTCTCCCCTCCTTCTACTTGGAGAAGGACGCTGGCCAGAGACTGTCCCGTAAGTCAGGCCCCTTTGTGTGTCCTACTTAGCATGCACCAGGATAGGGGACCCATTCCTCAACATCACAGGCTACGAACTGAGGACACAGGAGACTCAGACAGGCTATAAGAGACAGTGTTGGTGTCTCATCCTTGAGGAACAGACTTTACTGAGAAAGGAGGAGACTCACAGAGGTAGACGCTGTTGGCATCGCACCTTAGTAGCCCTCGCACCACCTGCATGCACCCCCAGCTGGGGCAGACAGTTTTCAGCTGCTAAGGGTTACCCCCCTGCCATCTCCCAGCTCGGCTGAGGCTTGCCTCCCCAGTGCCCCCAAGCATGCTGGGTAGACAAGAGATACAAGCAGCACGTGCAGGGCAGTCCACGTCCCCAGGTGCAGCCTCAGTGGATTGGAGGAAGAGTGAGTGGAGAATGCTTGCTTCTGTTCTTGGGTGGGAGTACATTCACATTACTCTGCAGAAGGTCCCAGAGGCACTGAGCTTCATTCATCCACAGCAGAAATCGATTCTCTATACGTCTTATTTGACTGTGTGGATCACAATAAACTGTAGAAAATTCTTCAAGAGATGGGACTACCAGACCACCTGACCTGCCTCTTGAGAAACCTATATGCAGGTCANCAACTAGTCCACCCTAAAGGAGATCAGTCCTGGGTGTTCTTTGGAAGGAATGATGCTAAAGCTGAAACTCCAATACTTTGGCCACCTCATGCGAAAAGTTGACTCATTGAAAAAGATTCTGATGCTGGGAGGGATTGGGGGCAGGAGGAGAAGGGGATGACAGAGGATGAGATGGCTGGATGGCATCACCGACTTGATGCACATGAGTTTGGGTGAACTCTGGGAGTTGGTGATGGACAGGGAGGCCTGGCGTGCTGCGATTCATGGAGTCTCAAAGATTTGTACATGACTGAGCAACTGAACTGAACTGAACTGATACACCTTATTAACTTTTCTCTGTTTCCAGTCTCAACTTTTCACTTGTGTTTGCTTGTTTTCTGAACCCACATCTTGGGCTCTGCTATTGGAAAAATAAGAATGGAGGTCTGGGGCCCATGAAAGAGGGGCAGGCACACCTAGTGGTGCCCCCAGGCGCCCGCTCTCCCTGGCACACATCTGCCAGGTCCTGGGAGGCCCCCTGACATGGGGCTGTGGAGTTTGACTCCCATCCATGCTGAGTCTCCCTTCTTACAGGCCAGCGGCACCCCACTAGGGCCACTTTTCAGCCCTGGGACATTTGGTTAAACATGAAGATGATGTTGCTCGTCACAACTCAAGATGAGCACTGCTAGCAGCAGCCAGTGTGTGGAGGCCCGGAGGCTGCAGACGCACAGGACAGCTTCCTATAACAAAGGATTATGTGCAGCAAAATGTCAACGCAGTGGTTGAGAAATCTTGTCATAAAAGCAAGCATGAGAACAGCTCTGTCCCTGGCAAGCAATCAGACCATTTGTGTGCCAGACTAGGTGTGGGGGTCAGCCATTTACAGGAGACCATCTGGCCAGCGCCTGGAGCCCTGGAAAGAAGGGACCAGACTTCCCATGGGAAGCTGAGCTGAGGTGGCCCCTGGCTGGGAGAGGACAAATTCTGGTCTGAATAATACTTGTCTAGGCAATGAAGACAGAGTCCTGGGGGTCATTTTTCACTCTTGTACCACAGAAAGAAGGTACCAGCTTGCCCCCTATCAGTTCTTTCTAAAGGGAATATTCTTAAGAACCTTCTCTGGACCTGCAATAACATAAAAACACAAGTAAGTGTGTTAGTCACACAGTCCTGTCTGACTCTGTGACCCTAAGGACTGTAGCCTGCCAGGCTCCTCTGTCCATGGATTTTTCCAGGCAAGAAATATTGGAGTAGATTGCCATGTCCTCCTCCAGGGGATCTTCCCAACCCAGGGATCAAACCCGGGTCTCCTGCTTTGGCAGGCAGATTCTTTACCATCTGAGCCACACAGGGGAGCCCATTCTATCCAAAGAAGAAGTCGCCTGCCCCCACACTGCTCCCCGTCTCCACACACCTAAGGAACCCACAAGGTGCGAGGGAAAACTGGATGGGGAGGTTAGCCCACTGCCACCTTGGCTGATCCAAACATGAGTAGGATTGGCTCAAAATTCTTTAGGCGCAAAGAACATTTTCTTTAAAGGTTCTAACTCTCAAATTTATAGCCATGAGTTTCACCAGAAGCACAGAGCAGGATCCACGGTCAGAGTAAAATCACTGGTGTCCCAAGTGAAGAGACATCAGACAGGACGGTGATCCAGCTGAGCTACCTGCCTGGAAGGACCAGGACGTAGAGATGCCGTCTGGCCCCAGTGCACCTGGAAAGTGCTGCTTCAGAATTCCGGCCAAAGACACAGACAGGGCTCAGTCATCACTAAGTCAGCACCTGTCTCCCTGAACAGCTCCTTGGGCTGTGTCCTTTATCAGCCCCACTCCCCTAGGTGGCTTCCTGCTGAGGTATGGAAATGCCAACTCTGTCCTAATTTTAGTCTCACATTAAAGTCTCCTGTGCTCTGGAGCAACTTTGCAAGTCACTGATTGTTTTTTTTTTTGGGGGGGTGGGGGGAAATAGAGAAACAAAGTAAGGCAGCTCACCGAGGACAGAAATCCACAAACCTGCCAGTCAGCTCCAGCCCAGAAAACAAAAGGGTCTTTGGTTCACCTGTCAAGACTGTGCCCTTCCTCGGCCTCTTCCCTGGAAGGTTATCTGGTTTTTTTGAGCCAGGTGTGATGGAGCAAAAAGCACTGAATCATCACCCGGGGTGAGAGGCTGGCTGGTTGCGAGGCCGCCAGGGAGAACTGGCAAAAGATGCTGCTCTCAGCAGCGGCTGCAGCTGCCTAGGTGACAGTGGGTTTTTCTCCTCTAACCTGGCAGCTCAGAGGAAAAAGGAAGGAGNAGCACTGAATCATCACCCGGGGTGAGAGGCTGGCTGGTTGCGAGGCCGCCAGGGAGAACTGGCAAAAGATGCTGCTCTCAGCAGCGGCTGCAGCTGCCTAGGTGACAGTGGGTTTTTCTCCTCTAACCTGGCAGCTCAGAGGAAAAAGGAAGGAGTTAAGGGTCAGGGCTGTTCTCTGGGTGTTCCTGTATTTACCCACTGACCTTGCTGCTTTCTTCCAAAAGGTCCCTCCAAGAAATGAAAGAATCTTTCAAAGCTATGAGGAAGCCAGACTTAATCAGGTAGAATCTTTAGTGTTGTTTTATTTATTTTCATCCACATATTTTCAGCGGCCCACTGATTGTTTATTAGCACATTATTGAGTCTCCATGTGCTTGTGTTTTTTGCAGGTTTTTTCTGACAGTTGATTCCTAGTCCCATAGCATTCTAGCTAGAAAAGATTCTTGATATGAGTTCAGTCTTCTTAAACCTTGCTAAGACTTGTTTTGCAGGCAAGTATGTGATCTATTCTGGAGAATGTTTCATTGCACTTGGAAAGATTCTGCTGCTTGGAAATATTCTGGAAACTTGGAAATATTCTGCTGCTTTGGGATGGAATGTTTCATACACATACATATATATGTGTGTGTGTGTGTATGCATGTATATGAAATTCCCTCCTGCCTTCGATTCCCTCCTGCCCCTCCATGAGGCTCTCCAAGATGAACAAGTGGGTCCGACACAGGCTACTTTCAAATTACTGCTTCTGCCCTGGGTCCTAGAATGTGTGGGTTGTTGTGTGCGGCCTTTAGGAATGGAGTCTCTGTTTCTTACAAACTTCTAATAAGTTGGCACAAAAGCAGTGTTCTTGCCNAGTAAATCATGGGAGTGAATCAGTTCTGACAACCAAATGGGAACTAAGTTGCATTGGGCCCTGTAGGGAAAGTACTGAAATGATAGAGGTGGACAGAGTCGGGGAGAGGTGTGTGAGAATGAAAACGCCAGGTGACAGTTCTTATCCAGTCCTCCACTACAGCTTGAACCTGGATGTTACTTAAGATATTAAAGAAATCCTTGCTCGGATTTTCCATGCAATATCTCGGGAAAGCCAAACACCTGCACTTAGCATACCACCACTCCTTTGAACTGCAAGCACGTAGAGCAAGAAGTTGAACATTCAACTAGGAGACAGCATCCTCTCCTGGCTGGGTTACAGGTTTCTCTTTTTGTTCTGATGAAAGGTTCTTGGTCTCAGGGGAAAACATTCCACAAATATGAATGAAATCTTTTTGGCATGAAATTTGTGCATACTCCTGGCAGGAGGCAGTTTTCATGTGGTTTGGCATTTTTCTGATGAAAATTTCACACTGTTCTGGTTTGTTTGCTTTCCCCAGGAACCTTCACAAATAAGCCTGTGTGAAACAGTTCCCAGGGGACATTTCACTTTATTAACTTTCCCTTATTTCTCTTGTGGCTGCTTTTTATCTTTCTCTTTCAAGCTCACGCAGCCTAGTCCCCCAGAGCTACGTGTTAGGTTAAAGTGTTATTGCACTGCTCTGTGAATGCCCATGTGTGGATGAGATGCTCCTTTCCCTGTAGAACATGAGCTAAACACTCTGGGGCACTTTTTTTTTTTTTTTCATCAGAAAGCTATCTTGAGTCCATCTAGTCCAACATCTTTATTTGGTAACATATAAACCTGAGATTCAGAGAGGTCAAGTGAAATTGACCTCCCTACTCCAATGATCCCGGTGACTGGAGGCCACTTTGTTTCTTCCTTTGTTTGCTGCACACCTACATAAGTTTATCATTGTCTTCATAGATTTGCCTTTTGCAATCCATCCTCCACATTCATAAATGAGAACTCTTTCAAAACTGTACTCTTCATGTCATAAAATCTCTAACACTTCCCATTGCCTAAAAATAAGCCCTAAATTTCCATTCTAAGTCCGTGACTGATCTGGCCACTTCTGATTTCCTGTTTGAACTCTTCTCACTTCTTCTCAAGGTCCTCTAGCCTTCGTGTCCGACTCTTGGCGACCCCATGGACTGTAGCCTACCAGACTCCTCTGTCCATGGGATTTTCCAGGCAATAGTACTGCAGTGGATTGCCATTTCCTTCTCCAAGGGATCTTCCCAACCCAGGGATCGAACCCTGGTCTCCCACATTGTAGACAAACGCTTTACCGTCTGAGCCACCAGGGAAGTCTGCATGTCCCATAGGCTTTATTATAAATGCTGATATCTTGCTTTACAGAAACTTCCACTTTCTCTTTAAATCTAAAGAGATAAATCTAACTCCTTCAGGTTATATTTAAAACTCACATGACATAAATGTCTCCTACAGACTTCCTTAGTTTCCTGCACTCACCTCCCTCCCTCCCAAATACCACTTAGCTACTATAATGTGTATTGTAAATACTTTTGACCATATGGTTATCTATTACACTATGAGCTCCACTGGACAGGGTTTTTATTTGTTTTTGCTAATTGCTGTAAGTTACCCAATGAGCATAGTGTCCAGCATACAAAGGACTCAAGATAACATGTCTGTAAAACAAAGTCAAAACTGGAAATGAATTTGCCCCACCTTCAGTCTAACACTCTTCCCACTACTTTGTATAGCTTAATTTCACTTAAATTCACAACCATAGAGAACAGGCTTATGGACAAGGCTGGGGAAGAGGAGGGAGAGGGTGAGATAAATGGAGAGAGCAGCACGGATACATGCACACTGACAAACGTAAATAGCCGATGGGAATTTGCTGTATGACTCAGGGAACTCGAGTGGGGGCTCTGTAGTAACCTAGAGGGGTGGGAATGGGCAGGAGGTGGGAGGGAAATTCAAGAGGGAGGGGACATATGTATACCTATGATTAGCTCATGCTGATGTGCGACAGAAGGCAAACCAATACTGTAAACCAATCATCAACCAATTAAAATTAAATAAATATTTTTAAAAACAGAAAGGGAAGGTACTTAGGGGAAAAAAAAAAATCTTTGCTTCAGGATTCAACAAACTCTTGGAAAGCATCTTTTTTTCTCTCCTACTGATTGTGGAAGCACTTTCCCTACAAAAAGTCGTGGAGATGCTTGAAGAAGTGGTCGTTGGCCGGCGAGAGGTCAGGTGAATATGGCAGATGAGGCAAAGCTTTGTAACCCCATTTGTTCAACTTCTGAAGCGCTGGTTGTGTGATGTGCAGTCAGCGTCACTGTGGGAAAGAAGTGGGCCCTTTCTATGGACCGATGCCACCAGCAGGCACTGCGGTTTCGGGAGCATCTCACTGATTTGCTGCGCATACTTCTCAGATGTAATGGTTCCGCTGGGATTCAGAAAGCTGCAGTGGATCAAACCAGCAGCAGATGACCAAAGACTGACCATGCCTGTGTTCTGGCCCAGGTTTGGCTTTGAGAAGTGACTTGGAAATTCTTCTTGGTACAGCTACTGAGCCAGTCATTGCTGGCTGTTGTATAACATCCACTTTGCATCACACATCACAATCTGATCGAGAAATGATTCATTGTTTTGGCCTAGAATAAGAGAAGACAACTTCAAAAAACTCTTTTTTTTTTTTAATTTTTGGCCATCTTATGAGGCACCCCCTTATCAGGTTTTTTCACCTTTCCAATTTGCTTCAAATGCCAAACGACCATAGAATGGCTGATGTGGAGTTCTTCAGCAACTTCTCTTGCAGTTTTAAGAGGATCAGATTTGACGATTGCTCTCAGTTGGTCATTGTCAACTTCCAATGGCTGGCTACTATGCTCTTCATCTTCAAGACCTGCATCTCCTTTGCAAAACGTCTTGAACCAGCTCTGCACTGTATGTTGGTTAGCAGTTCCTGGGCCAAACATATTGTTGATGTTGTGAGTTCTGTCCACTGAATTACGACCCATTTTGAACTAGAATAGGAAAATCATTCAGATTTGCTTTTTGTCTAACATCATTTCCATAGTATAAAATACAAGTAAAACAAACAGCTAGTAACATGTCATTAGCAAAGAACATAAAGTGAGAAATGCACTTTAAAATGAAGTATAACATAACCATATTCATTTAAGAATATATTATAATATCAAATGACAAATGTCAATAATGCAAAAATTGCAAAAAAATAAAATCACAAAAATTCACAATTACTTTTGCACCAACCTAATGGCTCTTCCTGAAAGCAATGGATATCTCAAAATATATCTCACCTAGTGTGTCACTAAGGCCAGTGTTTCCTTATTGATGCTCTGTCTGGATGAGCTGTCCCTTGATGTAAGTGGCTAGAGTCCACAACTATGAGTGTGTTGCTGTCAATTTCTCTTTATGTTTGTTAATGCTTGTTCTATGTACTTAGGTGCCCCCATGTAGGATGCAGATGTATTTTAACTATCATATCTTCTTCTTAGATCTATCCTTTGATCGTTTTGTAATGTCCTTTGTCTCTGGTTACAGTCTTTGTTTAAAATCTATTTTTTTTCTGATATAAATATTCTTACCTAGGCTTTCTTTTCATTTCCATTTGCATGGAGTAACTTTTTCCACCCCATCACTTTCAGTTTGTATATGTTCTTAGATTTGAAGTAAGTCTCCTATAGGCATAGATCTTGTACTTGGGTCTTACAACTGACTCTATTTAGCCACTCTATGTCTTTTGATTTGAACATTTTATACATCTACATTTAAAATAATTATTGATACATATGTAATTACTGCCTTTTTGTTAACTGTTTTGGGGTTATTTTATAGTTAATTTTTGTTTCTTTTTTATTTCTTTGTTCTCTTCCCTTTTGATTTGATGACTATCTTTAGTGTTATATTTGGATATCTTTAATGTGTGCGTGTATTCCATAAACCAAAAATGTATAGTAGATAAGTTTATATACATATAGCAATATATATATGTATACACATAAAATATATGGTTATATTAAATTGATCTCTTAATTTCAAAGGCATTTTAACAATCCTGCATTTTACTCCCTCCCACATGTTTACTTTTTTACATCTTTTTTTTTACATCTCTACATTTTCTGTAGCCCTTAACTGCTTATTGCGAATATAGATGATTTTATTACTTTTGTCTTTTAACNATATTAAATTGATCTCTTAATTTCAAAGGCATTTTAACAATCCTGCATTTTAGTCCCTCCCACATGTTTACTTTTTTACATCTTTTTTTTTACATCTCTACATTTTCTGTAGCCCTTAACTGCTTATTGCGAATATAGATGATTTTATTACTTTTGTCTTTTAACCTTCCTATTTAACTTTTATGCAAAGTACATCATGAGAAACGCTGGGCTGAAAGAAGCACAAGCTGGAATCAAGACTGCCAGGAGAAATATCAATAACCTCAGATATGCAGATGACACCACCCTTATGGCAGAAAGTGAAGAGGAACTAAAAAGCCTCTTGATGAAAGTGAAAGAGGAGAGTGAAAAGTTGGCTTAAAGCTCAACATTCAGATAA
This sequence comes from Oreotragus oreotragus, assembly GCA_006410675.1. Lineage (NCBI taxonomy): Eukaryota > Metazoa > Chordata > Mammalia > Artiodactyla > Bovidae > Oreotragus > Oreotragus oreotragus. Next base: position 60,855 of record SJYX01003309.1, on the reverse strand, counting down.
TGAAGATCATGGCATCCGGTCCCATCACTTCATGGGAAATAGATGGGCAAACAGTGGAAACAGTGTCAGACTTTATTTTTATGGGCTCCAAAATCACTGCAGATGGTGACTGCAGCTATGAAATTAAAAGATGCTTACTCCTTAGTAGCAAAGTTATGACCAACTTAGATAGCATATTCAAAAGCAGAGACATTACTTTGTCAACAAAGGTCCATCTAGTCAAGGCTATGGTTTTTCCAGTGGTCATGTACGGATGTGAGAGTTGGACTGTGAAGAAAGCTGAGTGCCGAAGAATTGATGCTTTTGAACTGCTGTGTTGGATGAAGACTCTTGAGAGTCCCTTGGACTGCAAGGATATCCAACCAGTTCATTCTAAGGGAGATTAGTCCTGGGTGTTCTTTGGAAGGACTGATGCTGAGGCTGAAACTCCAATACTTTGACCACCTCATGCAAAGAGTTGACTCATTGGAAAAGACCCTGATGCTGGGAGGGATTGGGGGCAGGAGGAGAAGGGGATGACAGAGGATGAGATGGCTGGATGGCATCTCCGACTTGATGCACATGAGTTTGGATGAACACCAGGAGTTGGTGATGGACAGGGAAGCCTGGCACGCTGCAATTCATGGGATCGCAATGAGTTGGACACGACTGAGCAACTGAACTGAACTGAACCAGCTTGTAAGTGGTTGATCTACTTTTGTTGTGTATTTTCCTTTACCAATGAGAAATTTTCTCTCATAATGTTCACATTTATAGGTATATCTTTTCTTTTGTGCCTAGAGAAGTCCCTTTAACATTTCCTGTAGAGCCAGCTTAGTAGTACTGAACTCTTAGCTTTATTTATCTGTGAAACTCTGTATCTCTCCTTTAAATCTGAATAATAGCACTTGTTGAGTCGGGTATTTTTGGTTGTTGGTTTTTCCCTTTCATCAATTTAGATATATCATGCTACCACCTTCTGGCCTGCAGAATTTCTGCTTAAAAGTTACTTGATAGCTTTATTGTAGTTCTTGTTGCTTTCCACTTGCTGCTTTTAATATTCTCTCTTCATCTTTAATTTTTTCCATTCTAATTACAGTGTTTCTTGATGGACATGAGTTTGAGTAGACTCCAGGAGTTGGTGATGGACAGGGAGGCCTGGCGTGCTGCAGTCCATGGGGTTGCAAAGAACTGGACATGACTGAGTGACTGAAGTGAACTGAACTGGTGCTTCCTGGACCTAGAGGTCTGTTTTCTTCCCCAGGTTAGGGAAGTTTTTAGCTATTATGTCTTCAAATATGTTCTCTTTCCCTTTCTCTCTCTCTTCTCCTTCTAGGACCCCTATAATGCAAATGATAATATACTTGCTATTGTTCCAGTGATCTCATGAACTGTCCTTACTTTTGAAAATTATCTTTCCTCTGAGTGATTTCCACTGCTCTGTCTTCCATTTCACTCATCTGTTCCTCTGTGTCATCTAAACTACTGTTGATTCCTTCTAGTGTGTTTTCTATTTCTGTTATTGTATTCTTCAGCTCTGTTTGGTTCTTCTTTATATTTTCTAAGTCTTTGTTAAGATCCTCACTGTGATCATTGATTCTTCTCCCAAGCTTGTTGAGCATCTTTATCATTTTGAATTCTTTATTAGGTAGAATGCTTATATCCACTTCACTTAGCTCTTCTTTTGAATTTTCATCTTCTTAGTCAATTTTCAAAATGTTCCCCTGTTGTCTTACTTTGCTTGACTCTCTGCTTTATTTCCATGTAACAGGAGGTCAGTTCTATTTTCCATTCTTGGAGAAAATGGTATTATAAGGTGTCTTATGGGGTCCAGCAGCACAAGTCCCTATGTTCACCAGAGCTATAGGCTCTGGGGTGCCCATTATGTGGGCCATGTACCCTTGTGTTGTGGCAGTGCTGATCACTGTGGGCATGCTGGCAGGCATGATTGGTTCCCAACCCAATTGGTTGCAAGCCCTTACCTAGCCCAGAGGCTGCTCGCTTTTGGTGGATTCGGCCAGATCCTGGAATGACTGGTTGCAAGGGTTAGGGAGTCCTAGTTCTGGTACTGACCCACTGGTGGTTGGGAGAAGGGATTCCAATTGATGCTTGCCAGCACCGTCATCTTCATGGTGGAACGGACTTCAGAAATGACTGCCAGTGTCTGCGTCTCCCACATGATGCCCAGTTGCCCCCCTGCCTCCCCTTGAGGCTCTCCAAGAGCAGCAAGTGGGTCTGACATGGGCTATTTTCAAATTATTGCTTCTGATCTGGACCCTATAGTGTGTAAGTGTCCATGTGAACATTTTAGGAGTGGGGTCGCTGTTTCTCATAAGCTTTTGGCTCTCCTGAAAGCAAGCCCTGTTGACCCTCAGAGCCAAATATTCTGAAGGCTTGTATTCTCAGTGCAGGCCCTCTGGAATGGGGTGCCCATTGTGGCACTCAGACTTCTCATTCCTTGGGGAAGTAAAAAAAATATGTCCACAGTCTACACTTGCACCCATTTTGACAAGCATGTCTCCAATTGAGATTTTTCTAGAGAAATAGGTTTCAAAGTCTAACTCCTGGGACAGGAATCAGCAGGGAATTTTTCTGAAATGCATATTCTCAGCCAATACCCAAACCTCTTGAGTCAGAAGCTCTGCGGGGTGGGCTTAGCACTCTGCTTTTAGAAGGCCCCAAGGTGACTCTAATGCCTTCTAAAATTTGTGAGCAAGGAATGGAATTTCTTTCCAGTCCCAGGCATCACAGGTGATACCAGCTTCAAGAGAGCTCAAACCTGGCAAATGCGTTCCTTCCATTTAGCCTTCTTCACTGATATCAGATGGTCAATACAGACATCAGATTGATTATATTCTTTGCAGCTGAAGACGGAGATGCTCTATACAGTCAAAAACAAGACCGGGAGCTGACTGTGGCACAGATCACACACTCCTTATTGCCAAATTCAGACTTAAACTGAACAAAGTAGGGAAGACCACTAGTCCATTCAGATATGACCCAAATAAAATCCCTCATGATTATACAGTGGAAGTAACTAATAGATTCAAGGGACTGGATGATTAGTTCTGATAGACAGAGTGTCTGAAAAACTATGGAGAGAGGCTCATAACATTGTACAGGAGGCAGTGATCAAAGCCATCCCCAAGAAAAAGAAATGTAAAAAGTCAAAATGTTTGTTTGAGGAGGCCTTACAAATATTTAAGAAAAGAAGAGAAGTGAAGGGCAAAGGAGAAAAGGAAAGATATACCCATTTGAATGCAGAGTTTCAAAGAATAGCAAGAAGAGATAAGNTTATGGGGTCCAGCAGCACAAGTCCCTATGTTCACCAGAGCTATAGGCTCTGGGGTGCCCATTATGTGGGCCATGTACCCTTGTGTTGTGGCAGTGCTGATCACTGTGGGCATGCTGGCAGGCATGATTGGTTCCCAACCCAATTGGTTGCAAGCCCTTACCTAGCCCAGAGGCTGCTCGCTTTTGGTGGATTCGGCCAGATCCTGGAATGACTGGTTGCAAGGGTTAGGGAGTCCTAGTTCTGGTACTGACCCACTGGTGGTTGGGAGAAGGGATTCCAATTGATGCTTGCCAGCACCGTCATCTTCATGGTGGAACGGACTTCAGAAATGACTGCCAGTGTCTGCGTCTCCCACATGATGCCCAGTTGCCCCCCTGCCTCCCCTTGAGGCTCTCCAAGAGCAGCAAGTGGGTCTGACATGGGCTACTTTCAAATTATTGCTTCTGATCTGGACCCTATAGTGTGTAAGTGTCCATGTGAACATTTTAGGAGTGGGGTCGCTGTTTCTCATAAGCTTTTGGCTCTCCTGAAAGCAAGCCCTGTTGACCCTCAGAGCCAAATATTCTGAAGGCTTGTATTCTCAGTGCAGGCCCTCTGGAATGGGGTGCCCATTGTGGCACTCAGACTTCTCATTCCTTGGGGAAGTAAAAAAAATATGTCCACAGTCTACACTTGCACCCATTTTGACAAGCATGTCTCCAATTGAGATTTTTCTAGAGAAATAGGTTTCAAAGTCTAACTCCTGGGACAGGAATCAGCAGGGAATTTTTCTGAAATGCATATTCTCAGCCAATACCCAAACCTCTTGAGTCAGAAGCTCTGCGGGGTGGGCTTAGCACTCTGCTTTTAGAAGGCCCCAAGGTGACTCTAATGCCTTCTAAAATTTGTGAGCAAGGAATGGAATTTCTTTCCAGTCCCAGGCATCACAGGTGATACCAGCTTCAAGAGAGCTCAAACCTGGCAAATGCGTTCCTTCCATTTAGCCTTCTTCACTGATATCAGATGGTCAATACAGACATCAGATTGATTATATTCTTTGCAGCTGAAGACGGAGATGCTCTATACAGTCAAAAACAAGACCGGGAGCTGACTGTGGCACAGATCACACACTCCTTATTGCCAAATTCAGACTTAAACTGAACAAAGTAGGGAAGACCACTAGTCCATTCAGATATGACCCAAATAAAATCCCTCATGATTATACAGTGGAAGTAACTAATAGATTCAAGGGACTGGATGATTAGTTCTGATAGACAGAGTGTCTGAAAAACTATGGAGAGAGGCTCATAACATTGTACAGGAGGCAGTGATCAAAGCCATCCCCAAGAAAAAGAAATGTAAAAAGTCAAAATGTTTGTTTGAGGAGGCCTTACAAATATTTAAGAAAAGAAGAGAAGTGAAGGGCAAAGGAGAAAAGGAAAGATATACCCATTTGAATGCAGAGTTTCAAAGAATAGCAAGAAGAGATAAGAAAAACCTCCAAAGAGATCAGTGCAAGAAATAGAGGATAACAATAGAATAAGAAAGCCTAGAGAACTCTTCAAGAAAATTAGAGATCCAAGGGAACATTTGGGCACAATAAAGGACAGAAATGGTATGGACCTAACAGAAGGAGAAGATATTAAGAGGAGGTGGCAAGAATACACAGAAGAACTATACAAAATAGATGTTAATGACCCAGATAACCCTGATGATGTGATCATTCACCTAAAGCCAGTTATCTTGGAGTGTGACGTTAAGTGGGCCTTATGAAGCATCACTACAAACAAAGCTAGTGGACGTGATGGAATTCCAGTTGAGCTATTTCAAATCCTAAAAGATGATGCTGTTAAGGTGCCACACTCAATATGCCAGCAAACTTGGAAAACTCAGCAGTGGCCACAGGACTAGAAAAGGTTAGTTTTCAATCCAGTCCCAAAGAGGCATGATGCCAAAGAATGTTCAAACTACGGCACAGTTGCACTCATTTCACATGTTAGCAAAGTAATGCTCAAAATCCTCCAAGCTAGCCTTCAACAGTACATGAGCCGAGTATTTCCAGATGTTCAAGTTGGATTTAGAAAAGGCAGAGGAACCAGAGATCAAATTGCCAACATCTGCTGGATCACAGAAAAACAATTTCAGAAAACATCTACTTCTGCTTCATTGACTACTCTAAAGCCTTTGACTGTGTGGATCACAACAAACTGTGGAAAATTCTTAGAGAAGGGAATACCAGACCACCTTACCTGCCTCCTGAGAAATCTGTATGCAGGCCAAGAAGAAACAGTTTGAACCGTACATAGAAAGAAACTGGTTCAAAATCAGGAAAGGAGTACATCAAGGCTGTATGTTGTCATCCTGCTTATTTAACTTATATGCATAATACATCATAGGAAATGCCAGGCTGTATGAAGCACAAACTGGAATCAAGTTTTCTGGAAGAAGTATCAATAACGTCAGATATCCAGAAGACACCACACTTATGGCAGAAAATGAAGAGGAACTAAAGAGCTTCTTAATAAGGATGAAAGAGGAGAGTGAAAAAGTTGGCTTAAAACACAACATTCAAAGATCATGGCATCAACTCCCATCACTTCATGGCAAATAGATGGGGAAACAATGGAAACCGTGACAGACTTTATTTTTGGGGGGCTCCAAAATCATTGCAGATGGTGACTGCAGCCATGAAATGAAGATGCTTGCTCCTTGGAAGAAAAGCTATGACAAACCTAGACAGCATATTAAAAAGCAGAGACATCGTTTTGCTGACAAAGTTCCATCTAGTCAAAGCTATGGTTTTTCCAGTGGTCATGTATGGATTTGAGAGTTGGACTGTGAAGAAGGCTGAGCACTGAAGAATTGATGCTTTTGAACTGTGGTGTTGGAGAAGACTCTTGAGAGTCCCTTGGATAGCAAGGAAATCAACCAGTCAGTCCTAAAGGAAATCAATCCTGAATATTCATTGGAAGGACTGATGCTAAAGTGAAGCTCCAATACTTTGGCCACCTGATGTGAAAAGCCAACTCACTGGAAAAGACTCTGACACTGGCAGAAGGAGAAGGGGGCAGCAGACGACGAGATGGTTATATGGCATCATTGAGTCAATGGACACGAATCTGAGCAAATTTCAGGAGACAGTGAAGGACAGGGAAGCTTGGTGCACTGCAGTCCACGGGGTCACAGTCAGACAGGACTTAACAAATGAACAACACCAATTGATATTGCTGTGGCATGGCTACCCCTCTCCCCAAAATATTATTTATTGACTTCAAGCTTTTCAAAATTTGCAATTTAAACTTCTCCTCAGAGTATGAGTGTTACATTAGCATAAGTTTCTCATAGAATGTAAATATCGCTAGTCGGATGCATTTCAAAGCTGAAAAGCTCTCACACCTGTCATGCCATTAGTAAACTGCTTTTACTCGAATACAAGCAATCCTATATGAACCCCATTAGCATTTTAAAAACAAAACAGTTACTTGTCTAAAAATGATTGCATGGAGAGGAGGAGTAGGGGTTGAAGATAAGAAAGTATCTATGTAAACATGTGTGTAAGGTAAGTATCTGTCATTGACAAATAATACTATCTCACCCAGAGATAATTAAGACTACTTTATTTCTACTGAATAATGTCACTTCTTTCTAAAATGCTTATGATATCATCACAGTACTTCCCCATGACTTTCATGGTTCCCTGGAATCATTCCCTAATACAGCCCTCTGCTGCTGCTGTTGCTGCTAAGTCACTTCAGTTGTGTCCGACTCTGTGTGACCCCATAGACGGCAGCCCACCAGGCTCCCCCGTCCCTGGGATTCTCCAGGCAAGAATACTGGAGTGGGTTGCCATTTCCTTCTCCAATGCATGAAAGAGAAAAGTGAAAGTGAAGTCGCTCAGTCTGTCCGACTGTTAGCGACCCCATGGACTGCAGCCCAGCAGGCTCCTCCGTCCACTGGATTTTCCAGGCAAGACTACTGGGGTGGGGTGCCATTGCCTTCCCCATACAGCCCTCTACATTCTGTTTTTAAGCCATCCAGAGAGGACCCCGCCGGCCTTTTCCACATAGCCATGGACTTCTGACCTGTCTGCTTTGCTCTTGTGTACCTCTTCTGTGAAGATTCCCCCTGCCTTCAGTCAGCATAAAGTCCCCCTACTCAATTGGCAAAGATGAAATAAAATGTTAGTACTCATGTGATGAGAGGAACATTTCCATACACTTCTCATGGGATGTAAATGGGAGCAATGTAGTACATCCTAACCCTAACCCAGCAAGTCTACTTCTAAGACTTTATCCAAAAGAAATGTTACGAAAATTACATTTTTGTTTTTGTTTTTTTTTTTTTAAGGGAATCTGTCCAATCCACAGACCAGTATCCTCTGTTCTTTGGTAACTGGTTCCTGTGTGTACTAGTAATCTGACATACAGGTTGAGAGCAGATTTTGGAGCTGCCCACCTGGATTTGAAATCTGGTTCTGAAGCATGATACCTGTGTCACACTGGGCAAGCAACTCCACATCTCTGAGCTGTGATGTCCCCACCCACTTAAAATAAGAACATCTGTGCTCTGTCTCCCATGCAAAGGTGGTGTGAGATGCCCCATGGGGAGTACTTGGCCCGGTGCGGGCATCCAGCTCCCACGCAGGACTGTGAGCTAGCAGAGCTGCATGACTCTATCCCTCTCTGGAACCAGCTGAACCAAGGGGATGCATACAACATAAGCTGGGTCTATCAGATGCTCCGGGAATTTGGAATTGTGCTTGAGAGTCAGCTAGAGAGTCTGTGTACTATGGAAGCATAACATTAAACATACTCTTCCATGTGGACTAACAGTCTGTGAAGACTCTTTGGAGAATGAGAATTTTCACAGCCTGGCAATCATAACAGCAGAAGCAAAAAACAGTGAGTGCCCTGGGGGCTTCCTAAGCTTTGGTTCTGCTCTCCATGGAAGCCTGTCTTTATTTCCGTCCTTAGGTTTTAGGAAACACTCGATTTTTCTCCCGCATAGACTAGCATGGTGATTATTATCTGTGCAGTCCCGTCTTTGTATTCTTCTGCCTTTCTCTCTGAGGACTGACAAGGAGATTGTCAATGCCCAGGATCACTTGACCTTGTGACCACACCCTGTTACCTTGTGATCTCATCTTTGAATTTTCTTTTAAGTAAAAATCTCAATCCTAGCATGGTCTTCCACAGGATAAGGCACAGGCATGGGATTTCCTTTTATTCCCTGAGTTACAGTGTTCTCCTAGACTAGGTTCTTTGTCTTTTTCATTTTATGTTTTCTCCTCCTCTGTGGTGTATTTATAGCTGCCAAGGAGCTCTCTTTTTCATTTCATGGTTATCATGAAACACTTGTCCAGAATTCAGTTCCTTTCCACTAGGACCTATTTGTTTCTCTCTAAGCAACAAATGGGTATTCCCATTCCTGGCCAGTTGTTTCTTTTTAATTTTGTTTTTGCTTTTGTTTGGGTGGACTTCGCGAGCGCAAGTGGAGTAGCTGAAAGAGAAGAACAGAGGGGCCTTACTTGAGGCTGGGAGCAGCCCACCTCAGATGGGATCTCGAATGTCTCCGGATGACAGATGGCTGCTTAAACACTGTTTGTGGCAGCGGTGTAGTGGTGGCGTGTCCTGTGGCCTTGGCAGACAATCCGAGAGCTCTGCATTCCTGTGGGGGCCTGGAACCTTTCCTCCCTCAGGGGGTTCCTCCTCGCTTGTTCATTTCTTAAGTAATTCTTCCACTACTCCAATCAAAAGCGAGAGAAAGGAAGAAGTCCTTTGCTTCACTTCTCTCCAATTTGAGGAAGGTGAATGGGAATTTTAGGGCTTCTGTAGACTCCCTGTGATTGCGATGCTATAGCTGCCAAATGTCCCTTCCCCCTGGGCTCAGTGCCTACACCTCCCAGCCTCACTTGCAGCTAAGGAGGCCCTGTCTCAGAGCTCTTCTCACCAAGTCAGCCACGTCCAAGATGACTCAATAACAAGTTATCTGCAATTTTCTAACTTTCTCCTCCTTCATGGAGAGGACCCTGAGGACCTGGAGGAAGAAGGATCCATAGATGGAAAAAGCCTGGAAGAACTTCCGTGGAGTAACCATGTTGATGTGTAATGAGTAAGAAGGAAACACGTAATGCATTAAACACTGAGGTTGTTACATTGCATTTTCAACAATTACCCTACCCTGAACAATCTACTCACCAGTACTGCTCCTTAAATCCTGGAGCTGTGGTTCAGATACATGCCATATCACACTACAGTGTTTTAATTCTTTTCTTGCTGCCACGTGGGGAAATCTAGGGCATTTGACTATTTTCCCCTTCCTTATTTTATTCTACTAGTGATCTACTTTTTTAGTTGCTAGTTTTTACTAGTGTTTGTTCATTTTTTCAGAGATAAACCCATGTCAGGCAGATATTGTTACCTGAAAGTGACTCAGCATAGTTTTAAAAAATCTGTTCTAACCATTTTTCCATTCTATTTTGTACTACATGTAGGTAATTACAAGCCTGTTTCTTTTCTAGACTGTAAGTTTCATGGCTTCAAGAATGATAACCTAGTCTTCCGGTGACTCTTGTGGGTACCACAGCATCTGGTTCATAGTCATGGGGGCTTGGTCACTAAGTCATGTCCGACTCTTGCAACCCCATGGACTGTAGCCTGCTAGGCTCCTCTGTCCACAGGATCCTCCGGACAAGAATCCTGGAGTGGGTTGCCATTTCCTTCTCCATGGTTCACAGTAGGCACCCAATAATTTTTGACTAATAGGTATACTTGCCACCTATAAGACAGGATGACTGAATCTGGCATTCTTTCTGCAAGTTGCAGCTGGAGGTAAATATAACTGGACTCAGCAATGAGGGAAAAATATTAAGTATAGACTGTAAATAAATCTTTCAATGGCCATACAGATGACTCTGTCAAAAAAGCTCAACAATTCATCATTTTAACTGCAATAAGAAAAAGCAAGCACAGTCTATCGAAGTGCCAGATTCCTTGTCAATTATATAGAAGTAATCAACAAGTCTAATTTTGAGAATATCAACAGAAACTCAGTAAAAGTTTTAGAACTGTTCATGTTGTTCAAATATAGGTAGGTCAGCTTTGTTGTCTATTGACAACACACAGTCTGAGACAAGTCTCTCAATAAACCTTCAATGATATAATCCAAATTTTCCTTTATAGGGTGAAACTTTATTACTTTAGAAGTTCATTGATAGTTTCAAGCACTTAACTGAAAATTCTAAAAACCAACAGACCCCTAGAGGAATAATGAGATGTGTAAATGGGACCAAATGCCAGGTTGCCATTTTGAGCCTTTTCCTGGGCTTCCTGAGATAGTCCATCCAAAATCCCCATCCAGGAACAGAAGTTCAAGGCCATGGATGGTAGTCACTGGAATCTAAAGTTCAGGCTGGATATAAAGCAAGATCTGCCTTCATTTCTCTTTCCTATCTATATATCTATCACTCCATTAAGTGAAACATGTTGTCTTCTTCCAGCTGTTATTCCCAAATTCATGTCTTCTCTGAGTTCTAGATCCCACTGAATACTACATGTCACCAGGGGATGCCCCATAGGCACCAAAGTGATGTGCAAAAGATAAAACTCTTGTCTGCCACCATTCTCGTCCTACCTTAAGCCCGCCGGGGTGATCCTCACCATGTCAGTTTGTGTCCCGCCTCATCACGTTGCAATACCAGAAATCACCTTTGATTCCGTACTTTCCTTATTTATCAAAATCCTGTCATCACTGCCTCCAAGGTATATTTCTCTACGTCTCTTCTTTCACGGAATAATCTTGGTCATCATTGCACCTCACCTGAACCCCAGCAACAGCTTCCTAATCAGTTTCCTTCTTCTGCATCATTTACCACCAGTCTACAGCCAATGTAATTAAAAAAAAAAAAATCAAATCAAATTTGCCTCTCCTCGTGAAAGCCCAAAGGCACTAAATTAATTCACCCATATTGCTCTCCATCCACATTCCACATCATTTTTCCTTCTTTGACAGTTCCTTTTAGTGATAATTGTCATCCTTTTAGTTCCCCCTACATGCCAAGCTCTTTTTCCTTGCATTTGTCTTTTGCACATGACATTTGCCTCCTGTTAGATGTTTTCCCCATTTTGAAATGGCTAGTTCATTATTCTTCACATCTTACTTTAAATATCACCTCCTCAGAGAAGCCTTCCCAGATTGCCCTCCTTGATCTTTTCCATCTGGGACACTGGTTCACTCAGTGTCTTGGATAATACTTGACACTTAGTGCTTATTAAATATAATTTAAATAAATGAATAAATTATTATGAGAATTTCTGTACTTGAGAGAAACACTGTAACTGAGATGATACTTTTACACACTTGTTGCTTATAAATGTATAAGTCAACTGTTACCCGAGATTTATAGTGAAATAGGGTGGAGTTCTTAATGAAGCAAAGAGTTATTTTTGTTCCCCAAAGGGAGGAAAAAATCAGGATTAATTCTGGTAGAGAAAGTGCTGGTAAGTAAGGTCAAGGAAGAGAACAGAAACAGCTAACAGGAGGGGTTGCTTTATCTAATGTGGAATAAACATGAACTCCTCCTTGGTTCTTCCTGTAAAATCTACCTTGCTCACTAAGTCATTCTGAGAATATCAAGATGTGCTAAATCTTGTATGTAGATTAGCAGAGACTAAGCCAGTGCTCAGGGCCACAGGTGCAGCCTGCTCTCATAGACAAAGGGACCAGAGAATGAGGAAGAAGGTGACATCCTGACAACCACGTGAAAGGAAAACATTTTTAGAATAAGGTACAAAATGCAAAAAAAAAAAAAAGAAAGAAAGAAAGAAAAGTTGATACTTTTGAATACATTGAAATTAAAATTACTTTAAAAATCCACGTGAACAGGGACAGGGGAGGGATAAATTGGGAGGTTGGGACTGACATATACACACTGCTATATATGAAACAGATAACTAGCCAGGACCTACTACATAGTACAGAGAACTCTACTCAATATTGTATAATAACCCGTATTGGAAAAGAATCTAAAAAAGGGTGGACGTATGTATATGCGCAACTGATTCACATTGCTGTACACCTGAAACTAACACAACACTGTGAATCAACTACACTCCAATAAAAAGTTTAAAAAACTAAGAAATAAAAGCCACATGAATGAAAGGAAAAGTCAAGCCACAGACTGGAAAATGCATTTGCTGTGTGTATCACCAACAAAGTTTCAGTACCCAGAGTCTATGAAGAATACCAACATTTTTTCTCGGAGAACAATTCAGCCATATCTAGCAAAGTTGGAGATATTAATATCCAGACACTTAGCAATTCCACTGTAGTCTGAGCCTCTGAAGAATCTTTCTATGTGGAAAAATGGATAAGACAATGTCTGTGACTGTGAAAAACTGGAAACATCCTAAGAAAACGTACGAACAGATTGTGGCGAAATCAGACAAAAGAAAACTATAGAGTATTTATAAAATTTTAAAACATGCCTTCCAAAACTATGTACGATTTATGGACATAAGTATATTAAAAATATAAAAATATACATGAGAATTGGAGAAGGAAATGGCAACCCACTCGAGTACTCTTGCCTGGAGAATCCCGTGGACAGAGGAGCCTGGTGGGCTGCTGTCCATAGGGTCGCACAGAGTCAGACATGACTGNGGATTTATGGACATAAGTATATTAAAAATATAAAAATATACATGAGAATTGGAGAAGGAAATGGCAACCCACTCGAGTACTCTTGCCTGGAGAATCCCGTGGACAGAGGAGCCTGGTGGGCTGCTGTCCATAGGGTCGCACAGAGTCAGACATGACTGAAACAACTTAGCATGCATGCATGAGAATAAAAACATCACATTCATGAGAATGGTTCTTTCTGGAAAGGAAGGCAAAGGGATGGAATCAGCAAATCTGGGTGGGAAATCATGATTTATGACTGGAAGGAGGATCCATGGGGGTTATGTTTGCACTAAAGTAATTTATATATCTGTAAAATCTCTAAAAATTACATGAAAAATGTTAAAACTTAGGAAATAAACATAAAGAGAAAAAAGAAGTGGAATAAAGTAAGATGAAATCTGGGATAAGATTAGTAAGTAAAACCCATACTGTACATGATCAACCACTCAGCAAAAATTATTCTAACTCTAGAACATTTATTGAAACAATCATTTAAGCTGTGTGCTAAATTTTAGGAAGTAAGTCCTTTCATGCAGACCATGGCATTGTATTCAAAAACTTCATAACCTCCAATTTTGGGGATTTCAGCAACGATTGCAACCCCATCCCTTATCCAAAGAGTGGAAACCACCCCCCTGCCTCTGTGTCCTGCCTACAGTGTAGACAGCAAGAGGGGTGAAGCAGCTTGTCTGGCTGACGTATTTCTGAGTTAGTCTGACAGAGGAGGCAAAAAGTGCATCTCGAAAAGCAAATGGAATTATGTTGTCGTAAATAGGTAAAAGCTCTGGTTGGGGCACGCAAGCACCCCACCCAGTGAATCACTCCAAGCTGCTGTCTCTGCCAGAAATAATCCAGGGCCTTTTGTGTCAAAGGAAGCCATGACTTTTTCTACTCCCAAGCAGCAAGAGCACGCCTCTGCTCTGTTGGCTGTGAGGAAACTTCCCAAGATAGAGGAAAGAGGGGGAAAAAATAGAGCAAGCATGTGGACTCTGAGGAGAAAAAAAATATGGGTCACGTTATTGTCTCCTTCTGCTCATCTTTGGAGAAATGAAATCCACTTTGAATCAACTAGGGATTTAACCTCTTTCTAAGGAGGCCAAGATTTTATCATAATATAAAACCTGACGCAACTGCAGTTGAATTTAAACCAGAGTTGCTGTTGGTCTTTGTTTTTCCCGCAAGCTCTGACAGACGCCAGTGCCCATAAGCAATGAGCAATATAAAAAAGGTATTCTTTCTTTGCAATAGGTCAGGATGCTTTGCTTCCTCATCTTTTCCCAACAGCCAGTAGGCTTGGCAATGGTTGTGCAGTGAGGTCTTACCGTAGGGGTACCCCAACCCTAGAGGAAGACATTCAGACTCACAAATCTCCCTTGCTCAATTCCTGACATCCAGGGTAAATGGGACCTGGGTCTTCAAGGAAGTGTTGCCAACATCCCAGCTTCCAGAGTCTAGAGACAGGAAGCTTTCTCCACTGTGGGCCCTGTCATACATCCCCTCCTCCTTCCACAGAGAGTGGAGGGAGTGATATCTCCATTTAGAACCAAGTCACCCAGATTGTGAAGACATACATTTACATTCCAAATTCCTTCCAGCCTAGCTTGTGTAACAAAAATGAATGTGACACCTTCGGGGAGGATCGTTCCTGCTGCGAGGACTCTCTGGAAGTAGTTGAGAGTGAAAGCTGGACGCTCAGTCATGTGCCAGTCTTTGCAATCCCATGGACTTACAGCCCTCCAGGCAACTCTGACCATGGAATTCTCCAGGCGAGAATACTGGAGTGGGTTGCCAATTCTTTCACCAGGGAATCTTCCTGACCCAGGGATTGAACACAGGTTTCCTGCATTGCAGGCAAATTCTTTACCATTTGAGACACAAAAGAAGCCCTCCAGAGGTAGTTGACATTTATTCAGAAGACCACACATACCAGAGATGGCATGCACAAGGGTTCACTGGCTTGATCACTGATCAACCCACAAGTGTGCTAATGAGCATAATGAATAATACAAATGGATTGTCATTGGTGAACTCAATGTCTTGTTAACCAACATGATGGACATTAGACACGAGCTTTCCTTGGTGAAAATGATGGTCTTCAGATACAAGGGTGGGCAAGAATATGGCAGATATATCCTTATTCTTACATGAACAGAGAGTTTTTTAAAATCTAGCATACCTTCTACCCTCTTTAATTCCTATTTGGTCCCAGGATACTGGTTTAGAAGATTCTTGATCATTTCATTCTAAAAGAAAAATGGTGGAAAAAAATGTATGCCATAGAATTTTTGCCTTAAGTGAAATTTTCATTCAGGTGATTTGGGAGTGGACAAAAGAACAGAGAACCAGGCTTTATCGAACTCTGGGCTTGCTTGCTTTAGATTTTGGATGTATGGAAGAATGCTGTCTGAATCTTGTTTTCCTTCTATCTCACAGAGATCTGGGGAAGGAAACAGCAAATCTTAACCACAGCTAATACTAAAAGGCATCCAGTTGTGCACAGCCAATTAAGTTTAAGTCAGCTTTTAGCATAAGGACAAAGGTAGACTCAAATGATGGCTCAGGGAGAAAATAAAATTGGAAAAGAGTGAAGATACAACTGGTCAATAAATGACTAATGGGAAAAGAGCCAAACAGGTGGGCTTAGAGGAACAAAGACAAGCGAAAAACTAAAAATAACGGAAGGTACCAACCCAGAATGGGAATGATAGGAACTATTGAAAACAAATAGGTGATATGAAGATACACATTCAAACCTTGAGAATAAGATAAAATCATGACCGCATGTCCTTTCAATGACAGAGGAATATCATCTGTCCCCAGGATCATTTAATTTTCTAGGAGAAGGTAACTATGTTTGATTAATGATTTCTCTTGATTAGGATTTGTAATTTTTTGAAGTTAAATGTTAACTTTAGATTTTCTCTGATACAAACGTAAACAATATCTGAACACTGGAAATGGTATTGCCAAAAAGGCCATTTTTATTATTTGTATTTTTACCATTTTACCAGTTTTATTGCCTTGTAGGAAGTAGACAGATTTTATATCTAAATTTAGCAACCTTATTCTAGCAGTAATTCTTTCTGGGCCTATATAAAATGAGATTTTCAAATTCTCTTTGGATCAGCTTTAACATCCTGCTGGTTCCCTCATTAACGAGTTAAATAAATCTTTGACATGATAGTCATGTTTTAATTTTTTTGAAATTATACTTTGGTAAAAAGTTGGAAAAGTTGCCAACACATTTATGTGTAGCTTCCAATGGCGCAGAGTCAGGAGACAGATTGTTGTCCTATTCTTACTGCTCTCCAAATACCTACAAGGAGAGATGTAACATGTCCTCTTTGGGTGGAAATATTTTCATTGCCATTTCACAAAGAAGAAAATTGAGCTTGAAGAGGTGAAGTAAATTTGCCCTCATTAAAAGCACCAGAGTGTGTATTCAAAAGGATGCCGGAGTCTTTTCCCCAAGTTATACAACCTTCAGATTCCATGAATAGAATTAGAAAATGAAATTAAGGAGTCGCCACAAAAACACACTTCCATCTGAAGCGGCCCCTCAGTGCAACTGCTCTGTGTTGCTCCAGGCGCTTTGCGGAAACGTCTAGTGGAGTCTGGCCAAAGCTTCTGCAGCCTGAGGCTCAGCTTCACTCTGAGACATCTGCACTCTTATGAGAAAGCAGGCACATCGTATAGGCTCTTGCTGCAGCCCTCTCCTAATAGTGGGATAAGGTCGTCTCAGCCTTGGTTCTACCTAGGGCGTCTGTGGGGTCGCACAGAGTCGGACATGACTGAAGTGACTTAGCAGCAGCAGCAGCAGAGCATTTAGGGGAACAGTGCAATTATTATTGCAATTTTTGAGCTGTCGGAAAGAAAATACACTTAAGAAGATCAAAATGTTCTAAAACCAACATTCTCCCTGTTTTGAGACCAAGGTTTTAAAGTTACATATTCCTCATTTTTTTTTTCACTTTCTTTCTTCCTTTAAAACATGAAGATTAATTCCGATGGACAGAAAGAGGACTGGGAAGTAATAATTTGAACAAGACTCCCAAAGAAGAGATGCTAAGAAAGGACTTGTCGGTTATCAAATCATCCTTTTTCTTATATCTTCTGGGCACCCTACTAGATCCATCCACTTATGAGATTTAGGCTCTATTTAAAACGCCAGTGTGAACATGAAGGGAAAGTTCGATAGAGGCAGATGCTCAACGCTATGGAAATTCAGGAAGACGTGAGTCCGCGGTGGGGGTGGGTGGGTAGCGGAAACCAGGTGGCCTGTTGACACAGGTAAGAGTGAATGCAGAGGTCAGAGTCCATAGGAGTCTCCAGGAATTTGTAAGGTTGCTGAGCAGGAAGTAAAGATTTCCAAATACAAGGAGATCTGTTTGCAGAGTATATGTTATAAAATAATAATAATAAAGTCATAGTTACTACATTCTTACTTTTTTCCAGGTATAGTAAGTAACAATTTACACATATGCCATGTGTGTTTAATTTCATTAGGCCCTCAGTCTGTGAGACAGATAAAATTATACCCATTTCACAGATGAGAAGATGGACATGCCACCCAAGACTTTAACCAAGAGCTACTGAGTTCACTCCTTGTGTGTGTTCACATGAACACACAGTGTACAGGACAGTGTACAGGACAGTGTACCTGTGCCCAGGCAGAGGTAGGGCAATCAAGCGGTGAAGTTGCAAGTCACTGAGAATCAATAGGCTTTAGGGAATGACTTTAGACTTTTGGGGGGGTGGGTACATGGCATGATGAAATCAGGATGCAGGATAGAAAAGCAGAGAGAGGGAAAGCAGGGCCTTTTCAAAAGGTTAACTCCTTCTATTTAAAAAATGTATCTTGCAGAGTATATGTTATAAAATAATAATAATAAAGTCATAGTTACTACATTCTTACTTTTTTCCAGGTATAGTAAGTAACAATTTACACATATGCCATGTGTGTTTAATTTCATTAGGCCCTCAGTCTGTGAGACAGATAAAATTATACCCATTTCACAGATGAGAAGATGGACATGCCACCCAAGACTTTAACCAAGAGCTACTGAGTTCACTCCTTGTGTGTGTTCACATGAACACACAGTGTACAGGACAGTGTACAGGACAGTGTACCTGTGCCCAGGCAGAGGTAGGGCAATCAAGCGGTGAAGTTGCAAGTCACTGAGAATCAATAGGCTTTAGGGAATGACTTTAGACTTTTGGGGGGGTGGGTACATGGCATGATGAAATCAGGATGCAGGATAGAAAAGCAGAGAGAGGGAAAGCAGGGCCTTTTCAAAAGGTTAACTCCTTCTATTTAAAAAATGTATCTTGCTGCTGCTAAGTCGCTTCAGTCGTGTCCAACTCTGTGCGACCCCATAGACGGCAGCCCGCCAGGCTCCCCCATCCGTGGGATTCTCCAGGCAAAATGTATCTTATTTGCCTTCAAATAGTTATATTCTTTATAATTTTTGATAAAATGTAAACCAATCATAAAGAGCCATTTTGGAAACTGCTTTACAATTTTTAAAGCATTTTAAATGCTTTATTTGGTCCTAGGAATGCTGTGAGATGGGGAGAGTAGGGATCGCTTCCTCCTTTGTACAGAGGAGGGAGATGGGCAGAAATTTCCATATTCCTCCTTCTCCGTCTTCAGTGGCCATAAACAATACCATTGCTTGTCCACTAGAGACAAACCAAACATTTAAAACTCATCTTTTATACATAAAATAGGTAACTAACAAGGACCTTGTGCACAGGAAATTCTACTCAATACTCTGTAATGGTCTATATGGGAAAGGACTCTAAAAGAGAGTGGATATATGTACATGTATAACTGATTTACTTTGTTGTACAGCAGAAATTAACACAACATTGTAAATAAACTATACTACAATAAAAATGCTACGATAAAAACAAAAATCATCCTTTTCCCTATGGCTTCACTCCCATCAGCCACCATGACGAACCACTGTTCATCATTTTAGTAACTCTGAAACACAACGCCTCCACCGTCTGTCTAGACCATACCTGACGCTGCCGTCACTCACCTGGATTCCTCCAACATCCTGAAACTAACCAGCCTTGCCTCTAGCCTCACTAACCCCCAGTTCCTTTCATAACTACCACCCCACTGCGGGGATTTTATGAGGTCTCCGGGGCCAGTAGGAATTATCTGGTGCATCATACATCCACGCTGGATGCCATATCTCCCAGACATGTCCAACACGTTTGCTGGCCCCAGAGGGCTTGTGTGGGACATCCCCACGCGCTGTTTTGTGTGCCTGGAATGCTCTTCCTCCTTGTCCACGTGGGTCTTTGGACTTCACTTGCTATGCCTCCTTCCCTAGAAAGCCTTTCCAAGTCCCCCTAGACTAGAGTCAGGCGATTTTCTGCAAACACTTAGCTTAGCATGACACAGAACTCACCACTCTCACATCACACATTTTGCCGTTTGTCAGTGTCAGCAGTAGGCTACAAAGATATTGTCACGTGGATTTTCCCCTCTGTCATCCACTCCTTTTATACCTCATAAGACACATACACATCTTGTACATTAAAAGAGCTTTACAGGAACTTCTCCGGTAGCCTGGTGCTTAAGACTCTGTTTCCCAATGCAAGCGGTGAGGGTTTGATCTCTGGGACCTAAGATCCCACATGCCTCACATGGCCAGAAAACCAAAACACAGAAGCAATCCTGTAACAAATGCCATAAAGGCTTTTAAACTGGTCCACATCAAAAAAATCTTGGGGGAAAAAAAAAAAAAAAAAAAAAGAGCCCTTGACAGGGTAGTCTTCAGCTGGGCTCTAGGGAACATATGAGATATGAAATGTTTCTTGTCCTTGAGGGAGATTTCTAGGAACCTTGAAAAAAAAAATCAAGGAAAAATAATACACGCCAAATGGCCAAATGTAACAAGTTGAATGATGGCTCCCCAAAAGACATATCTACTCAGGACTTCTCAGTGCATCTTATTTGGAAAAGAAAGGGTCTGTAGGGATGTAATAAAGTTAAAGATCTTGATACAAGAACATCCGGTTGACCTGAATGGGCCCTAAATCCAACGCAAGTGTACTTAACAGTGAAGAAGACACTAAGAGAAAAGGAGAGAGAGAGGACAGCAATGTGAAAACAGAGGCAGCAGCTGGAGTGAAGGATAAGCTGAGGGTCATCCGCTGCCCCCAGAAGCCAGGAGAGAAGAGATGGGGACAGGTTCTCACCCAGAGTTTCCAGGAGAACCAGCCCCACTGACACTTATATTTTGGACGTCTGGTTTCCAGAACTAAGAGGGGATATTTCTGTTTTTTGAAAGTCACCAAGTTTGTGATACATGTGTCACAGGAGCCCTAGGAAACGAATGCGTCAGATAATAACAATAACAAGAATAGCAAGATCTCACTTGTTTTCAGTGCTTTTGCTCATGTTAACTTAATTCCAACAACCTCAGATGTTATCTCTTCCTTTTTCTCGTACTCATTTTCCAATCGTCAGACTTAACTGTAGTGATGAGCATGTAGAGATTGGTAAGTGCTTGGTAAACGCTTATTGACAGGTAACTACATTTTGTATGATAAGAGAAATTCTACCACAAGCAGAGCAAAAGTGAAAACACAGACAGAAACATGTGCCCCTCTGTTACTTCAAAAAGGGGAAAAAAAATCTGTCAGCAATAGGAAAAAACAGTTGAAAGTACACAATATCAAGGACAAAAATGAGGAAATAAGTTGTTTCATGACAGTGTAAATGTATAAATTTTTCATCAAGTTAGAAAATAAATGACTACCATCTCATCCAAGTTACAGGAGCTCTTCTGAACATTTTAATCATGCTTTATCAACTCAGTTCAGTCGCTCAGTCGTGTCCAACTCTGCAACCCCATGAACTGCAGCACGCCAGGCCTCCCTGTTCATCACCATCTCCCGGAGTTCACCCAAACCCACATCCATGGAGTCAGTGATGCCAACCAGCCATCTCATCCTCTGTCGTCCCCTTCTCCTCCTGCCCCCAACCCCTCCCAGCATCAGAGTCTTTTCCAATGGGTCAACTCCTTGCATGAGGTGGCCAAAGTACTGGAGTTTCAGCTTTAGCATCATTCCTTCCAAAGAACATCCATGCTGCTGCTGCTGCTGCTAAGTAGCTTCAGTCGTGTCTGACTCTGTGCGATCCCATAGATGGTAGCCCACCAGGCTCCCCCATCCCTGGGATTCTCCAGGCAAGGATACTGGAGTGGGTTGCCATTTCCTTCTCCAATGCATGAAAGTGAAAAGTCAAAGTGATGTCACTCAGTCCTGTACGACTCTTAGTGACCCCGTGGACTGCAGCCCACCAGGCTCCTCTGTCCATGAGATTTTCCAGGCAAGAGTACTGGAATGGGGTGCCATTGCCTTCTCCGAAAAACACCCATAGTGATCTCCAATTCAAGAGAGATATATTGTGAGCTCAGTTGCTTCAGTCATGTCTGATTCTTTGAGACTCCATGGACAGTAGCCCACCAGACTTTCCTATCCATGGGATTCTCCGGGCAGGAATACTGGAGTGGGTTGTCATACCCTCCTCCAAGGGATGTTCCTGACCCAGGGATTGAACCTGCATCTTCTGCAGCTTCTGCATTGCAAGCAGATTCTTTACTACTGAGCCACCAGGGAAGCCTGTTGTTTACATTGGTAACCAAAATATTCAGAGCTACACTGGAGAAAAGAGTTTATCTCCCCACCACCCACCCCCTACCACCCAAAAAACAAAGGGCAAACAAAAGAAGAAAAAATATATGATAAACATAATCAGCTGGAACTGAGGAGGATAAGTGAAAAGGAAGAGTCAAATTTTTCTCCTTTTATGGTTTGAAATTTGAACCTACACCCTTAGTGCCAAATGCTGTCCTTCCTGGTGAGGGACACAGTCCCTGAGCTCAGAGAACTTACCTTACATTCTCCCACACCTCACCCTACATCACTGAAGTCTGCTCACAGCAGTTCCTCTCACCTTGCACATCATGGCCAGCTAACAAGAAAAAAATCACAAGACATACAAAAAGGAAAAAAAACCACGATCTGAAGATGCAGAGAAAACCAAGAACCAGACATAACAGGGATGCTGGAAATATCAGACAGGGAGTTTTAAGCAACTGTGATTAATATGCTAAGGTCTCCAGTGGATAAAGTAGACAGGAGGCAAGAACAGATGTGCAAGGCTAGCCGAGAGATGGAAATTCTAAGGAAGAACCAAAAAAAAAAAAGATTAAAAAAAAAAAAACAACCTTTGTAAGAGAAATAAAGAATGTCTTTGACAGGCTCATTGGTAAATTGGACGTGGCTGAGGAAAGACTCACTGAGCTAGAGGATATTTCAATGGAAACCTCTAGAACTGAAAAGCAAAGGGGACAAAGAACTAAAAAAACAGAACAAAATTCCAGGGACCGTGGACAACTACAAAATGTGTAATATATGTGTAATGGGACTACCAGAAGGAAAAGAAAGGGAGAAACGCAAAGAAGAAATATTTGTAACAGTAAAGATTAAGTATTTTCCCCAAATTAATGCCAGACACTATGTATAGCACCCTGCTATATATAGCAGAGAACACCAAGGAGGATAAATGTCAAAAATCTACACCTAGGAATACTACCTTCAACTACAGAAAACAATGATACAGAAAAAAGCCCTCAAAAAAGCCCAGAAGGAAAACATATTACCTACAGAGGAACAAAAATCAGAACTCCATCCAACTTTGCCTCTGACAAGAAGACAGCAGAGTGAAATGTCTACAGTCTTAACCAAAAAGCAGTGAAGGTGAAATAAGACATTTCACAATGAATATTAACTGATGAATTTGCAAGTACACAAGTTTTTATGTTTTATATTTTTATGCATTATGTGGATTTTTATGTATTACCTTAGTGTTTTACTTTCTGAAAAATTCATCAATCTATATACTGAACATAATAAATATTTATTTTTTATAAAGGTCTACAGAATGAGGAGGGGAGATGATACACAGTGAAGCTTTAATGACCACCTCCAAACAGTGAAGCTTTAATGACCACCTCCAGTTTCTCCCGCTAAACTGATCACCAGTTCCTGGCTTGAGTTTTAGATGAGAAAAAAAAAAAAATTAACTTCAAATCATGTTCACTATTTTGCTGATTACAAAGACTGGACCTTTTGACTACTGGACTTTTAATTACCTAAAAATAACTAGAAAGTGCACTGGGTTCCTGAACTTTCATGAAGGGTAAATGTTTTAAGAACTAGGCAATTTACAAAGCATTGCCTTTACAATATTTTGCAAACCTTCCTGAGAAGGTCTGCTTGCTCCTTCTTTGTGTCAAAGGCAGAGGATGTTGTGAAGGACTTGAGTCCTTTCAAGGGAATCCAAGGAATCCAAGGAAATCCTCTGTGGACCTTCTGTGAATGAGACAAGCCTTCACAATATTCCAAGGCTGCTTGTTACAGCGTTTAGCCTCACCTAGCTAATATACTGCTCTTAGAAGTTCCAGGTAAATGAAGTCCCAAAGGCCAAGGGTGAAAAGGCAGAGGGACAGAGAATGCAATTTATGTTCAACAAATACTGTATTGTGCAAACCTCTCTGCTGATAGTAACCACAGTGTCTCAAACATTTATCACCAGCCCTGTTCAATGTTAACTTCTTTACACATTTTTTTCATTTTATTCCTACAACTATCCTTTCAAGTGAGTATGACCATCACCATTTATGGGTAAAAGGAAATGAGGCTCAGACTCACATTTAAAAAGTAGCGATCTTTCCATAATTCATTCCATTCTAGATTCAAAACAGGTCTGTCTCAGACCCAGAGCCCTTCAATTTCATTAGACCAGCATTTCCCATGCTGAGAGATCTGATGACTGACTTCTCAAGGAACCCTGTGACTTAGAAAGTTACTATATCTCTCCAAGCCTCTGTTCCTCATACATAATTCTGAAATAAAGATAGTAAAACCAGGATTGTTCTAAAGGATGGTTACAAAGTGTTTGGAATAGCCCAGGTGCATGGAAGTTGTCTAACACTGATTAGCTATTGTTTTATTAATGTGGGTATAATTATTGAATAAATAGATGATCCAATCAAAGTTTTAAAAGGTGGGGGAGGCCCATGATGAAATAAATTTGGTTAATCCTGGAGAAACAAAATCCAACAGGTCTTGTATGCAGGACAATGACATTCCAAGTAGGAAAGGTAAACAATACAATGTTTCCAGCACTTATTTGCAGAGAAATAAAAACCTTTTTTTTTTTTTCAGAGCATATTCATTAACATCATTAATTTACTGAACAGGCATTTATCGCACTGATATAATGACAAAAACAATTTGCATAGTTTGTCTCTCATGAAGCTGGTAGACAGCAGGGGAAAGATACAAAAGCAAGTGAAAAACAAATTTAAAAGTTACAAACTGTGAAGGACTCTATGAGGTGGAACTTGAGAGTCCCTTTGAATGCTGGAAAGCATAGAGGGAAAGAAAGTGTTACAGAGGAGGGACAGGGTGCTAGGGAAAGGAATACAACCCATGGAAATTTTTCATGGAAATCAGAATGAATCTCAAGCTAACAGCTTTATCCCTATTTGTTGTTTTCAAAGACTGACATTTAATCCCAACATAAGCCATGCCCATTTAGGACAATTACGTCATTTGTCCAATTACCCTATTGTTGCTATGATAATCAAAACACAGAATGGTGCAAATAGAGAAATTAGAGGCTTTAGTACAAACATGAATTATGCAGATGAGGAAACTGAAGCCAGGGGAGGTTAACTGACTAGATCACCTCCTCTGGCTGCCGGGACCCACACTGTGATGTCATTACATCATTGTCAGCCCCATCATTCATCATTTTCTGAACTAGAAAAAAGCAAGTATTTATTAACCTTGGCACAACACTAGGTGCTCAGGGGACTATAGTGAACAACAGTCCACTCTTCCCTCTTTTGGTTGATCCCTCCACTGTTCACTTGAAACTATCACAACATTGTTAATTGGCTGTACCCCAATACAAAAGATTTTTGATGTTTAAAAAATAAATAAAATGAAATTAAAAAAAAATCTCTCCCGCTAGGGTCCTTAGAGTCCTGTTGGGGGACCTGGTTCAAATACAGAAAAATAAAAACAATCAAGTTGAAACAGGAGCTCAGGGGAGCAATGGAATAGAAAAAAAAAAAAAAACAGATCTTATTGAAAAACAAAAACAAGACCTCCTCTCGGGCACCATTTGGAAATTTGATTATCAACGATGGGTCTCAGGTACTTTGCTAAAATACTTTCCATGCTTTTAAACCCACAACACCAAGTGCTGGGAAAGACTAGGACAAATGGAACCTTAAGCATCACTGCTGAGAGTACATGATGGTACACCACTTTGGAAAACAGGTTAAGTTAACAATTTCCTATAAAGTTAAAAATAGGCTTACCTACAACCCACCAATTCCACTCCTAGGTATCTGCCCAAGGGAAATGAAACCTATATTGTCCTAAAAATTTGCACAAAAATATTCATAGCAGCTTTATGCATAATCATCAAAAATTGGAAACAATTCAGGAGGGTCCTTCAACTGGTGAAAGGATAAGCAAACTTAGGTATTTCCACATAAGGGAACACTCCTCAACAGTAAAACAGAACGAAATGCTGATGTACAACATGAAGGAATCTCAAATGCACTTTCTGAAGGAGCAAAGTGCTGTTCTAGTGAAGCGAAAAGGTCAACAAACACGAAACAAACGATGCAGGAAATTGCACAGTGATAAACAACATAAAAATAACACAGGAGAGGAACGCGATAGGGAGTGCTGACGATATGACTAAGATAGACCAGTTGGAAGAGCAAGGCCCTATTCCCAGCCATATTCTACAGGGAGTGGATCCCTCAGTATCAGGCAAAGGCATCCCTGGAAGGGCCATAAACGCCCAACCTGTAAGAATTAGCCTCAGTTCAGTTCAGTTCAGTCGCTCAGTCGTGTCCGACTCTTTGCGACCCCATGAATTGCAGCACGCCAGGCCTCCCTGTCCATCACCAGCTCCCGGAGTTTACCCAGACTCACGTCCATCGAGTCCGTGATGCCATCCAGCCATCTCATCCTCTGTCGTCCCCTTCTCTTTCTGCCCTCAATCCCTCCCAGCATCAGGGGCTTTTCCAGTAAGTCAATTCTTCGCATGAGGTGGCCAAAGTATTGGAGTTTCAGCCTCAGCATCAGTCCTTCCAATGAACACCCAGGACTAGTCTCCTTAGGACCCCTTAAAGAGACAGGGCAAGAGCTCCATGACCTCTACTAGGTAAGGTCTACCAGTCCCTTGCCAGCCTGAAGAAGCTTCAGAAAGCAGACTTTCATCTTCCCAATAAAGCTTTCTTGGGGTCTATGATTCTCAGGGGAGATTTGAGACAGGAGGTAGACAGGCCCCCCAGGGTAAGCAAATAAAGTTCATTCCTTATGGAAGAAATTCTAAATTAATAGCAGGACAATCAAGAGAGGAGGCTGGGGCCTGCCCAGATAAGAGATAAGGGAGCACATCTCATTCTTGAAGTCGGGAAACCTTTCCGACTAGAAAGCTCCTTGGCGATCAAAAAGGAAGTGATGTCAAAGCTACCCAAAGCTCTCTTTGCTGGGATCTATCTTGGCTGAGAGATGCATGCACACACGTGGGAGGATCCTGAAATATACCAAATATGAACGCTGAACCAGACAAACCAAAATGATTGGCCAAAGGAAACCCAGGAAAAATGTCTTACAAAAGTGATTAAAATTGCCATGAGGGTGTGACTCTCTCTGACCCCACCCTTGTGTGTACCCACAAGTACTGGACTCTTTTCCTCCTGAGAAACGCCTTGTTTCACTGCTCTCCTTCTTTGTGGGAATTCTCTTCTACAAAGCTGAAAGGCCAGGTCCTTGTCACTGACCACTAGTCTAGTGGCTAGGATTCAGCTCTCACTGCCACGACCCAACCTTAATCTCTGGCTGGGAACTGAAACCCTGCTTCAAGCCACTATACGCTAAGGCCATCTGATATCAGATGGACTTGCAAGTTCAAATGGGGTGGTCAGATGAAGACCCTCTAAGAAGATGACATTTGAGCAAAGACCTGCTGAGCATGAGGGGTGAGACCTTGTCATATGAGGGAAGAGTCTGGAGTGTACAGGAAGTGCATGAGAAAATTCTTGGAAGGATTTCCTAAGTAAGATCATGAATGCACTTCTTCCTTAACTGACCACTCCGGCTGCTAATTAGAAAACAGATCCTCGCAGCTGAAGAAAAGAAACAGGAAGGAGAGAGGGTACCACCCACAGTAGCTCAGACGGAAGATGACGACTGAGGGGAAAATTCTTTCTGATGACTCCATGGAGACAGACAGACACACACATTTTTGAAAGGGGACATTCTCTCCCTGAAGGAAACAGAGAGAGAGCAGCTCCAGGAGGCATGATGTAGCTTGAGCGAATTGCTAATTATGCCAGCAACAAAAGTAGTAAACGGAGAAAAATGCTAGCTCTTAGTGTCAGCAAGACAAATGCTTACTGTCTCCTGGGAAGACGGGCAATGGAAAATGAACAGAGCTCAGTCTGGTTAGCCCTGATCAGTCTTCCCCAAGCATGTGTTGTTGAGAAGGCTGCCAGACACAACTAAGGGGAAGAGGGGACAACAAGGAGTCTAAATGGCTTTCAAAGACCCCCATCTGTCCAGAACGCCCCTCTGTGAGTCCTACCCAAACCACCTCCCAAAACTTGGAAACCTGAGCTGCTGCCTAACGTGATTATATAACCAGTACTTCTGAACAGGAACTGAAAAAAAACCAGGCCCTGCCCAGGATCAACAGAGAGTAACACACATATTCTTTGTGCCGACCTTCAGTTCAGTTCAGTTCAGTTCAGTTCAGTTGCTCAGTCTTGTCTGACTCTTCACGAACTCACAGACTGCAGCAGCACATCAGACTTCCCTGTCCATCACCAGCTCCTGGAGCTTACTCAAACTCATGTCCATTGAGTCGGTGATGCCATCCANAACACACATATTCTTTGTGCCGACCTTCAGTTCAGTTCAGTTCAGTTCAGTTCAGTTGCTCAGTCTTGTCTGACTCTTCACGAACTCACAGACTGCAGCAGCACATCAGACTTCCCTGTCCATCACCAGCTCCTGGAGCTTACTCAAACTCATGTCCATTGAGTCGGTGATGCCATCCAACCACCTCATCCTCTTTTGTCCCTTTCTCCTCCTGCCTTCAATCTTTCCCAGCATCAGGGTCTTTTCTAGTGAGTCAGTTATTCACATCAGGTGGCCAAAGTATTGGAGCTTCAGTTTCAACATTAGTTCTTACAATGAATATTCAGGAGTGATTTCCTTTAGGACTGGTTTGATCTCCTTGCAGTCCAAGGAACTCTGAAGACTCTTCTCCAACACCACAATTCAAAAGCATCAATTCTATGGCGCTCAACTTTCTTTATGGTCCAACTCTCACATCTATACATGACTACTGAAAAAACTATAGCTTGGACTAGTTGGACCTTTGTCAACAAAGTAATGTCTCTGCTTCTTAATATGCTGTCTAGGTTGGTCATAGCTTTTCTTCCAAGGAGCAAGCGCCTTTTAATTTCATGGCTGTAACCACCATCTGGAGTGATTTTGGAACCCAAGAAAATAAAGTCTGTCACTGTTTGCATTGTTTTCCCATCTGTTTCCCATGAAGTGATCAGACCTGAGGCCATGATCTTAATTTTTTGAATCTTGAGTTTTAAGCCAGCTTTTTCACTCTCCTCTTTCACCTCTTTAGCGGCCTTAATATGGGTTTTCCTAGAAACCAACTCTAAGTACAGATTCAAGTGCAAGCATTTATTTGGGGGATGCAGGAAGCTTTATTAAGAAGTGGGAAAGTGATACAGGGAAGAGAAGCCAGCCCATCAAGCCAGGCTTTCTTGTAGAGAAATGGAGCTTGATTCATTGTGCAAATTCAGATGCTGTATAAAATAATACCTAGGAGTTACTTCACCCAAGGAAACACAGGAGCTGGGGTATTGATACACCAACTGCTAGTTATCACCGGCCAAGGGCTGCTGAGGAGCAGGGAATAAGTTATTTTCCAAGTGCTGACAGCCTCCTAAGGCAGAAACTTTAGAAAAGAGTCTCCAGGGATTTCCCTGGCTGGTGCTCCACATTCCCAAATGTGGAGGGGACCTGGCTTCCATCACTGTTCAGGGAGCTAGATCTCACACGCTGCAGCTAACCGTTCACAAGCCGTAACTAAAGATTCCACACGATATAACAAAGATAAGATCCTGTGTGCTGCAACTAAGACTCAGCACAGCCAAATACACACATCACATAGAGTATTTTTTTAATTAAAAAAAAAAAAAAAAGTATTCAGGAAAAGAGATGTAGATACAAGCATCTGGATGTCAAAGGGAGCTCTCAGAAAACCTGAGACCCAAGGGCAGAACAAAACACCGCAGATTGTGCCCCACTCCAGGCTTCCACACGTGGTGTCAAGAGCAAGACATTTCTTTGCCTCTGCAGAGGAAATGATTTCAACAAATTGCAAAAAAGGAGGAATCTTCCCTCTATCCATTTTTCTCAAAGCACCCCTCATTGATTTATCCATTACATTATTGTTATAAATTAATAAAGTAAGGCACGCATTAATTTACTTTATTGGTTTCTCAGCCACTGATTTCCTATTATCCCTTTCTATTACCCAACTCACTGACTCCTGCAGATAAATTGTCTGCAACACAAATGCATCCCAGACTCTTGGATTTTATTAAGTATATAAAAGGTGTGTGATTTGTATTAACAACTCAGCTCATCACCCTATATTCAAAACTTAGCCAATTAAGCTCAAGTGCATATTAAAACAGGAAAGAGATTCCCAGTTTCTACTTAACATTCTTATTGCCTAATGAATTGTTCATTCTTTCTAATTCTAGTGTCATTTGCTTAATTTTCTTTTAATTTCTTAAATGTAAGAAAAACATGTCTAATTTTCTAGATGTGTGAAAATACACTGGCTTAATATTGCTTGTGAAAACTTCCTAAGAACATTGAAGCAAAGTGCAGTCATGAGTGATCAGTAATATATATTCCATCCGACACAGTGCCAGATAAACAGTGGGCACTCGATAAATGCCTGGTGAATGGATGAATATGCCTACAGGTATAGGACCAATGCTCATGCACAAATCAGGAGCCCACTTCTGTTGTCACTACAGCAGCTTGTTTATTTATGAGTCTCTTGTGTCCTCCCAGGTTTTTGGTGAGCCCTGTAAAGTGAATATGTGTTTGTATCTATAGGATTTCTTAGGGTTAATTGGAAAGTTTATTTCTAGAGTTTTTTGATACAGTAATAGATTTCAATAAGAACAGAAGCCATTATTTCATTATTTCATTCAAAATATTTACTAAATGCTAACTATGCCTCACTCCTTTATTCATTAAAGCATTTACTAAATGCTGACTATGGGGGGCTTCCCTGGTGGTCCAGTGGCTAAGACTCTGTGTTACCAATGCAGGGGACTTGGGTTCAATCCCTGCCAGGGAACTGGACCCCATCTGCTGCAGCTAAGGATTCTGCATGCTGCAGTGAGACTGCAATGCTACAACCAAGGCCTGGCACAGCCAAATAAATAAATGTTGCTTAAAAGATTAAAAAAGGCTACCTATAGGCCGGGACTTATAAACAATTTTATAATGCAGATACAGTTAGAATAATGACTAGAACATTATTTGTGGTAAACAGTTTTTAATGCAACATAGTGTGGCCCACAGAACAAGGAAACTGACACCAGAGGAAGTCTAGAAAGTTTCACGCAACATGGGATATTTGAGATGCGTCTTCTTTTGGCTCAAGAGGTTCCTGGATGGTGAAAAAGTAGGCAAAGGCATCTGGGGTCAAGAGTCAACATATGCAGAGTTGTAGCCTTTAAAAATATTACTTTTTTTTTTTTTTAAGGAAACTTGGTTGTAGTGTTACTGTATTAGTCATAGTTCTCCAGGAAAAAAAAAAAATTAATAGATTCTAGAAAGAGAGAGAGAAGAGAAAGAAAGAAGATTTATTTTAAGGAATTGACTCATATGACCATGGGGGCTGGCAAGTCTGAAATTTGTAGACCAGGCAGGCAGGCTGGAAATTCACCTACAAGTTGATGTTCCATCCAGTTTTCAGACCAACAGTCTGTAAATTCAGTCAGGATTTCTATGTTCCAATCCTGAGGCCTAATTCCTCCTTCTAGAAAGCTAGTCTTTTCTGTCAAAGCCTTCAACTGATTGGATGAAGCTCACCCACAGGATGGAGGGTAATCTGCTCTATTCAAAGATTATTGTGCATGCCTGTATGCTAAGTTGCTCAGTCGTGTCCAGCTCTTTGCAACCCCATGGACTGTATTCCACCAGGCTCCTCTGTCCATGGGATTCTCCAGGCAAGAACACTGGAGAGGGTTGCCATGCCCTCTTCANCACCCACAGGATGGAGGGTAATCTGCTCTATTCAAAGATTATTGTGCATGCCTGTATGCTAAGTTGCTCAGTCGTGTCCAGCTCTTTGCAACCCCATGGACTGTATTCCACCAGGCTCCTCTGTCCATGGGATTCTCCAGGCAAGAACACTGGAGAGGGTTGCCATGCCCTCTTCAAGGGGATCTTCCAGACCCAGGGCTCAAACCCACATCTCTTACATCTCCTGCATGGACAGGTGGGTTCTTTACCACTAGCGCCACCTGGGAAGTCCAAAGTTTACTGAGTTAGGTGCTAATCACAGCAATATCTTGAGCAAACAGTGGCGTGCCATGGTCTGGCCAAGTGGACACGTGGAGGAAACACTCTGCAATCATGGAAGCGGTGGTCCTCAGGTGAGACCTCAGCCAGCACAGCTGTATGACCTGGGAACCCGACAGAGACACAAGTTCCTGGGCCTTCACCAGACTTCCTGGCTCAGAAGCTCTCAGGCTGGGGCCCAGCAGCAGGATGCTAACCAGCCCTTCAAGTGTTCCTGGTGCGTGACAGGGCCAGAACCACAAGGCTGCTAGTTTGAGTCCTAGTGTCTAGGTCAGAAAGAAAAGTTCTAACACAGAAGCAGGTTACTACTGCCTTTCTGCTCCTGGGCTTTAGTCACTTGATAGATTCCATGCTTAAATGGCATACCTGATAGGGGAACAACAGGAGAGAGTACTATTGATTGTTTATAAATCTTTACTCAGAGATGCTGTGTAACACAGCCATTGAAATCCTCCTCCATCACCAGCTCCAGCTCTTTAGCTACAGACTCTGCCGAGCTGGCTTCCATTTCCTTGACGAAGGTCAGTCAGATCCACATCAGAACTCGCCTCAAGCCTCTTCGATCGCCCTTCTCTTGGCATTGATCCTGCAGTGGGGACCCTCTGTGAACTGCTTCACAGAGTTCCAGAGACAATATGTCAAGATAAGAAATGGGGATGGGTACTGTTTGAACTCCTCTCAGTGATTTAAAGACCCTATTCATTCGCTGCCCACAAGTCTCCTCTTGGCTAAAACAATGCTGCATAACAAACGAGCACACAGCCTCAGTGACTGCAGTGATCACTGCCTGTGCGTCTTAGGTAGGCCACTCTTCCAATGCAGGCTAGATCCAGCCACATGTCTAAAGATGGGATGACCGTGTATGACCCTGCAATCTCACTCCTGGGCACATATCCAGACAAAATTATGATTCAAAAGATACATGCACCTCTATGTTCATAGCAGTACTATTCACAATAGTCAAGACACGGAAGCAACCTAAATGTTCATCAATGGACGGATAAAGATGTGGTACATACACTCAACGAAATATTACTCATCCACAAAGAAGAATGAAACAATACCATTTGCGGCAACATGGGTGGAGATGACCCTACTAAGTGAAGTAAGTCAGAAAGAGAAAGCCAAGTGCCATACGGCATCACTTATCATGGAATCCACAATACACACAACACAAATGAACATACCTGGGAAGCAGATTCGCAGACACGAAGGACAGACATGCTCGCCCAGGGGGAGAGAGGAGGAGGACGGATTGGGAATTTGAAATTAAGAGATGTTGTTTGGATAAACAACAAAGTCCTTTTGCATAGCAGAGGAAACTATATTCAGTATTCTATGATGAACCATAATAGAAAAGAATATGAAAAAGAATATATACGTGTGTAACTGAGGGACAGGGAAGCCTGGTGGGCTACAGTCCATGGGGTCACAAAGAGTCAGATGTGCCTTAGTGACTAAAGAACAACAACGTGGGACTGAACGGCTTTGCTGTACAGCGGAAGTGAAGAGAACGTTGTAAATCCACTACGCCGCAATCAAATCAATTTCAAAGAGAAGACTGGCTGGCTGTGGCTGACCGTGGACGGCCGAGAGCAGAGCCGCTGGGCCGGTGCCCTCACCACTCAGGCGCTCGTGCTGAGGCAGGGCACAGGGAGACCACCAGCAGGAGTGAAACACCGCCTACTCAAGCCCCTGTGGGCACCATGCCCGCTAAAATCCCACAGGCTGAGCCGACCTGGGGCTGGGCCAGTGCAGACTTGGCCAGGGGCCTGACTCATCTCTCCCCAGAAGGAAAGAGCTGAGGTCTCGTCAAACGCCTACCTCAGCCCGATCGGGAGACCCCTGCCTCCCCTCCACCCTTTCCATCCCTCCAACTGCCGCTCTGGGGGGTCCGCAGGGGTCACTTTCTGAGGAAACCTCCGTTGACTCCTCAGATGCCCACCTCATGAGGCTCCCTCGGGACACCAGGATCCCCATTACTGTCCCTTATGGCATGGACATGACACAGCAAATTCAAGAGAGCTGACTGAGACAGATGCTGACACGTATTCGGAAAAGCATGTGGCGGTGTTGGCCATCCACATCCATGGGTTCCACATCCAAAGATTCAACTGACTGTGAATCAAGAATATTTTTTTTTAATCTGCTAAGTCCAATTTTCCTTTTCATTACAGGAGACTGGAATGCAAAAATAGGCAGTCAAGAGATACCTGGAGTCACAGGCAAACTTGGCCTTGGAGTACAAAATGAAGCACGGCAAAGTCTAACAGAGTTTTGCCAAGAGAATGCACTGGTCATAGCAAACACCCTCTTCCAACCACACAAGAGAAGATAAAGATCTTCATGACCCAGATAACCACAATGGTGTGATCACTCATCTAGAGCCAGACATCCTAGAATGCGAAATCAAGTGGGCCTTAGGAAGCATCACTATGAACCAAGTTAGTGGAGATGATGGAATTCCAGTTGAGCTATTTCAATCCTAAAAGATGATGCTATTAAGGTTCTGCACTCAAATGCCAGCAAACTTGGAAAACTCAGCAGTGGTCACAGGACTAGAAAAGATCAGTTTTCATTTCAATCCCAAATAAGGGCAATGCCAAAGAATATTCAAACTACCACAGAATTGCATTCATCTCACACGCTAGCAAAGTAATGTTCAAAATTCTCCAAGCCAGGCTTCAACAGTATGTAAACCAAGAACTTCCAGATGTTTAAGTTGGATTTAGAAAAGGCAGAGGAATCAGAGATCATTGTGCCAACATCCACTGGATCATCAAAAAAGCAAGAGAGTTCCAGAAAAACATCTACTTTTGCTCTATTGACTACACCAAAGCCTTTGACTGTGTGGATCACAACAAACTGGAAAATTCAAGAGGTTGGAATACCAGGCCACCTTATCTGCCTCCTGAGAAATCTGTATGCAGGTTAAGAAGCAACAGTTAGTGCTGGACATGGAGCAACAGACTGGTTCCAAATTGGGAAGAGAGCATATCAAGGCTGTATATTGTCATCCTGCTTATTTAACTTATATGCAGAGTACATCATGAGAAACACAGATATGCAGATGACACCACCCTTATGGCAGAAAGCGAAGGAGAACTAAAGAGCCTCTTGATGAAAGTNAAAGAAATACAGGAAAACAATAGAATGGGAAACACTAGAGATCTCTTCAAGAAAATTAGAGATACCAAGGGAACATTTCATGCAAAAGTGGGCACAATAAGGCACAGAAATGGTATGGACTTAACACAATCAGAAGATATTAAGAAGGGGTGGCAAGAATACACAGGAGAATTGTACAAAAAAGATCTTCATGACCCAGATAACCACAATGGTGTGATCACTCATCTAGAGCCAGACATCCTAGAATGCGAAATCAAGTGGGCCTTAGGAAGCATCACTATGAACCAAGTTAGTGGAGATGATGGAATTCCAGTTGAGCTATTTCAATCCTAAAAGATGATGCTATTAAGGTTCTGCACTCAAATGCCAGCAAACTTGGAAAACTCAGCAGTGGTCACAGGACTAGAAAAGATCAGTTTTCATTTCAATCCCAAATAAGGGCAATGCCAAAGAATATTCAAACTACCACAGAATTGCATTCATCTCACACGCTAGCAAAGTAATGTTCAAAATTCTCCAAGCCAGGCTTCAACAGTATGTAAACCAAGAACTTCCAGATGTTTAAGTTGGATTTAGAAAAGGCAGAGGAATCAGAGATCATTGTGCCAACATCCACTGGATCATCAAAAAAGCAAGAGAGTTCCAGAAAAACATCTACTTTTGCTCTATTGACTACACCAAAGCCTTTGACTGTGTGGATCACAACAAACTGGAAAATTCAAGAGGTTGGAATACCAGGCCACCTTATCTGCCTCCTGAGAAATCTGTATGCAGGTTAAGAAGCAACAGTTAGTGCTGGACATGGAGCAACAGACTGGTTCCAAATTGGGAAGAGAGCATATCAAGGCTGTATATTGTCATCCTGCTTATTTAACTTATATGCAGAGTACATCATGAGAAACACAGATATGCAGATGACACCACCCTTATGGCAGAAAGCGAAGGAGAACTAAAGAGCCTCTTGATGAAAGTGAAAGAGGAGAATGAAAAAGTTGGCTTAAAACTCAACTTTCAAAAAACAAAGTTCATGACATCTGGTCCATGGCAAATAGATGGGAAACAATGGAAACAGTGAGAGACTTTATTTTGGGGGGCTCCAAAATCACTGCAGATGGTGACTTCAGTCATGAAATTAAAAGGCACTTGCTCCTTGGAAGGAAAGCTGTGACCAACCTAGAGAGCATAGTAAGAAGCAGAGACATTACTTTGCCAACAAAGGTCCATCTAGTACAAGCTATGGTTTTTCCAGTAGTCATGTATGGATGTGAGAGATGGACCATAAAGAAAGTTGAGCACCAAAGGATTGATGCTTTTGAACTGTGGTATTGGAGAAGACTCTTGAGAGTCCCTTGGACTGCAAGGAGATCCAACCAGCCAATCCGAAAGGAAATCAGTCCTGAATATTCATTGAAAGGGCAGATGCTGAAACTCCAATACTTTGGCCACCTGATGCAAAGAACTGACTCACTGGAAAAGACTCTGATGATGCTAGGAAAGATTGAGGGTAGGAAGAGAAGGGGACGACAGAGGATGAGATGGTTGGATGGCATCACCAACTTGATGGACATGAGTTTGCACAATCTCCGGGAGATGGTGATAGACAGGGAAGCCTGGCATGCTGCAGTACATGGGGTCACAAAGAGTTGGACACAACTGAGCAACTGAAGTGACTAAGTTCTAAAAAGCGAAATGAATCGCCAGTCTATGTTTGATGCAGGATGCAAGATGCTTGGGGCTGGTGTATGGGGATAATCCAGAGGGATGATGTGGGGTGGGAGGTGGGAGGGGGGGTTCATGTTTGGGAGTTCATGTACACCCATGGCAGATTCATGTCAACGTATGCCAAAACCAATAGAGTACTGTAAAGTAAAATAAAGTAAAAATAAAAATTAAAAAAAAAAAGAAAGGAGAAATAGAAAAAATATATAAATAAAAAGCAAAACTAACTTGTCACATGCCACCAAGTATTTTGATTCCATTGAGGAGGGCATGGCAACCCACTTCAATTTTCTTGCCTGGAGAATCCCACGGACAGAGGAACCTGGTAGGCTACAGTTCATAGGGTTGCCAAGAATCAGACTTGACTTAAGTGACTTAGTGTGCATGCACAGCAAGTATTTATGTGGCATGTACACTGTATTAGGTATTACAAGTAATCTAGAGATGGTTTCAAGCACACAGGATGTTATATGCAAATACTATAGCATTTTATATAACAGACCTGAGCATCTGCATATTTTGATGTTTTTGATTGTCCTGAAATTAACCTCCCATGAATACAGAGGGACCACTGTCTTTGATTACTAAATGATTGAAGGACTACATTAAAGCTATACTGGTTTTTTGAGAGTTTAACTTCTAGAATAGGTGACACAAAATTCTGTTTATTATGAAAACTGAATTTCCTGATCAAGATCCACACACACCACTGTGCTTTCTCCATATGCTGTCCCTTCCACCTGTCGCCTTGCTACCCTGTCCAGACAAAATCCTCCACCTATTTCAAGGCTCCACCAGGCTTAGGCAGTAGCTACCTGATGAGTCCTGAGCAACTCACTTGCATTTATCTGGGTTCTAATGACCCTGTTTTAGAATTGACGGTCTGAAGACAACAGAGCGTTTACATTTGCTAAGGAGAAGGGGCTATAAAGGACCCAAATTTGTCACCTCAAATTGTGTCTTTGTGACATGAAGATGAATGTAGGCTGACTATTTTTAAGAAACAGAAGACTTAAAAAATGTTTCTTGTTTTGTTCCCCCTAATTGCCTAGAAGAATTTAGATAGAAGCTCCATCCTTGGAATAAAGCTACCGCCAGAGATGTCTGGAGAGAATACAGCAGGGTGTGGTGGGCAGATTTGGCCGGCCCTAGAGGTCATAACCCCCACTGCGTCCAGTTGTCTCTGCTGGTCCAGACGGCAGAAACAGAAAACATTTATTTTCCAAACATTTGCTTTTCCATCTCCACGTGCATTTCCCCTCCTCCCCTTTGAAGTCCCAAAACCCTACTCTCAATATCCTCCTTTTGTCTTTTTTTTTTTTAAACTGGGGTATAGTTGCTTTACAATGTTGTGCTAGTTTCTTCTGTACAATGAAGTGAATCATATGCATACATATATCCCCTCCTCTTAAGCCTCCCTCTCCCCCTCCTCATTCCATCTCTCTAGGTCATCACAGACGGGGAAGGCAATGGCACCCCACCCCAGTACTCTTGCCTGGAAAATCCAATGGACAGAGTAGCCTGGTGGGCTGCAGTCCATGGGGTCGCTAACAGTCGGACAGACTGAGCGACTTCACTTTCACTTTTCTCTTTCATGCACTGGAGAAGGAAATGGCAACCCACTCCAGTATTCTTGCCTGGAGAATTCCAGGGACGGGGCAGCCTGGTGGGCTGCCGTCTATGGGGTCACACAGAGTCGGACACGACTGAAGTGGCTTAGCAGCAGCAGCAGCAGGTCATCACAGAACTGAGCTGTGCTCCCCATGCGATAAAGCAGCTTTACCCATGGTAGTACATGCAGGTCAATCCTAACCTCCCAATTCATCCCACCCTCTCCCCTGCTGTGCACCTGTCTACTCTCTATATCTGCATCTCTATTTCTGCCCAAGAAATAGGTTCACCTGTACTATTTTTCTAGATTTCACATATATGCATTAATATCAATATTTGCTTTTCTCCTTCTCTCTTACTTCACTCTGAATGACAGACTCTAGGTTCATCTACCTTTCTATACATGACACAACTTCCTTCTTTTTCATTCCTAATAGCCCATTGCATATATGTACCACCTCTCCTTTATCCATTACATTCTCTTTAGCTGAAGATGGCATTTAAAGTGAGCATTTGAGCCACTTGGGTGACTTAGTTTGCCTGGGGCTCTCCCATATACTCATATTACTCAATTTTGTTTTATTTTCTCCTATTAAGCTGTTCCATGTCAATGTCATTCTTAGGCCAGCCAGAAGAATCTAGAAGCGTAGAGGCAACTTCCTTCCTCCTCAACAAGGCTTCTAGGACACCGCCCTCAGCTATGCAGAGACGGGATGGAGACTTACACCATGGGGACCTCCCTGGGGCTGGAACAGGGAGCGTGTGAACAGCAGGCAACAGCCTCACCTCTAATCGCACCTTTCGGTGCCAGTGAGCTTAACCAATCAGCCTTCTCCGAGGCTCTGGTTTCCATCACTACCGCCTCACTGAAAATTCTAGCTTGAGCCCTGAGCTCTCAAGTATGGTCATTTCTATTCCCAGGTCACTGGCCTCTGCTTTCCATGTAGTTTCCTGAACTACAGGTCAAACACTGCAGCAACTCTAGGGCCCCTACTCTGCTGTGCACCCACAGACTCAGGATTTTGCATGGCAGACCCTGAATCCTCACCTCCAAAGGCCACTTTTCTTATAGGGCTTTCTTGTGTCTACTTATTCCCACTGAGGCTCCAGCATCCTGCTCAGCTGACAACAAATTTTTCAGTTGCTCTCCTCCCTCCTTCCGTTTCATTCTTTCTCTGTCCTCTCCATCTCTTCTGTAACATATTCATCTCCCGTAATGTTTAACTCCCCAAATTTGTGTTTTCCATCTCCAGTTTCTCTTAGGGAGTTCCAGCAGCTGAAGAAACAGCACCTGCCTGCTTACCTGCCAGCCTGAAGAGGAAAACTACATGATGGAATCTTAGGAAAAAACAAAAGACTCACTCAGCAGCAAGTACACATCATTAGCAGGAAGCGTGTCAGTCCCAGGAGTGGTGATTAGGCATTTTCGGAAGTCATAAGGAAGGGAAGCCTGTAAACGGGACTGCAAAAACACTGAAAATAATCACTGACTGGCCACTTTTATGAAATCAATGACTTGCAGGCAGTTTGAGTCATAACATAAAAGAACCTTTAAAAAAAAATTAGCAGATCAACATGCCAGCAGCTCCTAGTCATCCTCCAAGGGGGCAGTGGGGGCCCAATCAGGAGACTGTCCATGGTGGACACTGGAGGTCTTCGGGGCTCTGTCCTTACATTACAGGCTCTTCCTAGGAGATGATGGATTGCAGCCCACTTTGATGGATTGCATTTCTACTTTAAGCCATTGACTCCTCACTTTAACCCAAACGATCTCTCTGAGCTCCAGACACACAAAGGCAATAGCTCACTGTATGTTTCCCCTGGATGTCTTGGAGGCACTTTGTGCTGGTCAATTTTCATCTGTCACTACAAACACACTCTCCACTTTTCTTCACTCTGCTCTGAGCACCAGAAGATTGTCTCTGTGAACCTCATAAACTATTTCCCTGGCCTTCTGAATTCTAGGAGCTTTTAATCAGTCCCTGGCAGGTGGTCAGAGGAGGAGAGAGGTTGCAGTCTCTACTCCCTCAGTTTCCTCCCTTCCAGGCTATACTGTGGCAAGCCCACAACACCCAAGCCCATAAGGCTTGTTAGTTGACTCCTTCCTTCCTGGGAAAGTGAGTTCTGAAAACTACTGCTCCTCTCTGAGCTTCAGACCTGCAGACAGTGGCTATGATTTTCCATCATCACTGATGATAGAGCACTATGCTGGCCACTGTTGATTTCTTTTACCCTGATCACAACTTTGGAAAGAGACTCTGCTAAACTCTCTTCCATGATGCCTTCCAGGTGTGCATCGGTGCTCTCATTCACTATCTCTGAACTAGGCATTCATCACCCCGCGCATTCCCTCATGCCTGCCGCCCTACCTGACCCTCCTGCAGCCCATCACCCAGGGGCCTGGGCATCCTAGTGACTTCTCCTCATCCCACCCACTCCAGTCTGCCAACATCAACCCACAGGCCTGCCATTCCTTCCATCCCAGTCCAACCCAGTATCACCTCAGACCACGTTTCTGCGGCAGCCTCCCAAATGACCTCCATGACCCTGACCAACCCACTCCAGTCCATTCCACAGCATCAAATCCGGGGAAGTCTCCCATCTCTGCAAACCCTTCTGCACTCCCTATTGGCTTTGAGATCAAGTTGAAATTTGTAGTTAGGGGTAGGGGTTAGTCAGACTTAAGGACCTTCATGACTGGCTCCTAGTTACCTCTGCAGCCTCTTTCACTATTTACTTCAGCCTCTCCTTTCTCCCTGAAACTGTATTATTGAATTCCAAAGGTCACCTTGTCTCTCACCTCTGGACTTTCTCATGTGTTGATTCTCTAACAAGGATGATGTTCCTTTGTCCCTGCCTAGCCAACAGCTGCTCACAACCAGACTTTGTGTTCAGCTAGGACAGGGACACGCCACTGTACCCTGAGCACCTCATCCAGGGCCTGGGACCTACCACTCCAATGCCACCCAACACACAAGCCACTTGCTGTACTATTGAGCATTGAAATGCATTGAGTCTACATTGAAATGTGCTGTGAGTGTAAAATACATACTTCCTTTTCAAAGAATTAGCACAGTGAAGCATAAACTGTCAATATTTTTACATTTATTGCACATTCAAGTATCTCAGCTAAGTATATTAAATTAACTAAAACTCTACTAAAATGAATTTCAATTCTGTTTTTAATTTTGTTTAATGGCGATCAGTTTCACATTGGAATTCATTGTGTGTGTGTGTTCAGTTGCTTAGTCATGTCTCACTTTGCAACTCCATGGACTGTAGACTGTCAGGCTCCTCTGTCCATGGGATTTTCCAGGCAGGAATACTGATGTGGTTGCCAATTCCTACTCCAGGGGATCTTCCCGACTTGGATCACACTGGTGTCTCCTGCATCTGCGCTGGCAGGTGGACTCTACCACTGTGTCATTTGGGAAGCCCTAGAAAGTTACAAATGATGCATGCAGCTCCCATGATATTTCTACTGGAAAGGACTGTCTGATAATTATTTGCTGAATGAGTGAAGGAGAAACATCAAATAAACGAAGAAGAGAAATTTCCAGTTTCCAAATTTGCCTTTCCTTTCCTTTGAAATTTTCTCCAAATCCTCTAAGTCTGGGTTTGGTGGCCTTTTGTGTGCTCTCAAGCTCCTGCAAGTCCTCCAATTACGACAGCCCCCATCATGACAGTTGTCTCATGGACTCACACGGTGTTTTTACTTTCACAAGGGCAGGCACTCCACCTGTCTCGTTCAGCTCTGGATCGCAGTGCCCGGCATGATGTGGACCTTGTAGACGCTCATCAAATGTCTGATGGGTGAGGGCACTAGGAAGTGAGCAGTCATGCGGCGAGAGGAGAGACCTGTGGCAACAAGGGCGGGGTGATGGCATGGACTCTGGGCATGTGCTCCTTGGGGACAGACCCCCACACCCCTCAGGACGGGCCCTACAGGGAGCCCTGGGTCTGCACGATGACACCCCAGGCAGATGGGTCACTGCCTCACTCTTTGGCACCCCTGGTTCAGGAAAGCATCTGGCACAGGCCTGGAGATCCGAGGCGCATCCATGAGGGCCGTGATCCTGCCTGAGGGCACTTTGCTGGCCCCTCCTCTGTGCAGGGCTCTGAAGCACAAGGTGGGTCAGAGACCGTGGTGCCTGGCCCCGTCCAGATGAGCCTGAGTGGAGAACTGCTGCCGCTGTAGACACCTAGGCGGGCTGGAGGTGGGCATGGGGGAGGGCAGTGGACACGTTCCCTCCTCACTCTCTTCATATCCGGCAACTGCATCCCCTCTGCTGAAGCCATTCAGACGTAAGTGAGGGACTTCCCTGGTGGTCCAGTGGCTAAGACTCTGTGCTCCCAGTGAAGGGGGCCAGGGTTCAATCCCTGGTCCAGGAACTAGAGCATGCTTGCTGCAACTAAAGAGATGCGTGTTGCAAAAAAGATTGAAGATCCTGTGTGCTGCAATTAAGACCAGCTCAGAACAATAAAGAAATATGCTTTTTTTAAAGGAGTAAATGAGAAACAGCTCTGTCTGGACTTGAGAAGTGCTGACCTCTCTCGCCTGTCTCCTAAGTATCAGGACCTCCTCCTATGTCCTTTAAACAAGTCACCTCCCTGTGTTTGCCCAGTTTCCCCCAGCATCTCACCTTCCATATTAACTGACAGTTGACATTTGTCAAGATGACGGCCATCTGGAGTGTTAGCTTTCATCTTCACAGGATTTGGCTAGATGTCACCCTCATTTGGGTAAAAGGGGAAATGAGCTCAAAACTCATGAGCAAATGGTTTAGGGTCACATGGTAGGAAAGTGACATCATGGGACTCCAAGTCTGGGAGCCCCGTGGCCACACTCTTCCCATCTCTGCCTCTCTGGGGTCCACTGCCAGGAGAGATGGATCTGGGGGTTAGTCTTGTCCACAGCAACAGTCAGTGAAGCAACTGACAGATAGTGGCTGACTTTCCCGCATGCAGCCAACTTTTCACAAGCAGCCAAACTGAAGGCTAAAAAGGCTGCTCACGGGGGCAAGATCCCACGACTCACAGTGGAGCCCCAACTCTGCAGATGTTCGGAGCAAGTTCACAACGGTCAGTTATACATATATATTCTTTCTCATATTCTACTCCATTATGTTTTATCACAGGCTATTGACTATAGTTCCTAGTGCTATAGAATAAGACCTTGTTGTTTATTCATCCTACATAAACTAGTTTGAATTTGCTGATACTAAAGTCTCAGCTCATCCCTCCCCTACCCACACCCCTTGGCAATAACTGAGTCACTTCACCGTATGGTAGAAATGAACACAACACTATAAACCAGCTATGGGCTTCCCAGGTGGCTCAGTGGTGAACAATCAGCCTGCCAATGCAAGAGATGCAGGTTGGATCCCTGGGTCAAGAAGATCCCCTGGAGAAGGAAACAGCAACTCACTTCAGTGTTCTCACCTGGAGAATCCCATGGACAGAGGAGTCTAGTGGGCTACAGTCCATGGTGTCACAATAGAGTTGGACATGATTTAGCAACTAAACATCAATGACAGTAATGTATCAACTATAGTTCAGTAATTTGTTTTTTAAAAAAATCAGATGGAAAACTGCATAATGGCCAACCCAGTCTCCACATCCTTGGGGCTTTCCACTTGCCTGAACTGCGGCTTTCACCAGAAACTCTGAACCACATGTTCAATCCTTTGAAAATTCCTGCTATGCTAACTTACCAGGTGGTCTTTTCACAATATGAGTTTCTCTTTGATGCCCTCTTCATGCCCTCCTGATTCTGGAACCTCAGTCCAACCCTACTTCCAGCTGGTAGTGTCTTCCTTATTTCCACACCATCAAGTTCTCAAACTGGTTTGAGGTCCTTCCGTAAGAAGGAAAGAGATGTCTTGATTACAAAAGACCTTTCGTGTAGCTTCCCTGCATAAAAGAGAACAGCAGGGTCTAGGGGAAGAGAGAAAGAGCACTTCC
Source organism: Oreotragus oreotragus (assembly GCA_006410675.1). Classification (NCBI taxonomy): domain Eukaryota; kingdom Metazoa; phylum Chordata; class Mammalia; order Artiodactyla; family Bovidae; genus Oreotragus; species Oreotragus oreotragus. The sequence goes on along the minus strand of SJYX01003309.1, from coordinate 16,736 downwards.
TGAGGCTGACGTATGAGGAAGGGAGGCTGCCATGCCCCTGAGTCTGGCTGGGACATGGTGACATCCTTCGTAACTCACGACCCCCCATCACATCTGCTTGCCTGTGGAGAGGTTTGCATTTTGGATGAAGTCAATATAACTACCCCTCTCTTGTCACTCCAAACATATTTCCCCCATATATGTAAAGGAGAGAAAAAACATTAAGATGTCTATTTTGTGGTGCTGATGTAAGGAAGAAGGGAAATTCTGGGTATAGTCCTCTGGTATGCCACCCGGCACAGGGAAAGACGCAGTGCACACTAGTTAGATCACACACTCGTGTGTGTGATCCATTTTGAGGGAACTCTTGAGATCCATTTTGGGGAATTCCCTGATGGTCCAAAGGCTAGGACTTGGCACTTTCACGGCTGGGGCTTGAGTTCAGCCCCTTGTCAGAGAACTAAGATCCCACAAGTTTCCAGGCACAGCCAAGGGGAAAAAAAAAACAAAAACAAAAACAAAAACAGAAATCCATTTCACCAGGAACTTCTGAGAGAAGCCAAACCTGCTGGTATGGGCACCATCAAAATAATGAGGGAAAATTCAAAAGAGAAAGAGAAAAAAGAGGTTTGAATTACACTTTGTCATGAAAAATTCTTGACACTAGATGGGCCATTCTATGTAAATCACATGCAGGTATTCTTCTTAAGAGAGGCCAAGCTGGTTTCAGTTTGAGGTCAAAAGAGAAAGGCATTTATATCTTATTCTGCCCAAAGGCTTGAATTAAGTGCTGAGAGGCAGTAAAGTAACTTTGGAGACATTCAGTGAGGGAAAATACGGAGGAAGCCTTGGTGTTGGACTGGAGAAGGTACGAGTGTGTGCCTAGCTCACGGTGAGGAACAGCTAGAAGGAAATGGAAGGGCATCTCTATGCCAAAGATACTTAGGTTATTTCCCTGAGCAGTTTAACTTTTCAGGAGTGTCAGTGTGATATTGGACTTTACAAGTGGCTTAGTCTCGTTTAAGGAACCAGTTCCAGTACCGAAAAGTTAACAACAACAACACACAAATGCATACAGTGCATCTCAGTTAGACCCAAGTGTGTTTGTTAAAGTTCACCTGAAGACCAAAGTTGACGGCAGCGAGAAAAGATTTAATATTTAAAGGAAAGATACATGACTATGTGGATAGACATGGACCCGCCTACTGTCTGTTTTCTGAACCCCATGCATTTTGTGAGACCCTAAAAAGATGGCAAAAAGTCATTTGTACATCACAACAATAATTTTAGGAGGGGAAGGCCTTCTCAGAGCTTCCTGAGCTCTAACTATGGACCTGGCACCATTCACCACTTGGCATACATTTTTTCAGGTGATGCTTCCACAAAGGCTATGAAATGAACATGCTACGATGATTTTCATGATGGTGATGCAGACCCTCAGGCCCCCATGGGATTAGGGCTCGGGATATTAGAAAGATTTGAGATTCACAGCAGGACCAACAGGAGGTAGGGAAGAGCTGGGATGAAAGAGGGAACAGGAAGTGTGTCAGTAGGGCAGCGGGGTACATGGGGTGAAATGAGAAGGGAAAGAAACATCCTAACCGTTCGCAGAGACAGGAATACAGGCAGAAATGAGCAGAGTGAAGGCAAGGAGGGGGCACCGTCCCCCTGGGGAGCGGGAAGGGCAGCTCTGACGGAGGACACCTGTAGGCCTTTTCTTAGAGCTCATTGAAAGCACAAGGAAGGGCTTCCCTGGGGGAATAGTGGTGAAGACTCTGCATTTCCAGTGCATGAGGCATGGCTTCAATCCCTGGTGGGGGAACTAAGATCCCACACAACAAGGTCAAAAAAGAAAAAACAATTAAGTAAAACAAAAGCACAACTGCATGGGGATCGGATGCAAACTTTGTTACCAGGTCTTCCTTAATAGTTCCTGGAAATGCTTTTCCTTCTAAAAGCTAAATACCTTCAAACTGGTTAGAGATAGTGGAAGGAAATATTGAAATTAAAATCTCTCAGAGGGAGAATAGATTTCTACCCAGAAGATGGGCAGAAATAGTCTCTTTAGTGTCTCCTGGAGAGAAAAGGTAGAGAGAACTCACAGGTGAAGGAGCCAAGAAGACTCTTAAGGATGGTCCTTCCAAGTGCCTGCTCAGTGGAGGCTGGAGCTGAAGGTCCCAGCTCTAAATCATACCCCTACAGGACGGGTAGACTTGCCACCCACATCGAGAACCAATCCCTTCTGGGACTCCTCTGGTGGCCCAGGGGTTGGGAGTCTGCCTGCCACTGCAGGGGCAAGGGTTCAATGCCTGGTCTGGGAGGATCCCATATGTTTCAGAGCAATTAAACCCGTGAACCACAGCTACTGAGCCTGTGCTCCGAGCCCTGCTGAAGCCCACATGCCACCAGCTAGAGATTAGCCCCTGCTCCCCACACCTAGGGAAAGACCACATGCAGCAAGGAAGTCCCAGCACAGCCAAAAAGAAATAAATAAAACAATGAAAAGAACAGCTGTTAAGAAAAAAGAGGGACTGGTTACTTCTCACTGCACCTTGGTGCCACTGCTTTGAAGAGTAACTTGGGAATATCTATCATGACATTAAGAATTAGCAATTCCAGCTGTTCATAAAAAAGAATGAAATCATGCCATTTGCAGCAATGAGGATGAAAGTAGAGATGATTATACTGAGTGAAGTAAGTCAGAAAGAGAAAGACTAACATCATGTGATTTCACTTATATGTGGAACCTAAAATATGACACAAAGGAGCCTGTGAGACAGAAGCGGAATCGCAGGCGTACAGGACAGACTGACGGTTGCCAAGGGGTGGACGGATTGCGAGAGCGATGGATTGAGAGCTTGGGATTAGTAGACACTAACTATATAGTACGGATGAACAACAAGGCCCTACTGTATAACACAGGGAGCCCGACTCTATATCCTCAGATAAATCACAATGGAAAATAACACATTGCTAAAAAGAATGTGAAAAAGAATTAGCAACCAATTTAACAATGTTGCCTGTGAGATACATAGATACATAGGGAAGTAAATATGAAGATGTGTGCTGTGGTCCCATTTACAAAATTCAAATATGGACAATCTAAATGGTCATCAAGGAGACATTAAGATAATGATGAAATATGATGCACTTCTTAGTATATTTTTGGCAATGCAGAAAGATCTTCAAAGATATTTATTAAAAATAACAACATATAACATGAATAAGCTCATTTGTATTAAATGAATTTATACATATGTTTTTGGGTATATAAACATATCTAGAAATATTCATTAAAAGAGAGGTTTTCATAAAGGGGTAAAGTTAGGGCGTATTTGAGATAGGAGAGCTCCTACTTTTCATTGTATATCCTTCTGTACTATCTGCATTTTAAAATCATGAACATAGTTTTTTTTTTTTTAATATTTGAAAAGTTTAGAAGATGGTTCTCTGTGAAGAAGTATAGTTAAAAAAAAAAAAAAAAAAAACCTCTTTAAAATTTAGATACAAAACCCTGAGCTGAAAACTACAGTAAAATGGAGTTGATATTTAAATAAATTTTTTTGATCCTTTATGACCAACGAGAGTCTATCCCAGGGATGTAATAGAGGTTTAATATTAGAGAACCTATTAACAAAATGTATTACTTCATTAGACCAAGGAAGAAGAATTGCATAATCATCTTATGGATACCAAAGGACATCTGGTAAATAGCAAAAACTGATTAAAAAGGGAAAAATTATTTACAAATAGTTGATTGTCATAATGGATAAACAGTAAGATCTAAAAACAGCAGCCAACATCATAATTGAAATTACAGAGACATTCCAATTATGCATTTATACTTTTGAACTTTTAAAATGATGTCCATTTCTGAGTTTTACACTATATATATGTTTTATATATATATGTTTCTATATTATATTTATATGTTTATATATATTTAACAGAGAAGGCAATGGCACCCCACTCCAGTACTCTTGCCTGGAAAATCCCATGGACGGAGGAGCCTGGTGGGCTGCAGTCCATGGGGTCACTAAGAGTTGCACATGACTGAGCGACTTCACTTTCACTTTTCACTTTCATGCATTGAAGGAAATAGCAACCCACTCCAGTGTTTTTGCCTGGAGAATCCCAGCGACGGGAAAGCCTGGTGGGCTGCCATCTATGGGGTCACACAGAGTCGGACACAACTGAAGCGATTTAGCAGCAGCATATATATTTAAATTTTAAAATTTATAAATACATATATATATTTATGTTGCAGAATCTGCCTGGAATATTCCTCTAAGAAAAGTGAGAAAGACATATACACGTACACACACACACACATATATATATATATACATATATGAACCTCAGAAAGCATCAGTACTAAAAATGACCCAACTCACTCAGCTTTAAGTCAACAGCCCAAACCACAGTTTTAAAATGTAACTGACACCATCACCACGTTTGAGAACCCAGAAACTCTTCTTGTGCATGAGTCTATACTATCTCAACAGGGTGCTTTCCTTCACAATCAACAAGAAACTAGCACTTTCTCCAGAATCAAGGCTGCGCCAGGTCTGAGATTCATAAAACAGAAAAATAATAAGTGGGAAGCTCCCTTTGTACTGTACAGTATACTGTGCTGAGTTGCTCAGTCATGTCCAACCCTTTTGTGGCCCCATGAATTGTAGCCCGCCAGGCTCCTCTGTCCATGGAATTCTCCAGGCAAGAATACTGGAGTGAGTAGCCATTTCCTCCAGCAGATCTTCTTGACCCAGGATCTAACCCAGGTCTCCTGTGTCTCCTGCATCGGCAGGTAGATTCTTTACCACTGAGCCACCTGGGAAGCCCAGGAAAGATCCCAGGGAGTATCAAAATTCAAGGTGAAGCCGTGGATTGTAAACAGTGTCCAGGTGAGGGGGATGCTCTTAGCAGATGACCGAGAAGGGGAGGGCGTGTCAATGGGAGTTGACACCATCTTCTGTGTTTACTTTAGTGTGTGGTATTGTGAAAGGGGCAACTGGGAGCCAGGAAACATGGGAGGTTCCCAGGAAAATGCAGCAAGGCAAGAAGTTGGCTCCTGGAAAAGCACATGGATGCAGAGAGTAGTTCAGACGAATGTGAAAATACAGGGCCACTTCACTTAGTCACAGTGGGACACAGCCTCAAGACATGGAAAGAAGACGAAAAATTCGGTTTTAGGGCATGAGTGGATTGAAAGGTGACTTTTCATTCCATGACCAAGAATCCTCTAAACCAGGAGACTCATTGGAAATCAAAATCTTTACTCCCCTCTGCCACAGTGATGTCACATTTCCCCATGGACATTGGCTCTCGTGCTCGTTGTTAATAACGAACCCAAGATGTGGACTGAGGTCTGCTGACTGTGCACCTGGCAGTCCTCACTTCCTCCACCTCTGCCTCATTTGCCCATGGTTATCCGGCCCTTTCCACGTGCAGGAAACCATCAAGTCTTTAATGGGAAGAAATAGGGCACAGCCCTGCTTCCCCCAAATATGGTGCGTGGCTAAGAAGAGCTAAGAAGGGGCTTCTCTGGCAGTCTAGTGGTTAAGACTGTGAAAGGAATGTGAAATGAAAAGAAACAGGCCCCTAGCCCAGGGCAAGATAAAGATTAACCAGGGCTGGAAAGCCCCGGGCCCTGGCGCCAAAAAGTAATCACAGTGTTTGTACAAGATAAGGAAGTAAGAGCAGAAAAGACAAGATCTTGAAAAATCGCAAACTGTCAGGACAAATGACTAAATCAAACTAGCCAATAATGCTCCGACAAGTAGCTTAGACCCCCACCGCCCTAACCTGTAGGTTTAAAAACTCTTGTGCGCGTGGGTTCGGAGCCTCCAATTCTCTGCTACTCTGGTGGGGGCCCGAATCCGGATTCGTGAATAAAGCAATTGCTAATTGAGTGGCTTCCCTGGTGGTCATTTACGCGGCGGTCCCTAACAAAGACTTCACCTTCAGTGCAGGCGGTATGGGTTTGATCCCCGGCTAAGATCCCATGTGCCTCACAGCCAAAAAACCAGAACATAAACAACAGAAGGAATATTGTAAAAAGTTCAATATGGACTTTCAAATGGTCCACATTTAAAAAAAAAAAAAATCTTGAAAAGAAGAGCTAAGAAACGTTAGAGCATCAGATCCAGCTGGAAGACTCATTCTGCCATCGTGCCATCCTGCTAAATCACTTCAATTGTGTCTGATTGTTTTGCAACCCACGGGCTATAACCTGGAAGGCTCCTGTGTCCATGGTGTTCCCCAGTCAAGAATACTGGAGTGGGTTGCCATGCCCTTCTCCAGGGGATCTTCCCGACCCAGGGATTGAACTCGCATCTCTTGTATCTCCTGCACTGGCAGATGGGTTCTTTATCACTAACAGGAAGATTCATTAGAGTATTTTTTAAAAAGAATGTATGTGTACGTATAACTGAATCACTTTGCCGCACAGCAGAAACTAACACACCATTGTAAATCAACTCTACTTCAATAAAACAAACAAAAACCCATTTAGATTGCTGGGCCACACCCAGGAGGTCCCAGGAGGGCTGGAGGGGATCCTGAGACTTTGCATTTCTAACAAGTTTCCAGAAAAGGCTGATGCTGCTGGTCCAAGGTCCACACCTTGAGGATGACTGGCTTATGAGAAACAGTTAATTATAGATGCCATGGGACCTCAGACTACAGGGATGGTCATTTATGGTGACTAAAATTGTACCACAAATAAGCTGTTGAAAAGTTACCAAATTAGGTTGGGACTTCCCTGATGGTCTAGCAGCTAAGACTCCCCACTCCCTCTGTAAGGGGCCTGGGTTCAATCCCTGGTCATGGAAGATCCCATATGCCACAACTGAAAAAAAGAAAAGAAAAAATCCCTTGCACCACAACTAAAAATCTCACATGCTGCAACAAAGACCCAGTGCAGCCAGATAAATATTAAATTAAAAAAAAAAGAGTTTACGTGTTCTCTAAAAAATGCATGTGGCTAATATACTTCTTGTAAAAGAAAAGTCAAATTCCACGCAAGTTCCAAGATGGGTCACGTGCACGGCCCGGTTCAGCCCTACCCAAGCATCAGGAACCAGGGCCTGAGGATGCTGCGGGCTTCCCAGGTGGCACTAGCGGTAAAGAGCCCACCTGCAAATGCAGGATATAAGAGACGTGGGTTCAATCCTGGCTTGGGAAGATCCCCTGGAATAGGACCTAGCAAGCCACTCCAGTATTCTTGCCTGGAGAATCCATGGACAGAGGAGCCTGGAGGGCTACAGACCATGGGGTCACAAAGAGCCAGACGTGACTGAAGCGACTTAGCATGCACACACACATGAGGATGCTGTCTTTATAACAGCAGATCCTGCAGTGCTAGATTCATAACACAAGCGCCTGGTCACCACGTGTGCGGATCAGGCTAGACCACAGGAAACACCTCTCCTACAAGTTTTCCTGGGAAGAACCACATCATAACCACAAGAGCTGCAGTTTCATAGCAGATATACGTTTATAAATACTTTACCATCATGAGGAACAAATTGAGACACATATGAATAAATGTGCTATAAATTGTAGCATCTACTTAAGTTATCATCATAATGTGATCCTTACAGATTCCCAAGGATCATCTTTTACCTAAGAATAAAGTGAAACTATGGTCAGTAAGTGACGTGAAATTTGCTCACTTGTGCCAGACTCTTCGTGACCCCATGGACTACACAGTCCATGGAATTCTCTAGGCCAGAATACTGGAGCGGGTAGCCTTTCCCTTCTCTAGGGGATCTTCCCAACCCAGGGATCGAATCCAGGTCTCCAGCACTGCAGGCAGATTCTTTAACCTGGCACGCTGCAATTCATGGGGTTGCAAAGAGTCGGACATGACTGAGTGACTGAACTGAACTGAACTGAATCCAGCACTTTCACAACATAATCTTTTAGGATTTGTAGGAGCTCAACTGGAATTTGATCACTTCCCTAGCTGTGTTTATAGTGATGACTCCTAAGGCCCACTTGACTTCACATTCCAGTATGTCTGGCTCAAGGTGAGTGATCACACCATCATGATTATCTGGATCAATAGGATCTTTTTTGTATAGTTCTTCTGTGTATTCTTGCCACCTCTTCTTAATATCTTCTGCTTTTTAGGGTTAGGGTTAGGCTTAAGTTCCATACAATTTCTGTCCTTTATTTTGCCCATCTTTGCATGAAAAGTTCCCTTGCTATCTCTAATTTTATTGAAGAGATCTCTAGTCTTTTCCATTCTATTGTTTTTCTTTATTTCTTTGAATTGATCCTGAGGAAGGCTTTCTTTAGGAGCAGAGCTAGATACTGTTGATAGTTGAATGTGCATCAAAATGTGTCCAAAATACTTCATCAAAGAATCCTGGATCCCATACCAGATGTTCTGAATAAGCAGTTACAGGGATAGATTTTTAAACAGAAGCAAGAAAAGTCTAGATATATGTGTCTAATACTAAGTGTCTAGTGTACAAGGATTGAGAGCAATCTGTGTATGTGTCAAGATGATAACTAGACATGAATAAATTAGCAATTCATCCAATATCCTTTTGCAAATAGAGATTTTGTTTGAAGAAATACTAGAGTATGATATATAAAAAACTGCATGGTGATCGCCTACTGTAACTGGAGGGGAAAACAAATCACAGAGTAGGTATGTATTCAGAGAATGGGTTTGATTTTTAACAAATTGAGTAGATATAGCATCTACAGAATTTAAGAGAGGTTTCTTGAGTGTGCAGTGATTGAGCTCAGTTAAAAAGATAATTTAGAAAAAGTATTGGTCTATTTCATGCAATAATTGTGAAGAAATACTATAAACATTATCATTATTTTTCATTAGGATCATAATGCAGTAACAACATAATACATGAGAAAAGTAATGGAATAAGAAATGCAGATAAAATATTTAAAAATGTGCTATTTTTTAGTAAGCTAAACTGTATATTTGGAGAAGGCAATGGCACCCCACTCCAGTACTCTTGCCTGGAAAATCCCATGGATGGAGGAGCCTGGTAAGCTGCAGTCCATGGGGTTGCTAAGAGTCGGACATGACTGAGCGACTTCTCTTTCACTTTTCACTTTCATGCATTGGAGAAGGAAATGGTAACCCACTCCAGTGTTCTTGCCTGGAGAATCCCAGGGACGGGAGAGCCTGGTAGGGTGTCATCTATGGGGTCGCACAGAGTCGAACACGACTGAAGCGACTTAGCAGCAAACTGCATCTTTAGAAAAATACATACAAAGGGAAAACTTTTTGAGAGAAACTACTGAATTGAAATTGGAATTAGAGAGTGGGAGCACTGATCTATGATAAAGAAGAAGATGACACAAAAAGTTAATTTCAAAAGAAATTGGAAAAGACATCCAGATTTTGATGAGAGAGACTTAGACATTAATGGGGTACAATAGAGAAAAAATGAAAAGTAAACAGCATAGTTTTAGTCTGGTTTTGATATTTTTAAATACCCTAAGAGCAAAAAAACACATTACCATAGGATAAATCTGACCAAGTGAAGTGAGATTCTGTAAAAAAAAGAAAAAACATAAATTATACTATGACAATATCCTCTATAATGATGACATTTTAATCTGAAGAACCACGGGCAACTGGTGTGACTTTTATCACAGGTGGAGTCACATGCGGTCTATTTGGTTCTATTTTAAGGAAAAATCTAAGAAACTGGGGAGTAGAGAATGAGTCAGAAAAAAATGTAAGAAAATAAGAAAAAAATTATTTGAGTTGTGTGTAAATAGTAACCTTGCCTGGACTACTCCAGAGCTTTACTTCCCTGAATAAATGGTATTTTTATGATACTTTTCATAGCAAACTTTCTTCTATTTTAATAATTAATAGACTAATTTTAGAGTGGTTTTGGATTTGCAGAAGAATTGATCAGCTAATACAAAAACCCCATAAACTTCCCTCCCAAATATAGTTCCCCTATTATATTAACAATTTACATTAGTGTAGTACATGCATTAAAGTTAACAAAGCAATATCAGTACATTATTATTAACTAAAATCTGCAGTTTACAATAAGGTTATACATTTTATGGATTTTTATAAATTCCATATATCCACCATCTCAGTATATTAGCGAATAATTGCACTGCCTTAAAATTCCCTTGTGTGTCAGCCTTCCTCCCCTCCCGCAACCTCTGTAACCACTGATCTTTTTACTGCATGGAAACCTTTCCTGATTTGGAACATCCTCTGTGTTTCAGTTAATTTTCCACAGGTATCCTAGGCCAAAAAATAAAAATAAATAAATAAATAAAGATTATAGCTGAAAGACAGTAGGTAATTTAAATACTATAGTGTACATCGTTTCTGACAAATGTCCCTGTTGTTCAGTCACTACATTGTGTTCAACTCTTTATGACTCTGTAGATGCAAGCCAGACTTCCCTACCCTTCACTATCTCCTAGAGCTTGCTCAAATTCATGTCCTTTGAGTTGGTGATGCCACTCAATCATCTCATCCTCTGTCACTGTCTCCTCCTGCCCTCAATCTTTCCCAGCATGAGGGTCTGTTCCAGTGAATCAACTCTTCACATCAGATGGCCAGAGTATTGAAGCTTCAGTTTCAGCATCAATTGAGGGTTGATTTCATTTACAATTGACTGGTTTGATCTCCTTGCTGTTCAAGGAACTCAAGAGTCTTCTTTCACATGACAGTTTGGAAAGCATCAATTTTTTGGTGTTCAGCCTTCTTTGTGGTCCAACTCTCACATCTGTACATTCTCCCCAAAATTTTACATATTCTGTGACTCTCTGTGATATACTAGAATGCCTTGGCATATAGTTTGAGTGTCCAGTTACTTAATCTGGCAGTCATGTATACATGTTGGTTTAACTATTTTATACATTAGTATTGATGTCTCAAACAAACCAATGATTGTAGCCTGTGACTTGATTTGGATTTGGAACAATCCAGCAATTTTCCTGTTTTGAACTCTTGCTCTCCCATCTCTATAGCACTTTAGCTTTAACTCCGTATTGGACTCAAGATTATGACCAAGTCTTTGGAATATCTAGAGTTGATGGAATTAAATAATTTTTGAGGAGATAAAATGTTCATGACACTCATGTAATTCTTTGTTTTATGAGATATATGTTTGAATTTATGATGTGACATGCAAATAATACCTCAAAACCTACATGATGATGCATTTTGTGATGCATTCATTTCAGTTCATTTCAGTCGCTCAATCATGTCTGACTCTTTGCAACCCCATGAACCACAGCATGCCAGGCCTCCTGTCCATCATCAACTTCCAGAGTCCACCAAACCCACGTCCATTGTCATGCAAATAATACCTCAAAACCTACATGATGATGCATTTTGTGATGCATTCATTTCAGTTCATTTCAGTCGCTCAATCATGTCTGACTCTTTGCAACCCCATGAACCACAGCATGCCAGGCCTCCTGTCCATCATCAACTTCCAGAGTCCACCAAACCCACGTCCATTGAGTTGGTGATGCCATCCAACCATCTCATCCTCTGTCATCCCATTCTCCTTGTTCTCTCAATCTTTCCCAGCACCAGGGTCTTTTCAAATGAGTCAGCCCTTTGCATCAGGTGGCCAAAGTATTGGAGTTTCAGCTTCAATATCAGTCCTTCCAATGCATATCCAGGACTGATTTCCTTTATGATGGACTGGTTGGATTTCCTTACAGTTCAAGGGACTCAAGAGTCTTCTCCAACACCACAGTTCAGAAGCATCAATTCTTCAGCACTCAGCTTTCTTTATAGTCCAACTCTCACATCCATACGTGACTACTGGAAAAATCATAGCCTTGACTAGACAGAACTTTGTTGACAAAGTGGTGTCTCTGCTTTTTAATATGCTGTCTAGGTTGGTCATAACTTTCCTTCCCAGGTGTAAGCATCTTTTCATTTCATGGCTGCAGTCACCATCTGCAGTGATTTTGGACCCAGAAAAATAAAGTCACCCTCTGTTTCCACTGTTTTCTCATCTATTTCCCATGAAGTGATGGGACTGGATGCCATGATCTTAGTTTTCTGAATGTTGAGCTTTAAGCCAACTTTTTCACTCTCCTTATTTATTTTCATCAGGAAGCCCTTTAGTTTGTTACTTAATTTGTAATTATTCAAATTAAGTGAGATCCCAATTTTATCCCAATTTTTCCGATAAGGAAACTGTAGCCTAGAGAGGCTAGGAAAATGTTCCAAACTAAGACAGATGATACGAGATTTGCATCAAAGTTTTCTGATTCCAAGTTTCATAAGTTTTTTTTTTCTTTAACGTATACAATTTGTATGTAGTATATGCATTAGTGTTATAGACAATAAAGGTTAATGTAGTTACAAATTCTTTACAGAAATTTACAAATTTCAGAAAAAAGAGATAAAATTTTAATTAAAGGAAAACAATTATACAATTATATGTATATGTTGGTAGATGTGGATAGAGGTAGTTAGATGGTAGGTATATAATAGATAAATGATTGATAGATTATGGACACATGAAGAATGAGAGAGAGAGAGATTTTTCCCTTGTTCCTGGAATGTTTTCTTTTCTATTGTTATAAAGTTAATATTATCTTAATGTTCATTTCTGTAGTATAACAACTTGTTTTGAAGGTTTATAATAGAAAAATTGGAAGGTTTTAAATATCTTCATGAATCCTTCAGTGAGTGGCAGAAAAATAAAGAGGATATAAGAAAGTCTGAAGAAGTTAACCCTTTATATCCTTTGTTGTTCAGTTGCCAAGTCGCATGTGAATCCTTGTGACCCCATGAACTGCAGAAAACCAGGCTTCCTTGCCTTTCACCGTCTCCTGGAGCTTGCTCAAATTTATGTCTACTGAATCAGAAATGCCATGCAATTATTATGTGCTCTATTGTCCCCTTCTCTTCCTGCCTTCAGTCTTTCCAGGATCATGGAAGATGAATCGGCTCTTTCCAGCAAGTGGCCAAAGTATTGGAGCTTCAGCTTCAGCATCAGTCCTTCTAATGAATATTCAGGAATGATTTCCTTTAGAATTAACTGGTTTGATCACTTTGCAGTCCAAGGGACTCTCAAGAGTTCTCCAACACCACAGTTCCAAAGCATCAGTTGTTCAGTGTTCAGCCTTCTTTATGGTCTGATTCTCATATCCACACATGACTACTGCAAAAACCATAGCTTTGACTAGACAGATTTTTGTCAGTAATGTCTCTACTTTTTAATATGCTATCTAGTTGTTCATAGATTTTTTTCCAAAGAGGAAGCATCTTTTAATTTTGTGGCTGCAGTTACCATCTGAGGTGATTTTGGAGCCCAAGAAAATAATTTCTGTCACCGTTTCCATTTTTTCTCCATTCTATTCACCATGAAGTGATGGGATTTGTACACTTTTGATTGGTTCTTACTTTTTAGGGCTTCCCTGATAGCTCAGTTGGTAAAGAATCCTCCTGTAATGCAGGAAACCCTTGTTTGATTCCTGGGTCAGGAAGATCCCCTGGAGAAAGGATAGGCTACCCACTCCAGTATTCTTGGGCTTCCCTTTTGGCTCAACTGGTAAAGAATCTGACTGTAATGTGGGAGACTTGGGTTTGATCCCTGGGTTGGGAAGATCCCCTGGAGAAGGGAAAAACTGCCCACTCTAGTATTCTGTCCTGGAGAACTCCATGGCCTGTATAGTCCAAGAGGTCGCAAAGAGTCAGACACGACTGAGCGTGTCTGACTACACTTGCACTTACTTTTAGTTCAGTTCAGTTCAGTTCAGTTGCTTAGTCGTGTTTGACTCTTTGCAACCCCATGGACTGCAGCACTCCAGGCTTCCTGTCCATTACCAGCTCCCAGAGCTTGCTCAAATCATGTCCATTGAGTCAATGATGCCATCCAACCATTTCATCCTCTGTCACCCCTTCTCCTCCTGCCTTCAATCATTCCCAGGATCAGGTCTTTTCCAGTTAGTCAGATCTTCACATCAGGTTATCTTACTTTGAACATATGCCATTTCTAACGAATCAGCTTGAAGGTCACAGTGTTTAACTTGACATCTTTATGGCTTCTTTTGATTCTCAGATTCTTAGTTTTCTTAGACATTAATTAACCATCCCACAGCCTTTTCTCATGACTCCCAGGCATTTTACAATGGACTAGATGTAAGGGTTAAAGATTAATTATCAACAGTTATTTTTCCCTCAGGCATATGGAACAGAAGTTAATTACTACCCTTTCATATATATGTTGGGAGAGAGTTCGTAATTTCCTTATTTCTGTCTCTCCCCAGCAAAAATTTGAAGCGACAGATGGACCAGTGTTGGTAAAGAATCCTCCTGTAATTCAGGAAACCTTTGTTTGATTCCTGGGTCAGGAAAATCCACTAGGCTACCCACTAAAACCCAGTCAGTTTTATTTAGAAAGCAAAGGAAAATACATCCTCAAGGCCTGAGGACAGGTCAACCCAAAAGACATAGAGAAGAGAAGCCCCCAGCCCAATTTTGGCTCCTCTTTTTATAAGTTTCTTCTCCTACTCCTGAGCCTGCCCTGTGTAAATTGGGCTAGCCAGGAGGGATGCTTGTTTTACCTAAGGTCCTCACTCCGGTCCTTGGACCTTCCTTTGTTCTATTTTAGTGGGCTTTTCCCTTCTTTGTCTTTTAGCCACCAATATTTTGGACTCCTTTTTCCTATTCTAACTACCTAATACACCAGAGTGCTGATAATTTATCAGACCCAGGACACATTCCTCTGAGAACCAGGAATTTGGGACAATGTGTATAGCTTTAGGTTAATGGAACAGGATGTTTATCGAAACAGGCCAAGGTCTCAGAGTTCCTACACTAACTGCCTAGCAATTTCTACCTAGACAGTACTTTGCATCCAACAGGCTGAGAGAGAACCAAAATGTATGGAGCACTGTAAAGTTATCTCATGGAATCATCACAAGAACTGGTAACATTGATGTTATTAGACTCACTTTGTTAATGAGGAAGCTAGAACTGTGAGATTAAGGAATTTCACTATAGTAACTTTCTAATACATAATAAAAAAGCTTTTCCCCCATATACATATATTATTAGTATTCAAAGAATACAGGGTTGTATGACCTCCTATCATATCTTTTCAGTAGATGTGTTAAATGAAAATATCTCTTGTCATATCAATAAACAACCATCAGTGATTTTTGGCCTCTAAATGTGAATGAGGACTCCCCAAACTGTGGTCCAACAGATGCTTCCACCCTCATGGTGATTGCAGAGGAGTTGGCTAATACAAGAAGAAGCCATCTGCCACTCCTTAAGGTGAAAAAAAAAAAAAAAAAAACAAGATTGGCCCCTAGATAGCTGAGGTGCATATGAAAGGAATGAATTTAGTGAGTCCAGAGGCTTGTATCTTCCCCTCCAGAGAATGCTAAATTCCTTAACTTGATATCTGATCTTTGATATTCAGACTGCCTGATCCCTTTGTTGCAAACTTGTATATAACCTGACTCCCCCTCCTTCCTCCCAGAAGCAGTTTTCTCAGAGCTACTGAGATATGCTGTCTCCTGGCTTGGAGTTCTAAACATTCCTACCAAATAAAATAACTCTACTTTCAGCTTGTGACTATATTTTTTAGCCAACAGATATGAGCTTTAAAAATATTAATAAAAAACAATGTTGAAAGCTGTATGGAGTTTTAAATTTTCTATGGACCACATTTATCAATATATATATATTGAATTTTGCCTCTCATGAATTGTCTAATTAATTACAGAGATTAACAATATTATTTAATTTTTTAGTATTTTCCTTTAAACAGTTTTAAAGATTTGTGTTTCAGATACATGATTATAATGCAGTTTGAATTAATGACTATTAGACATTAAGATTTTCTTGGAGGTTCAGAGAGTAAAGAATCTGCCTTCAGTGCAGGGGACCTGGGTTCAATCCCTGGGTCTAGAAGATTCCCTGGAGAAGGAAATGGCAACCCACTTCAGTATTCTTGACTTGGAAATCTCATGGTCAGAGGAACCTGGCAAGCTATAGTCTATGGGGTTTCATAAACCACCATCACCAAATAATAGGATCCTAATAGTGTGATTTAATGTAAAGTCTGTTTTGCTCCCTCTAATATGTAAGACTTATTATGTCATGGATTAAATTTCCATTTGTGTCTGAATTTTCTTTTAAGCATTTTATAATTCAATATAAAAATAAAGGCTGAATAGCTATATGTAAAATTACTGATAGTGATTGTTTCTGGTAAGAAAAAAGTGTAAAAGTTTGAGGATTCAAGCAAAACAAACAAATTTTATCTGTTAAGATTGATCGTTCTGTTAATATGAAGAGAGATAATGGATCTAGATATTCTGTTGTTGTTGTTGTTGTTTTTTAATATACTATTCTTTGTAGTAGAATCTTAATATTTATTTTCCCTTTCTGTCATAATGTGGGAATTATTTCACTCTTTATTAATAACAGGTTTTAGACAATAATAATTGCATTACTAGATTGATCTGAGGAAAGATTTTTATTTAAATACATCCCTGAAAATGAATTCCAACTGCCAACTGCTTTTGCTAACATGATCCATGCTTCATCTTATTATTAGGAGTGACCTTAATAAGTAGGCAGGACTCTGAAACCATCTATATGATGCAATTTTATGGGTACCAGGAAGGCCAACTACCAAAAAATTTATACTCTGCAGCCTGTTATGGTTTCTGAAATCAATTATTTGAGATTTACTCCTCTGTGTCTCAGAATCTTTTCAGTCTTCTGAAACACTTTCAGAATGCAAATAAGG